>JANBPO010005197.1:1042224-1569999 GCA_024336825.1 Amorphophallus titanum | reverse complement strand
ACAGAATAACAGTGTATCAAATCGGATCGAGCAAAACCAGTATGGATCTGGACAGATTACAGCCAAATATATCTATTTTAGAGAATATCAACCATCTGCGATAACCAAAAGAACCAATCACACTTAACAGATAGGAATGAAGGTAAAATCTTCTAACAATTTCATGATGCAACATTACTCGCCAACTAATGAACTTTAAAATGCATAGTAAAGAACAATTCATATTGTGTAATATTGCTTGTCCGTCATATGCAAAATATGTGGCACCTCCAGAATGTGTCATGGTACACACTGCTCATATCATAATATCATATCACGGGAAAAAGGGAACAATGTTGTTTACTGCACATTCTTGCTTATATTCCTACCTACATATAAATAAAACATGCGATACTTTCTATCAACTTTAAAGCAGTATAAATGGCATACGCAAGCTAACATTATGGCAGCAGATCAAACGAATGACATTCAACAATGCCAAATATCGAGCAGCAATACTTCACATAATTTCACAGTGAGATGGCTACCCCATTCCCGGGCTTCAGTCACACCCGCTCATATCCCAGTAGGGGTGCAAGTGGCTTCCCCCACCCCAAGAAAGAACTTTCTTTTTCCCTTTTTAAAAGCAAACCAAACAACCGGCACCCCTCCAAACAACAGAATCCACCCAAGATGAACAAGCAAAACTCCAGCCAGATCGAGGATGAGGATCCAAATGGCCACTTGGATGAAACAAGTACAAGAACCAAGAAATCCCCCCCAATCCACGGCGGGGGACCCCACGAACAAGGGTAGATGGGAGGAGGTGCTCACAAGTGCTTGAAGAGGAAGGCCTGCCCGTAGTGCCCATGGAAGTCCTTGGAGATGATGGCATCATGGGCAGCCAGATGCGCCCTGCAGCACCTGCACCTGAACACCTTTCCCCCGGCGGGGACTCCAGGAATATCAAACTGATCTCCACACCTCCTTCCTCCTCACCAGTTCAACCCCCATCCACTGGATCCCCAACCTCTAGGAAGAATGTCTCCGCCCGCTGCCGCCACCACCAACTCAATCTCCTCCTTCCGTCCTCCAGAGCCCGGCGAGCGATCTCCCCACAGAGAACAATGCGGAATCCCAAGGCAGTGGATGCCAAGAAGAAACGTATGCCTTGGCAACAAAGAAAGAGGAAGAAGAGGTACTCCATCCTCGGCAAATAGGCAGTTTGATGGCGCCCCAATCCCCATTATGTGGCAGTTGGCAGGATGTGAGCTGCAGGTGGCTCCGGATGTCCGAACACAAACCGGCAGCCTCCAATTTATCTCAAGAGCAATGTTATGGGCTTCAACGATCCCAGTCTGTATGCACGGATTAACCCCCCGGGGGAGGATACCATCGGCTTGTTTGATACTTTGATTCCACGAATCTGTACTCATCACGGGTTCCAGGGGGTCTGTCGTTTGATGACATGTTCCCCTGGAAGCCCCTTGCAAAGATGAGATATAAACGTTACCTACTTGGTTACACATCGACCCTTTAGCATCCTCTCCCAGATCTGCACGGATCCTTAGTAGGTTGGCCCTCGGGATTCATGAATGTGCTGATCTTGGGTTCTGAGATAGTTCATCTGGGACTTCTCCCTGATTCATGGTTTAACACTGGTTCTCTTTCTGTGTGTTGATCCGTTTGATAAATGGAGCATCCTCTATTAAGGGGAGATGTTGTCCGTTTGTTTCCAGAACTTCACGATCATAGGGAAGTCTTCTTACATCTTTAATTGGTTAATTCAGGCATTACGCAATGGTGCTGGAGTATAAACCTCGCACTGACGGACCAGAAATGAACAAATGAATCAAGATAATAAAATTTCCCTTAATAACTGGGCAGTCATGTCCTTAAGAGTCTTAAACCCATAAAATCTCTCCCCAAAAATGCATTGGGAAGCCCAATCGGTGTATACCCCAGTGTATCGGTGGTGCCGCCACTGACTCCCCTGTTGCCATGCTTGATTTAGTGGCGACGCCACCGAATCACCCTCTATCCCATTCAGTTCGGTGGCATCGCCACCGAATCACCCTCTCACCGATTCACTTCCACTCTACATGCACCAACCCCCTTCCTATATGCTCCGCCTTCGACCCTATATGCTCCGACCTACATTCCATATGCACCAGCCTCTGACTGCATCCTGCATCGACCTTGCCCATGCATGTGTCGACCTTTGAACCCCGGGGGTGCTTCGACCTTCATGCATGCGCAGACCCTGGCTTGCATGTGCATCGACTTCCTTAGGCCTGCACCGACCTCTGGCCGCATCCTACATCGACCTTGCCCATGCATGCGTTGACCTTTGAACCCCAGGGGTGCTTCGACCTTCATGCATGCGCAGACCCTAGCCCGCATATGCGTCGACCTCCTTAGGCCTGCAAGACCTTCACCCCTGCATCGACCTTGCTGCTAGCATCAACCTTTCCCCATAACATGCTTTGAGTGATTCGGTGGCGACGCCACTGACTCACGCCTTCCTGTGCTGCCCTCTCACCGAATCACCCTTCAAGCTCCCTTTTAACCCCTGTTAACCCCCAAATCCACCTCGTTTTGATTCTTGGGCCAATTACTACCCCCCACCAAGGGTTTAATAACCTCCCCTAAACAGGCAATTCCCCTCTACTCTGGCTGCAGACGGAGAAGGCTCTGGGGATGACATGGAGACGGCGTGGAGGTGTCGTGGAGCGTGAAGGTGTGAGGAATGGAGCGTGATGTTGGCGCGATCCCTCGGTGGATTCAAAGCCGGCGTGGGTTGTTCGTATGATAATTTTCGGTGAGGATTAGCCATTTCGGCTCGCGAGATCTTCAGTGGTTGTAGGGGGATATATGCCCTACTCTTTTTCTGTATTTTCTCGAAATTTGTAATCGAACAGTGTGAGTTTGAGCAGATTTTACCCTGTTTGGGTGAAAGGCATGTTCAGGGGGTGTGAGCCGTGTTCGCCATTCCAAGCGACTGTTTGCAGTTTAAATGGTTTCAAATGAACCCTTGGCATGTTCGGATGCTATTCTCGCCAGTTTGACTAGATTTGGTCATGATTCAGGGTCAGTAGGAGTTCGGTTACCCTCGTGAGTCGTTTTGGGTTGATTTGAGAAAATCACCCATTTATGAGTCATTTTGTGGTTTGTTGGCCCCTTCCGACTTGTGGAAGGTCGGCAATGTGGTTAGGGATGTTTTCCCGTCGTTCTGGAGACGATTGGGACGTGAAATGGTAATTTCCATGGAATCTAGTATTTTTCGAGTTCAGTGTTTTAACGCGGTACTCTCAAGGGGCACGTTCTCAAAAGAGACGCATTGTATCGTGTAGTCACATTCATTGAGGGAGATGAACAGTTGGATGGTTAGGAACGCGATCCTTGTGTTGGACGTGATCCTATAGAACGCAACTAAGGTGATGGCTGTGATTTTGTGTTAACATCACCCATCTAATCGTCGCGTTAGTGTTATCGTGACCCAGGCTATGGCCGTGATCTTGTGTTAATGCGCCCTAGGCTATGACCACGTTATTGTACTGTCGCGCTCAAGGTGCTGACCGCGTCTATTAACGCGACCCAAGCGTGTGCCGTGTTAATGCGTTGACATGCTATATGTGTTGAACGCGTTCTGCTGATATCGCGACCCTTTGTATGGGTGCGTTAACCATCACAATGTAGGCAATGAGCGCATTAATATTTTGTTTTTTAGGTATTATTTGAGTTATCTCGGGCTCTGGTGAACCCAAGATTCAATGCCTTGTTGGCCTTTGACTCGGTGGATGCCTTAGGTGTTATGTGAGAGTCATATATATGTGTCAAGGGATCCTAAAAGAGTGGCTTCATCCCGAGCTATGTTGGGTGTTTCTTTCGTGTTAGTTGGATTGACTTCGACCCCTTGGTTAGCCATTGTACGTGAAGCAACTTGAAAATTTTTATATGTATTTATATGTAAAAAATAATCTATGCGGAATTACAACTGGTTGACTTAGTTGACAGAAAGACTCACTAAATAACAAATCAATGGCCTAAGGAACAACTTGATGTTTAATGTGCAGTTAGCACACATAGATAGGTAGCAAACTGATCAAGGGCCATCAACAGATGTGCAATTAGAACATGATCCTAAGCATGCATCTAGCAAACTCAAAGTAGACAATCAAACCATAGCACACAGAAGATTTTTAGGTGGTTCTGTATTCAGACCAACATCCACCCTACATTCTAACCAGAGTGTGGATTCCGCTGATACACATCTTAAACTGCTAGACCTTACAGCTTGCCTACAACTGTTGACTGACAACTTGCACCGCTGGGTATTACAGCTTAGCCACTGCTGATTCACAGCTTCAAACTGCTGGGCCTTACAGCTTATGCCACCGCTGATTCACAGCTTCTGAAATGGAATGCAAAAATAAGAATGATAGAAATCAGCAACAAAAAGCTAAAATTAAAGCTCAGAAAATGTAGCTTGCTATGGAGCAATGTAGCTTGGATCTGATCTAGAAGCTACATGTCTTCTTTCTCCTTCGATCTTGCTACTGCACTCTCTTCTCTAACTCTCAATCCTCTCACGATACTCAGTTTTTCTTCTTTTCTCTCTCAGATCCCCATTTCTCTCTTCGACCGAGCTTACTCTCTCTTCTTCTGCAAGAGTCTTCTTATATCTAGAGAAACAGGGGCACCGGAGGTAGAAGCAGTGAAGACGATGATGCCTTTTTTATTCCCATGCTGTCAGATGGCTCCACATGGTGGGATCAAGGCATTCGCCCTGTGTGATCCCCACGAGAATCGCCTGGACACGTGGAAGGAACATTCCTACTAAGAATAGCATGCCAAAAATATTCCATGTGTCAATCCTATAAGGGTACTCTGTCCACGTGGCACAACTTGCAGATCAGGTTCGACCTTAGATCACGTGCCCGTCACTTATCATCATACACGTGACTATATCAATGATGGCTCTGCAAGCCTTCGATGATGCTGGACTTTGCTGCTTCTTGCACTTTCGTTGTTCGATCCTGGTTCAATTCATAAATCCTTGTTATCAGATAAAGGTATTTAATCAAACACCTGATAGTCAAGAAAGACATGTAATAATGACAAGATGATTCATGGTTTATGAGGGTGATTATGACGTAATTAAAACCATGAAGCCAGAGAATCACAAGCCATTGATGCTTAATGTATGAAACTCATGTGCTATCATTGACTTGAATGCATGAGCCTTATGTATGCTAGCACTGACATAAACTAACACCGACATTATGCGCATGAAACATGGTATTCGATAGTCCTATCGGGTATATCTGGTATCCGGGATCCGGGTCGTCACAGCCCAAGCCTGATCGACAATCACCCAGGAAGAAGCGGGTGGTTCAGGTGACCAATGACACTGCCAAAGTGTTCACCTGCTACGCCACCTCCGCCGACAAGCAGTCGGAGGACACCACGGGGGAGCTCAACCAGCCTCTCCAATATTTGAGGAGGTCAAGGCCCGTATCCCGGATCTTGGCACAAACACAGCAGGCGCCAGCCGCTGGGACGTCTCAGCCCGAACCGGCACGGCATGAAGAGCGCCAAGAGGACATTCACAGTGTTGATGGGGATAGCCACCCCCAATACGAGGAAGACCTGGGGGAAGATATACACACCCCCGCGTTGGAAGAGCTCCGACGCGAGAATCAAGAACTCAAGAATCTCTAAAGGCACTATTGCACGAAAAAGAGGTTCCGGCTCAACCCCAGGTGGCACCCACCGAAGTGGAACAGCAGCCCTCTCCCATTCCAGTTGCAGTCAATGCCTCCGTCACCGCTGCAAAATTGCCATTGGTGGTGGACTTTGAAGTCCCGCCACACGAAGCCAATGCACGATCGTCAGCCACTCCTGCTGCAGAGAGCCTTATGGCGCAGAAGCAGATGATCGAGCGCATCGTAGAGGCAAAGTTTGCTCAGGACGGGAAGGGTGTGGCCACCGTTGATTTGTACAGCGTGCCTTATCCTCTCCACCATCAATTCAAGAAGCTTCCGCCTGACGGCCCGAAGGCCCCTAAACTTCAGAAGTTTAACGGGCAGGGCTCGCCACATGAACACCTGGCCTACTACATGACGGCCATGGGCGAATTGGCCCTGGAAGAGGCATAATTGCTGCAGTACTTCGCCACATCATTGACTAGCACCGCCTTTCAGTGGTACTCCAGGTTGAAGCCCAACTCGGTAGCCGATTGAGCCGACATGCAAAAGAAGCTCGTTGACCGCTTCCAGATGGTAGAACGTAAAATCTCCCTGGTGGAGCTCTGTTCCCTCCAGCAGAAGAAAGGTGAAACAGCGTTGGATTTCATCAAGTGATAGAGGGACATCAGCATGCGCTGCGATAATCCTCCAACGCCCGAAGACGCGATCACCATCTGCAACAGGGGCTTGTCGGCGGAAGTCAATAAGAAGCTCCTGGGCTCAAATATCAGAAGCTTTGACCAGCTGAATACAGTGGTGGCAGAGATTGAAATGTTCTTCACCGATCACCCTGTACAAGCTTCTGCCAAAGGCAAATTTTCTAAAGACTGTCTGGCTAGCGGCAAGGAGGTCACTGCAGTGGACTTCTCCCTGTCAAATTCCATTAGCAGTATGGCCCACTTGCCAAGGCGCCCCTTTAAGACTAGCTGGGAGAGGATATGTTGACGGGGTCAACTTTGGATATCAGGCTCACTTCATGGGACAGCATGTAATGCCTCAACTTCTTGACCACGAAGACTAAGGCGAGTTAGACTTTCTTGATTGGAGTGTACTTGACCTCTACCCCCACCAGTCTTTGACTGAGGTAGTAGAGAGCTTGTTCCCTTCCCTCATCATTGTTCTGGGCGAGCATTGCCCCCAGGGAATATTCGGTAGCCGCTATATAAAGGATGAGCGGTCTTCCCTTGACAAGTGCCCCCAACACGGGCGGGGTGTTCAAATAGTCCTTCAATTGGTCGAAGGCTCGTTGGCACTCCTGACCCCAACTAAATGGTGCATTCTTCATCATCAGTTTATGAAACGATTGGTAGCGTCCTGACAAGTTGGAGATGAACCTGCAGATATAAGCTAGCCGGTCCTGCAGGGATCTCAATTCTCCCAGATTCTTTGGCGGGGGCAGCTCTTGGATAGCTTTTATCTTGAAGGGGTCGATCTCAATCCCCTTGTGTCAGACGATGAAGCCGAGGAACTTCCCGCTGGAGACGCCAAAGGCACACTTTATTGGGTTCATTTTCAACTCATACTGATGGAGCCTCTCAAAGACGACTCCAAGGTCGCTCAGATGATCACTCCTCTTCTTCATCTTGATGACTAGATTGTCAACGTAGCATTCAACTTTGCTATACAGTAGCTCGTCGAATATCTTGGTCATTACTCGCTGGTACGTGGCACCAGCATTCTTGAGGCCGAAGGGCATCTTTTTATAGTGGAATATTCCTTAAGGCGACTAGAAGGCCGTATGAATTCAGTCGTGCTCGGCTATCCGGATTTGGTTATAGCCGGATGATCCGTCCATAAAGGATAGGGCCTCATGGCCAGTGGTTGTATCAATCATCACTTCGGTGATAGGCACAGGGAAGTCATCTTTCAGGCAGGCTTTATTCAGGTCACGGAAGTCGACGCAGATCCTGATCTATCCATTCTTCTTCTTCACTGGCACAATGTTGGCCAACCAGGTAGTGTATTGGTTTTCAGCTACAAAATCAACATCTATGAGTTCGTCGACTTCTTTGCAGATCTGGTTTATCAATTCCGGTCTCATACGCCAGGGGGACTGCTTCACTGGTTCTGTATTGGGATCAATAGCCAGAATGTGCTGAGTCACGCTGGGGCTGAGGCCGGGCATTTCTTTGTAGCTCCAAGCAAAGTAATCTCGAAACTCTTGCAGCAGCTTTACATATTGCTCCCTCTCCTTCATCAAACTTAGAGTCTGCACCTTTCTGTTGGGTGTCATCCTCTTGCTGTCCCTTGTCACCTACCGTCGGGTGGGTCTTGTCTTCATCTGGAGCACCAGAAGGTTGCTGAAGTTGTGGGAGAGTGCCCTGGGCTATAGGGCTGGCGTCTTGGCATGACTTCTTGCCCTTTGTCATCTTCAGAAACTTGAGAAAGGAAGGGACAATGGTGCTGCTCCCACTCTGAGTGTATAACCCTGAAGGAGGAGGGATTTGGACTCCCTTGACTTCTAGAGGGGGTATCTTATAGGGCTGCTCTCCCCTAAAGATGATGTTGTGGTTGGCGGCCGGCTAGTGCCCCCATTTTTAGCCTGACCAGGTTGCATGATTAGCGATCACGACTTCGGCTTGACTTGCCCTGACAGTGGGTGTAAAGTATATTTCCTTCTTGTCTTCCTCATTGGGCAGATTGAAGAAGGCAGAGACGGTATTGCAGGAGAGCACTGTCTCCCTCTTGGCCTTGCAAGCTCTTCTTTTCTTCTTTTACTTCTTCTTCTTGTCTCTGGCTGACGCTTGCCCCCAGAACAAGCTGTCATCTTTTTCTGGTGCTTTGTCAACCTCTCCTTCTTGTTCTAGCGAGAGCTATTCCAATTCTTGCCATGGGACATGGTCCCATATCAGCAATGGTTTCAGTTTGGTCTGTTCATATTCTTGTAGCCCGTTTATGTAGTCCTATAGTCGTCGGGCTTCTGGACTAATTCCTTTGGCCACTGACAATGGAGTTTGTCTTCTCTGATTGTGTGTGTGTATTCTGATGACTGTAGGTAGGCTAATCCACACGGGTGCTGGCGCCGGAGGAACGGGTCATGGTGTGATGCCACGAACATGTGCCCCCACCTTCGGGCGAGGTGTAGTTTTCTTCTTGATCTTTGCAGGGACTTGTTGCCACCCTTGTTGTTATTTTATTGGTGTTAGAAAGCAGGACTCATAAGTGTGCTGAGTGCTAGCTTCTGCGACTTCTTCGGGCAACACCTGGTATAAAGAAATCATATTGGCCACTACTCTCTTGAGAGGTGCTTCATGAGGTTGTGGAGCGTCAACCTTGTACTCTCCCAACTCTATTTCTTCTTTTTTCACCATGCCCTCAATGATGTCTTTAAATACATAACAGTCCTCGATCGGGTGCCCCAGCATCTGATGATATGGGCAGAATCTTGGGCTGTCTCTTCTCTTTAGGTCCTTCAGCCTTTTTGGGTCAGGCAAGGTGACCTTATTATATTGGGTAACCCAGTCAAATAGAACCTTAGTCTTCTCCTTTGGGAAAGAATAGGCCTTCTTCAGCTAAACCTTGTACTGTCGGATTAGTGATGATCGTGGGAGGTAGCCACCTCGAGATAGATTCTTGCAAATAGAGAAAGCAATCAGGAGGCCCGGGGTTTAGATCTAGAAGAAAATCCTCCGATGTTTAAGTCAGTAGTAGTAAGAGCTCTAAGAGTGCGAAGGAAGCAAGGGGGTGCGGGGCACAAGACTGCTCCTCACTAGTGAAGTGGCTAGAATTAGCTTACCTTTTCGGAGGGCTCCTTGGGGTTTATATAGCGGTTCATTTTCTTTCTGGGGTAGAGGAAGAGGAAGAGCTCAGGGGGCGTTACCCCCCTAAATGTGGGCTCTTCACCGTTCGGAGGCACTCACCCTTCTTTTAACCCCTAGACTTCCCCCGGTTGGTTACGCTCGGTCACCTTTTGGGCTTTCCCCAAGCAATAGGGGTACCGTTATTCGTGCTCCCGAGCAAGGAGACTACATGGACTATGTCGGTCCGAATGAGTTGGACCTCTTGATGAGTGGGCCCAATAAGAGGGCTATCACTCGTTGGGCTCAGTGGGTCTCGTTGGGCCGCATGGGGTTACATATCTTTTTGGGCCGCTAATTTTCTCCTCTCCACTTTCCCCCCTACTTTCGAGCCAGGAGACAGGCTCGGAGAGTAGAGCGTATATAGGCTGGAGTTGTGGCTCGGATGGGGATTGGCCATTGCGAGCTGTCCCTACTTTGAGGTTTAGGGGCCATTACTACGGCTACCCTAACATATGGGGGCTAGAGCGTAATGATGATGTATTAGGCGCCGATTTGGGAGTGCCCTCCTTGGAGTCTGAAACATTACGGTGGCTCTTCTCAAGGCCATTTAGGGCCTATAAATACCTTATGTGCTTGCACTCCACGTTTCCTCTGTTTAGGGCTTTTCCTCCCTTTGTCGCTTCCGTGAGTTCATAATGGGATTTATGCGCCGAGCGGATAATCAGAGGGAGCAAGAGATAGCTAAGGCTTTTGCAGAGCTGGCAGAGATCACCGCAGAGGAGATTTGCCAGGTTCCTCCTCCCATCAGTTCGTCAGATTCCAACATCTCTTCTTCTTCTCCCAAACCTTCCATGGTGGAGCACAGCGAAGAAGCCGAAGTTCAAGAAATTGAACAAGGGGCGGGAGGTTCAGATCTTGTGCAAAGCCAACATCTCCGCAGTGAATTGACTGAACCAAAGTTGAAGGAGCTTGAGATTCACTTCCAACTTCCTTAGAGGTATTTCTTTTCTCCTATAAAATCCCATGAATCTAGTCTGGGTACCTACTCGGGTCTTTTCTGTAGCTACCTCCTAGCTTGAAAATGTGGCTTTCTCTTCCCATCCCCGACCGTCCATGGCAAGACTTAAGCATGGACTTTGTGCTAGGCCTACCCAAAACTCAAAGGAAATATGATTCGGTCTTTATGGTGGTTGACCAATTTTCCAAAATGGCCCACTTCATCCCATGTTCTAAAACCTCCGATGCCTCCCATGTGGCCCGACTATTCTTTGATGAGGTTGTTCACCTCCATAGGTTACCTAAGACCATAGTCTCTGATAGGGATGTCAAGTTCACTAGCTACTTTTGGAAGACCCTTTGGCATTTGATGGGTACCCTCCTTAAGTTCTCTACGGCCTACCACCCACAAACAGATGGTCAAACCGAAGTTGTCAATCAGAGTCTAGGGAACCTCCTTAGGTGTCTTGTTGAGGATCATCCTGGAAATTGGGATCTCATTCTTCCCCAAGCCGAATTTACCTACAATAACTCCGTCAATAAGTCCATCGGGATAAGTCCTTTTGAAGTGGTGCATGGTTACAAGCCAAGAAAACCCTCCGACCTCATTCCCCTCCCACCACATGCTAGGGTGTCCATCTCAGCCGGGTCATTTGCCAAACACATTAGAGAGTTGCATGAGGAAATTCGCAAGCACATTAGCAAAAAGAACGAGTCGTATAAGAGGCAAGCTGACTCTCATCGGCGTCATCTAGAATTCAATGTGGGGGACTACGTGATGGTGAGGACGGAGAGGCTCTCCCCGGGAGTCTCCTCCAAATTGAGGCCTCGTGGGGCTGGTCCCTTCCAGGTTTTGAGGCGTATCGGTAACAACGCCTATGAGATTGATCTCCCCGAGGGGTATGGAGTTAGCTCCACATTCAACGTGGCCGATCTGGTTCAATATAGGGGACCCAGGGTGGTACCTAGTGAGGAAATCGAGCCTATTCTTTCCCTTGAGAGAGCACCCACCCAAGAGGAGAGTCCACCAGCCCGGAGAGCCCAGCGTGAGCAAATAGAGCGAATATTGGATGAGCAAGTCACCACCACCCGGAGCAAGGCGTATGAGCGCTATCTTGTCAGGTGGAAGAATCGGCCCCCTTCGGAGGACACATGGGTTAGTCGGGAGGACCTCCAGCGGTTGGACCCCGACCTTCTCGAGCGGCACCACAGTCAGATGGACCCCTACTCAACGGAATCGAGCTCTTCGCAGCCCAGGGGATTTGATGGAGGCATCACCACCGCCTCCCTATGGCTCGGGTCGTCCACACACCCAAGGTTGGATTGAGCTCGGGCTTCACTTCATTCGGGCCCATTATCTATTTGGAGTATTTTAGTAGAGTCATTTTGATGTATTTTCTCTTTTATTAGAGTCATGTCCCTAGGTCTAAGGCTTATTTCCCTATGTTTGTATTTCATTTAGTAGGATAATATGGTTATTGGGCCCAATTCGTTGGGCCAAGCCCAAGGGCGCCCCCCTCCCTTTGGGTTCTTGTCATTATGTCTTATGTAAGGGGCTTTTTGTAAAATGTGGGTAGCCTATAAATAGGACCCCATTTCTCCATTTGGAAGGTAATGAAAAATCAACTTTTGAGAAAATATTCTTGTGCTAGCATTAACCCTCTTGGAGAGAATCCTAGAGTGAGGTGAGAAGCCTCTTGGGAGAGAATCCCACCCCATCTCTCTCTACCCTCTCTCTCCTCCTTTTCCTCTCTCTCCAAGGGGCGCACCCCCCTCTCTCTCCTCCACCTCATCCCCCCATTTAATTTCCCAACCACCCCTCACACCTTCCCTAGGGAGCATTCACTCCACTAGCCCTTCCCAAGGGCATCCCACCTACCCAACCCTTCAATTCACCCCACTCCCAAGAGGGAAGATTGTCTTCCCCATACAATCTCCCTCTTCCCCACACAATTCCCCCACCTTCCAAGACCATTTGAATTTCCCTCCACCCCCTCACCTCCCCCTAGACCACTCTAAGGGAGGAAACCTCCCTAAGGAGGGCGCACCCCACCCTCTCTCCTCCACCCTTCCTCCATCTTCCCCACCCCTCCTCTAGTGACCCATCCTCAATCCCCCCCTCTCTCCTGCATCCCCCTCCTCTCTCCCCCACTTCCTCCCCTGATCCAGCCCCTCCACACATCCCCTACAACCACCACCAGCCATCCCCTTCACCCCCTCCACCATTTATCCCCATTTCCCCCCTCTTCTCAAGCTATTAGTGGGAACCAGCCTCCCTCCCTGCTGCAGTCCAGAGGGCCGCCCCCTTGCTGAAGCTGCTGCCTCGTCTCCCTGGCGTTCCTGGAGGCCCAAGAGCTATCAAAAGAAGCGTATTCGAGTCTCCTTCGCGTCAGAAGTCATCTCGCCTCCATCCGACATCGGGGCTGTCCCGGGGAAGCGTTCTCCCCCGACTGCGCAGAGGAGTCCAGTCAGCAGCCAGAGAGCGAATGCAGAAGCTGCCACGGCCAGGGACCTGAGGATCTGACGACGAAACTTGGCCGGCACCTTCGCCAACGAGTCTTCTTCCTCCTCCCAGAAGCGGGGCTCCGTTCGGGCACCGGAGCCATTTCTTCTCTCTTTTCTCCTCCGGGTGCGCAGTTCAGTCCACCCTGGGACTGAACTGACACCCTGTCAGTGTTCAAGCTACAGCGGCCTCCCCCGACCTCTGCTGGCGTCCCCGTGGGTCTCATTTCAAAGTCAGCTCGACCACGGTTCCAACGCCGCCGACCACGCCCAAATCCGAGTTCGGGGCTGTCCGTGGCACCATCAACTTTCAGCCACTGCTGCACTGTGACAGTCCGAGGCAGAAGGCAGGTCCCTGTTTCCAGAGTCACCACGTCCGGCGACGTCGACATCGGCTCCCGCCAAATTTCCAGTACATTCCCACGTCAGTCACGGAGATTTTGGCGCTGGTCTCGCAGTCATCGGCGTCCGGGAACCTCCGCAGAAATTCCAGCACCACCTGCTGGTGCCCTGTTCCAGAACCGGGACAGACCGTCATCGGCACCGAGTAGCGTTCATTTCTCCCCCTTTCCCCTCCCCGCTTGGCCGGCTGAAGGCCCCTCCCTGCGTGGAGGTAATTTTGGTTGTAATCTCCTTAATCCCCACCCCGAGATCACCCCCCCTGCGTGGGGCGTAGTGTTGTAAGTGCTTGGGCAGGTTGAAGCTACACCGACGCGGCGCGGGTTAGCCCACGCTTCCCCGCGCGCCCACGTCTCCGACCGGGACCGGTTTCTTCAAATCGGTCGAGTAAGCCCTCTTCCCTTGCTCTAATTTAGGTGCTTGCCATTCAATATTAGCTCATCGCTTCGCTGGCCGGTGAGAGAGAGTTCGATCCCGCAAGCCCGTTAGCTCCGAGTGTCCACCGTGGAAGAAAGTGTGTACCCGTGCCCTCGGCACCGGGTTGGCCCTTAGAATCGGGCTATCCAAACACTTTGGGAGACCCTCTGGCCTTGCTGGCCCTCTACCAGCAAGGGACCAGCCCCCACTTCCTCCACTCGGCATCGCCGAGTTACCCCACGGGTTCGGGTGAGTGCCGGGTGAGTCGGCCGCCAATTACGGCCCGTTCGGTTTGCGAATTGTGCTTGCTAGTAGGTCCAAAGTTGTGTCACATCAAGTGGTATCAGAGCAAGTCATTGACTTGTCTCTACAAGTCAAGTCCTAGGGCGCATAAGCATTTGGAGGGAATCTGTGTAGTGATCCGATCTTGATCAACCCTTAGGGGATATCTTCCCCGCTGAGCACAGGACACTGTCTTAGGGGCGCTTAGGCTTCTCCCAAGCGATAGGGGCAACATCAGCCGGTTATGCTCGAGCGCCTCTAGGGCTCTTCCCGAGCGACTGTTACCCAGTCTTCCAGGCCAGGAGGCCACCTAAGAAGGGTTCATCCAAGCATTTTTGGGCTTCAAGATTAGTGGGCCCGTTCGTGGGGCTACCACTTAGTGGATTCGACATGGTTAGGTCGGGTTGGACCGGGTTGGGCCTTTCCGGGCCATATATTTATTGGACCACGAATTTACCCCTCTCCACTTACCCCCTACTCCCGAGCCAAAGTTTGGGCTCGGAGAGTAGAGTATAATAATGGGGTTGTATTGGTGGCTCGAATGGAGGATATCTTTTACCTTCAGGGGCCATTTAATGCGGCTGTCCTAGGGGCATGTGCATGATGATGGCACCCTTGGGTTGGCGCAGGGAGGCTCTTCTGGGAGTTCAAAACATTGCGATGCTTCCCCCCAGGATCACTGGGTCCTATAAATATCTTGTGTGCTTACATCCCACGTCTCCTCTGTTAGGGCTTTTCCCTTCATCGCATTCGCATTCTGAGAGAGTCCATGCACTGCGGGAGCGACCATAGGGAGCAAAGTGTCGCAGAGGCCTTTGCGGAGTTGGCAGAGATCACGGCGGTGACGATTCGTCAGCTTCCTCCTCCTCCTAAATCTTCTGATTTTGATATTCCCTCCTCTCCTTCTTATTCTCCTCGTTCCTCCATGGTGGAGCACGATGCCGAGGTTGAGATCCAGGAGTTTGAGCAAGGTGCGGGGGGTTCAGTGCCGACGTCCGGCCATCCTCTGCTCACCGAGCTGGGCGAGGCCGAGATAAAAGAGATCGAGATACGCTACAAGTTGCCATGGCTGTACTACTTCTCTCTGGCCAAACCCCACGAGTCCAGCCTGGATACTCATTCGGGCCTTTTCTATTTTTTTCTTTTGGCTTGGAAGTGTGATTTCTGTCTACCTCTCCACCCCTTTGTTGAGCAGCTGCTGAAATTCTACCAACTGACTCATGTCCAGTTAGTTTCTAATTCTTATATCTTCATCTTTTGCTTCATTTTCCTCTGCCGCTTGTATGGCCTCATCATGTCTTTAGACCTTTTTCACGCCTTCTTTGAGTTGAATGAGCAAACCCACGCTGGGAAGAGTTTCTTCTATCTTCAAGCGAGGAGGGGAAGGAGTTGTGTGACCCTCTCCTCTCAGGATTCCTCGCACAAGGGGTAGAAAACAAAACGTCGCCTAAAATGGCAAACACGGCTCACACCCTAAAACATGCTATAATTCCCTAAAAATAGAAAACCCACTCAAACTCGCACGAATCGGCACAAAAATTGAGGAGAAAGTAGAACAAATGGTAGGAAATCTATCCCCCTATCTTGTTCGCCGACCTCCCGAGTCGAAACATCGAAATTGTCACACGAACCCACGTCGTGACGCTATGAATCCATCGAGGGATCGCACCAACGACACGCTCCGGTACTTGCACCATCACGCTCCACGACACCTCCACGCCATCACCACCTCATCCCCGGGGCTTCCTCCGTCTGCAGCCAGAGTAGAGGGGGAAAGAGGAGAGAGAATAGAGAGGGAGAAGTGTGCACGGTGGAGAGAGGAGAGAGGGGTTAAGGAAATAAAAAGAAAAGTAAATTATGAAATTTCGTCAAATTTGATTTTTAGCCCGAAATATCATAAATTCAGAAAAATATGAAAAAATAGCCTACGTGATCATCAGAAAGAGCACAACGCATCTGTAGCATCCTTGAGTCTCAGAACTCAATGGTCAACTCTCCACGAGATTTCGCAACTTATACAGGGGAAAAACTTGCATGGATCGTAAAACCCAATTCAGGACCCACGAAACTGTCCGAAAGCTCTCTGATTGCAATCCGAAGGATCCAATGCATTACATCCTCCCCTCGTTTTAGAAATTTCACCCTCAAAATTCAAGGAGCTAACAAGTGAACAAGGGAAGAACAACCCAAATGTTGGCTACTCTTTCCAAGCATCAGCCAAAGCTCAAACACCTACCACAACCACACGAAAACATGAAATCACGATTCTTGAAAAACACAATTTAGAGGAACACTACCAGACCATGATCACAAACAAGATCATCATGCTCCGGATCTCAGGGAAAATTGATCCACAGAACGAGCACAACACACCAAGGAATAACAGTCCGACACCTCCAAAATAAGGCAACATCGCTATCGTCTCACAAGGAAAGGAGACACGATCCATGCCATGAAAAACAACCACCAACAACACAAGCATCAACTCTTCACGAGGAAGACAAACATCTTAGCTGACTACTCAAACCATCAGCTTCTGTGCCATAACGAACAAATGAAACTGGCACACAGAATGCCAATGACAGCACTGGACCACAAACACAATCAAGTTAGTCCTCACTCAGACATTACATCTGATTCGAGTCACATGCTAACTCTACCACAGCAGAAGAGTACAGCACAACCAACCGACAAGATCACGGTCCACACAATGCCAAATTTAGACTCATAGGGAACTCCTCCCATGCTGAACACAACATGATCTTGTCTAGAACCCTCCAGTGGCAACATGGAGTTTATAGGTTTCTTCTATGCAATCATAGCATAAGGGTTTGATTCTGAAAGGCCTCTGACAAACAAGAAATACTAGTAACATTCCACAGAGCTTAGTCCCACTCCCAGCACAATTGAATATATCATAGTTTGACCTATTATTCATTGTGAATCTCATTTTCATAGGGATGACAACTCAATAATATTAATTTTATACATCTTACTTGAAATTAACAAAATAGAGTATTTGTTGAACCAAAGCTTGCATTTACTCACACATATGAATAGAGCTTCATGGTGACAGGGACTTACTCATTCAACTAACAATAAAATATACTTCCTAGAAGGGGCAAGAAAAATCTCTACAGAGGTTGATAAAATATTAATGTCATTGAACTAAAATTGGTGAAACTTTTCCATCCAACAAACAACATTCTTGAAAGTCCATTTCCATTTGTCAACTGGAGGGGAAGTCCAATTCTAGAACTCTAACCACTACCAATATCACAATCTAAGAACTGCATATATTACTCCCTCCCAAAAATTCTAACATTTTATTTCCCCCAAATCATCCAAACTGGAAAGCAGAAAAGGTCACCACACTTTGTGATCACCCTTGAGTGCTTCTCTCTATTTCCAACCTAAAGTTTCTCATTTTCATCAAGAAGGTGATGGATGTAAATTGTCTTCCATCCTTGAGAAATGACAACAAATAAAAATGTGACCAAATCTCTTCCTTTTTCTTGACTGAGGAAAGGAACAAAGATATTCTCTTCATTTTTCTTGACAGCCATGCACTATTTTCAACATCAAAACCCTAAACACCACTCCAAAAAAGAGGATGAACATTAAATAGCAGAAGAAACAACACAAATTCCTAGTACACGGGTATCGCGGTTGGTAATGTAGTCACCGTTTGAGGTTCCTCTGCAGGTGGCTACTGACGGAGGGCAGGTATTAGGTGGCACCGTGGCCCAGCTGCTGGGCTCGTCTGGTGATCGGTGGAGGGCCACTGTAGTGTCTACTGGTGGGGTGGTGGAGGGCGTCCAGAGGAGGCGCACGGCGGGCTCATGGTCGGGTGGTAGGGCACTGATGGTCGGTGAGTCGAGGGCAGCGGCCAAAGGAGGGCAGGGCGTGTGATCCTGGGTGTCACTGGAGGTGGGTCGATCGAGGCCCTGGGCAGTGACGGGTGTTGGACGGGGCGAACAGGGAGCGACCCGATCACAGGGTTGAGGGAGAGAGAGATGAGGAGGATGTGGGGAATCGTAGGGACGAGTTTGTTGAGCCCCTTGTGCTTTGATGATGAAGGCCTGACCGTAAGGATCGCCCTTGCTGGCCGCCTCTTTCAGATACAGCATGGCCTGCGCCTTATCTTCGGGGCCGCCCTGCCCATTATACATCATGCCCGCGCATTGCGATTTGGCGATGGGGTGATCCTGTTTGGCGGCCTCGCAGAACCATTTGCGCGCCTGCGTATTATCGGCCGGCACGCCGTATCCGGTGTAATAGATACGTCCCAGATCGAATTGCGACTGCGCGTTGCCGCCGGCGGCTTCGGATTGCATGCTACCAGCCCCCTTTCTGGGAAGTCAGGGAGAGTGTGGACTTCAATCCTTCAACATTACATAAACCCAGAATGAAATTCTAAAAACCCATTGTCATCATCTTGATTCATGGCTATTGATATGTCATCATGTTGATTCATTGCCATTGATAAGTTCTACAAAACAATTGTCAGTGTGTGCCTGGGTTTGAGAAGGACTATATGCAGACGGTAGCAGCAAGACACCAGCAGTAGGAGACCAACCCACCAACACAGGTTTTCAAACACCCACTTCCAGAAAAAAAAAACACAACAGTCCAGAAAAGCTTATATAGCTCAAGATGAGTTCACGAGACAAGTTTTTATGGAAAGGTGAAGTATGCAGCGCCCTCCACAGAAACTTACGAGTCAAATCAAGGTCACGAAAGGGGAAAAGCCTCGGAACCCATTAGAGGGGAAGACTTGAGGTAGGAAAGTAACGGACCTGAAGACTGGAAGCAGAGCTCTGCTTCAGCTTTCGTGGTGACAGACTCACGGACCTCCAACCACGAATCCTTCTGAGAGAACACCCTCCGAATCCACCCACCCCCAAGAGGGGAGAGGAAGGGCTAGCCTTGTTACTTGGGCAGAAGCATTATGGCAGACCACGCCGGAAGGACGGCCACAAATCCACTGTTTTGAAACCCTGTAAACTCTGTGTATGTATGTATGAGAGAGGGAGGGAGAGGGAGAAGGGAGGTTTTTAGTGTTCGTTAATTAAGGAGGAAGGGGACGAAGGAATGCTGAGTTGGGGGGAGGGGGTTGGCTCGCTGGGTGGCGAGCTCTCTCTTTCACAAGAAGGGCCGGCGAGGTGTCCAAAGGCTATCCACCACCGTCACCCACCACCAGCTGCGCTTGGACAGACGCGGACAACGCCGCCACCACACAAACGAGGGAGACCCCCCAAAAAAAAATAGAAATACTTAATTACCCGTCCATTGAGGTAAGCTTATGCCCTGTCACATATCGCATTGGGTCACATATATAATGTATAATATGTGGGCTCTGCTTTTTATCAATTTTATGCATATTTTTAAAGAGACGAAAAGAAAGAAAAATAAAAAAGGGAAAATAATGGCTTTCTCTCTCTCTCACTCTCCCCTCGAGTAGCTCTCTCTCTCTCTCCCCGAGTAGCTTTCTCTCTACTCTCGAGCTCTCTCTCTCCCGACCTCTCTTCACTATCTCTTTCTTCCAGGCTCTCCCTCTCTCTCTCTCTCTCCCTAGCAACTCTCTCTCTCCCCCCCTAAGCAACTCTTTCTCTCTCTCGAGCTCTCTCTCTCCTCTCGAGCTCTTCTCTCCTGACCTCTCTCCTCTATCTCTTTCTTCCCGACTCTCCCTCTCTCTCCTGAGAAACTCTCTCTCTCCCCCTTCTCCTATTGACGAAAGTCGCGAGGCCCTTGTCGGTCACCCCTCCGAGCATGCCAGCCGCCCTCCCGAGCATACGTGGGCTTGCACCTCTGCCTCCGATTAAGGCCATCTTCCCGAGCATGACGACTTCCACGTGCATAGTCTCGGCAACGCCAATGTGGTGTTTCCCCCTGCTAGTCACCACCTGCAGCCGCAAAAGTAGCCGCATGAGGACCCTATCGTCTCGTCCCCTGACTCCATCCATGCCCTCCAGACTCCCAAGGGAAACGGTGACTTGTTCTACCCTGACATGGCCGGGGACTATTGGAACCCAGCAGCAATGGTGAAGGTGTGCTCCTTCCCTGAACGGTATGAACTGGGGGATAAATAGCCATCACCGGAGGAGCTACTCCGCCACTGACCTGTGCTTGAGCTCCAAAGTAGAGTTGGACTTTAGGTGGAGGTCGTGCCTCTACTCCGCCAAGGGTTACTGCAAGAATGGGAGCAACTGCAGGTTCCTGTATGGGTTGCCCGACGACACTGCACCACCACCATGGCTATGCCTTACTGGCAGGGGCTTGGCCCCTCTTACGCGGCATGGCCCCTGGCCAGTTAAACGGTTGGGCTTAGTCTCTCTTATCTGGTGGGAACCCATTTAACCGATGGAAAATATTTAACTGGTGGCGCTGCCTCAACCCCTTTAACTGGCAGGAGGTTTAAATAGTGGCCCCTTCACTTAAACGGTGGTGCCGTTCCATAACCAATGACTCTTTTCGACCCTTGATCGGTGGCGACGATGGGCTCTATGTTGTGTCCTTGCATTTTGATGATGTCAACACTATGATTTACTCTTGAGCTTTATGAAATTATCATAGTTAAGCATCATTACTGCAGAGTTTATTTGAATTTCATAGCTTCTTTCATTCTTGAGGTTCACATGCTATTGATGATGTTAAGCTTGAATTCTTAAGATGTATACATTTTTGATGTTGTAAATGGTTGATTGACAATGTTATCCCACCCCCTCTCTCTCCTCTCACTCTCACCATCTCACACTCTCTCTCCCGTTCTCTCTCGTTCTCTCGTCCCTTCGGCTCCAACTACAGACAAAGAAGACCGCGGGCGAGCTGACGACGCCGGGAGGCTGCTGAGATGTGTGCGGGTGTGACGAGGGGGGCGTGGTGTTGGCACGATCCCAATCGGTGGATTCAAAGTCGGCGATGGAGTTCGCATGATGGTTTTCGACGCGGTTTAGTCATCTCGGCACTCGGTTTCTTTGGTGGAGCTAGGGAGACAGATCGCCACTTCGTTCTGCACGTTTCCCCTGTCTCTGTGCGCGGGTTGGCGCCCTATCGAGTGAGATCGAGCCAATTTAGGGAAAATCGTTATTTTTGGGGTTTGTAGGGTTCGCCAGAAAATGGTGACGATTTGTAGTATAATTACTGTCAAAATGACCATCGGGATGTCAAGATCCTGTACCCGCCAATTTCGTGTCGATCGGTTGCCATTCGGGGTCGGTAGGAGTTCGGGAACCTTAGTGACCCGATTTGGGTCGATTCATCAGAATCGCCCCGATCTCGTGTTTTGATGCATGCATGTGGTATTTTTAGCCTCCAGAGGCCTTTCCTCATCGTGTAGCTTTGTTTCCCCTACGCTTCAGTGTGAATGGGGCGTGGAAAGGGTCGATTCGGCCATTCCACTATTTTTCTCGCCGGTTCGGTGTAACGGTCATACCAAAGACCGCCACACTGTGTGATGGTCCTACGATAGACCGCCACAACCGTTGGTCGTTTCAGGTTCTATGAGTTTGGGTTGGTGTGACGGACCAATATAGGATCGTCATATGACAGTAACGTGCCAATGGAGGTGCATCACAATCTGTTCTTTCCTGAGGACTATGCTTGTCAGTTCCTCGAAGATCGTTTCTTCCTCAAAGACCGTGTGGATCAGTTGGCTCTAACGAACCTCCCCTCGTGCGTCAGCGTTCTGTAACGCACCTCCTTGAGGACGTTACAATTGTTTGACTGATGTTTGGCGGGGTGGTGTTGCTGTAACGCACTAACCCCCATGCGCCAGGGTTCTGTAACGCGTCCCTACGGGACCGTTGCATGCCCTTTTGTCTGGGTGTTGGTCTGTTGTCCCTGACGCCCCTGTCCTGGTGCGTCAGGGAGTGTAATGCCCCTATAGAGGTGAGTTACAGTCTTGTTGGCCGTGATGGCCTGTGTTGTGCGGTGTTCGTCTATTGTCAGTCCGTGTCATGCCCCGAGCGCGGAAGATTACCCGGAGGTGTCGTGACGAGTCTATATCATTCATGTCAATCAGAGCGTAGTGCATTCATTGGAGCCAGAAGTGGAACAGGGGGAAGGCGAGAAGAGCTTGAGGAGCTCATGGTAGTCTCACCCACCAGGACGTCCTCTCGACCGAGAAGGGCTCGAAGGAGTTTGGCAGTGTCTTCTTTGGAAAAGGGTAGAGACTCTAATTCCTGCCAAGGTCGCCATTGCGTGACTAAAGTGGCAGGGGCCGGCTGACCGGCCTGTGGTGTCGAGGAATCAGGGGAGACTGGGGGAGCAGGAGGATGAATGACATTGGCTGAGAAGTTACTCGGCCCTGTTTCTTGGCTGGCATCTTGCTCCCTGTGTCTCTGCAGTCGCTCAAGAGCTTCCAGATTATTGGTCTGAAACTCGAGCCATTCTGGCGTGTGCTGGTAAGGTAGCCCGTGTCCATTTTCCTGGGGAGGATCAGGCTACTCTGGCGTATTTTTGGTAGTGCTCAGAGTTTCTTCGACAGCTTGCCGCAGTCGAACAAGTGCCACGGAATTCCCTTCGACGTCAATCTGCTTCCACCGGATTTGTTCCTGGATGAGGTACTAGACTTCCTCACAGGACTCGATCACGTGACAGATTCATGCATGAAAGGGACAGTACTGGGGATGATTAAAGTCCCACTGAGTGTAGTCTGCCGACGGGTCGCGGGGTAAGATTTGCGCCCGCTCGACTAGGACGTCGAAAAGTCACCAGGTTCTCTCCCTGGGGAAGGAGAGGGGTCTGCGATCGTGTCAGGGCCGCCACCCTGGGCACCAGATCGAACGCTCTCTCTGATTGATACTGGGCTCCTCTAGTTCATCATCAGAGAGAGAAAATGCAGCCATCATGTAGATCACGTTAGCCTGATGGGGAACCACACGCACTGTTTTGGCTGGTCTGGACCATGTATGCGACTGTGGAGGATCGACGAGACCACTCTTCATTTGAATAATGTCATCTGGGATCAACTTCTGTGCCTGTGTCTTGAAGACATAGCAATCTTCGAGAGAGTGGCCTAACATGCGGTGGAATGAGCAGTAGTTGGGATCATCGATTTTATGGGCTTCATCCGACTTGCGGACTTTAGGTAATTCGACGATCTTCTCGGCCATGCAGAGGTCGAAGAGCATCTTCGTATATTCCTTCTTGAAAGAGAAGGGTGTCTTCATACGCTCTGAGAAGGAGGGAGCAGCCGACTTATCAACTGACCTTTTGTCGGAATCACTCGTCTCGGCTCCCTTGTTGGCTTTAGGGGCAGGGGTGAATTCGATGATGTTCACCTCCTTGCCAGACTGGCGTTCCCGCGTCTGCCTACCCTTTGCTGGAGTGTAGCTCGGGTTATTGGCGAAGAACGAAAGAGATGAGAGAATTGAGGGAGGAGAGATGGAGTGAGGGTTATAAATAGAAGAAATTAGGAAATTTTCCTAATTTTTGTAAATTCTGATTTTTGTGCCGAGAATCCACTAATTCAGAAAATATGCAAAATAGTCGAAATGATCCTCTCAAAGAGTACATCGCAGTTGTAACGTCCACGAGTTGATGAAGTGAGGAATAAACTCACCGCAAGGTTTCGTAACTTGTACGAGAGAAAAACCCACACGGATCGTAAAACTCAACTCAGGAGCTACAAAAAGGATCCGAAACTCTCCAAAAAGGATCCGAAAGACCTAATAAGAATCCAATAAGGATCCAGGGTATTACAGTAAATTCCTTAGTGTAGCTTACCTCTGTTGTCTCGATGAGATTGAATCCTGTGCAGTTGTCAAAGCTACGCACTCTAGTGAATGCGGTGGCCATGTGAATGGTCGCATGCTTGCTCAAAAACTCCTTCGGTAATATTATTGGCCTACTATGAAAGAGGATTGTGCCCATTATGACCACCATTGCATTAAATGTCAGCTCCATGCGGACAAGGTCCACGCCCCCTCGTCCTAGCTCTACCCTCTTATAGCCCCTTGGCCTTTCGCCATGTGGGCGTTTGACGTAGTCGGTCCTTTGGAGGATAGAATCGGAGAAATCCGAAGAAAATCTTTCATTCTCACCGCTACGGAATACTTCACGAAATGGGCAGAAGCTAAGGCATTCACAGAAGTTAAGGCATCAACAGTGGTGAAGTTCATCAAGCGCAACATCCTCGCAAGGTTCGACGTTCCTTGTGACATCGTCACCGACAACGGCCGTAGTTCACATCCCAAGTACTCCACGACATGTGTGGTAAATGTGGCATCAATTTGCACCATTCATCTCCATACCACCCACAAGGAAACGGACAAGTTGAAGCTACAAATAAAACTCTCATCAGAATTATCAAGAAAACCTACAAATCTTATCATTATTCAGACTGACCAGATCGCCTCATTGAGGCCCTCTGGGCTTATCGCACTTCTGTCCTAACTCTCATGGGCCAAACCCCATACGCGCTTACTTTTGGGACAGATGCGGTACTCCCATATGAAATATCCGTTCCCTTACTAAGAGTGCAGCTGGATCCCAAGCTTGATCCCGAGCAACGGAGAGAAAACCTCTTAGCCCAACTGGAGCTATTAGATGAGAAATGAATGATCGCGGCCGATCACGCATAGGTATATCGCAAGAGAATTGCATGTTACTATGCCAAGAAGGTTCTGGAGAGAAAATTCAGGTAGGTGAACTGGTCCTAAAGAGGAAACTAACCAGATTTTCAACAATATGCCAAGAGTGTTGAAAGAATGCACCTGTAAATCCGTCTGGGCCTGGAGCACTGTCTGCAGACATTTTAAACACCACATTCTTTATTTCAGTAGCATTAGGAACAGCACACAGAAGCTCATTGTTCTCATTAGAAACTAAAGAAGGAATACAGTCTAGTAGACCATCTTCTATATAATGATCCTGTGAGGAGAAGGCATTCTGAAAATGGGAGACAGCAATTCTTTTCATGTCCTCATGATCCTCAGTTATCATCCCTGCTGAATTCCGGAGCTTGGTAATGCAATTCCTCCGTCTGTTATGAAGAGTTGACATATGAAAATACTTTGTATTCCTATCCCCTTCAAGGAGCCAACGGACCCTAGACTTCTGTCTCCAGAAGCATTCTTGCTGAACATATGTATCAGAGAGAAAAGATTTAGCCACCTCAAGCTTGGCATAATTTTCCTTGGAAGGGGTAGAATCATAACAGAACTCTGCTTGAAGAACCGCATCTTCTGCCAAAGCAAAGTTCCTGTGCACATTGCCAAATACTTCTTTGTTCCAGCTGCTCAACATTTTCCTCACGTGCTTGAGTGTCAAACATAAAGTGGAAATAGAAGAAGAAGCTACAGGACTAGTGCGCCAAAATACCTCAACTGCTGCATTGAAGGACTCATGCAAAGTCCACATTTTTTGAAAAATGAATCTGCTGTGATATCTGATCAGGGAAGAATGAGTAATCAAAATAGGAGCATGGTCAGATGCTTCTCTTGATAGATGCTCAATGGTGATGGGAATACTGTTAAACCAATCAGAGTTGATGAGAGCTCTATCGAGCCTAGCCCAAATGCCTTTACTACCCTCCTGATTATTATGCCAAGTGAACTTAGATCCCGTGAACCCAGCATCCAACAGACCACAATCAGAAATACAATCCTTAAAGTCAGACATAGCAGACGGATTTGGATCATTGCCCCCCAGCTTTTCATCTGCATGGACTAAGCAATTGAAATCACCAACTACAAGCCAAGGAAGGTTGATATTTAAATGCAAGTTTTTCAGTGAATACCAGAGATGTTTTCTTTCAGCAACCGAGCACCTTGCATAGACAATGGAAATATAGAAACCAGGAACGATTGTATTGGTTTGGAATAGGGAAATCTGTTGATCATCCCTGCTCACAAGAGTGAACTCAAACGGATCTCTCCACATAATCCAGATATGAGCAGACAAATCATCATTAGCAATAGCATGCTTCAATCCAAATCTTTTGCAAATACTATCCAACTTGGAAGAAGGGATTTTAGGTTCCAGAATTGCAAGAAAGTCAAGCTTGTAAGATTTCAGAAGAAATTTAATCCGACCTTGGGAAGCATCATTCCCAATGCCTCTAATGTTCCAAATAAGCATACTCATTGGGAGGATGAAGGAGTGGTAATGTGTCCAGTGGATTTAATCCTCAACATTGATCTAGTATTAACTCTCTGATCTGCATCTATCATTGTCCGGGCATTATTCAACTTAGCAGCGGTAGCAATCTCCTGGCATTTACTCACAACCTCTTTATCTTTTATTAGAACAGTCTTGTGTTTCGTTGAATCCAAGGGAACCACAGTAGCCAAATCCGAATTATGGGCGAGGTCAGCAGAAGAGGGGGAAATTTGGATTGAAGGCAACTCTGTTTGTGATAACACGAATGCAGACCCCAAGCGCGAAGGGTCAGAATCGGTCCTACCTGGCAAAGACACCAAAACAGGGCAGGCAGCATCCTGCCAAGGCTGAGAACCATTGTGAACAACCTCTGAAGAAACTTGCTTGCTAGAAGCACCTGAAATTACAGCGAGGGAACTACCGCACTTCACAGCAGGAACTTCTCCAGTCATGCTCTCTACTAAATTACTCCTTTCAGGAGCAACAGGCTGCCAAACAAGCTTCGGTTTAGAAACTTGCACAGGTTGGGATGATGGCGCTGGGACCGATTTGTTCAGATTGACAGAAGTGAATGCCTGAGGACCCTTACAACATTCCAAACTATGACCAAATCGTGAACATTGACAGCAAAACTCCGGAAAATTAGGGTACTGAATCTCCTGCCAATCACCACCCCCAGGAAAACCAATCCACACACGAGAGGGGTGTGGTTTAGAAATATCCAGATCAATGCAAACACGAGCGGCGCTGGTTCGCGACAGATTCAAGGTAGCCGGATCAATTTTTAAAACCTGACCAATATTACCAGCAATCGATCGTAGCATATGCTCAATGAAGAAATTAACTGGGAGACCAGGGAATTCAATCCAAACCGGAATGACAGGAGAATCAGCATTCGGCGAGAAGTCCATCGTCCATTTGAAGAAACGAAATAAACGACCCTGTATAAACAGCGTCTCTCGCAGCAAAAGGATGAGATAATCATCTTGGTTCTTGAATCGAATCAGCAAATGTCGATTATCAAGAGCACTTATCATAAAGTCTTCCTGAAACTGAAATCTTGTAGAAAGGTGGGCTCTGATGTCGGAGAAGGAGGGACGGCCTTGCGAAGTGCGGGCTACCAGGGAGAAAGAAAAGGGCTTGATGGACGCTTCAATCTCCTCCTGACTGAAGAAGACGGCCGGGTCCCCACTGTCCGTGCTTGCAGGGGCGTGAACGCAGCCTTGGACGATCGGGGGAGACAGGGAGGAAGCAAGCACCTCTGCAAAGGATCTAGTAAACGGCGGGGTTGACACAGAGGAGGGGGCTGTGGTCGGCAAGGAGACCGGGGGGACCACAAGTGGTCCCCCAGGAACAGCCATGAGGGAGGCCGCCGGAGAATGACCGCCGAGTTTTGACAACTTCCACTTTAGAAGGATCCACAGCGATTCCTTCTTTTGAAATAATGTGGCTAAGGAATCTATGCTTCTCTTCATATGCCTCCATGAGAGGGGTATGTACTCTTCTCTTTCTTATGCTCTCGAGGTGGGATGTAGCTTCTGCAAATATCCCTAAGCCAGGGTGTAGCTGTATCTCATATGCCCCTAGAGCGGGAGTGTGCTCTTTCTTCAAATGCCTCTGAACTGGGGTGCGTTCTTCTGCTTCTTATGTCCCCGTGGCGGGGTATGTTCTTTACAGCTTCTATGCCCCCAGGTTGCGATGTATGTCTCTTTGCTTCTGTGCCCCCGGGCCGGGGTGTAGGTTCTGCTTCTTCTACCCCTCAAGGTGGGGCGTATTCTTCATAGCTTCTATGCCCCCCGGGCCGGGGTATGCTTCTTCTTCAAATGCCCCTAAGCTGGGGTATACTTCTCTTCGCATGCCCCTGAGCTGGGGTGTAGCTTTGTCTCATATGCCCCCACGGAGGGGGGAGGTGTCCTTCAAAAGCCCCTTAAGCTGGGGTGTACTCTTTATGACTTCTATGCCCCCAGGCGGGGTATGCTCTGTCTTCAAATACCCCTATGCCTGGGTGTATTCTTCTCTTCCCATGCTCCCAAGGCGGGATGTATCTTCTTCAAATGCCCCTGAGCCGGGGTGTAATATCTTCATATGCCCCTAGGAGCGGGGTATGCTGCTCTTCGTATGCCTCCATGAGAGGGGTATGTACTCTTCTCTTTCTTATGCTCCCGAGGCGGGATGTAGCTTCTGCAAATACCCCGTTCTTCAAAGGGCAGCGTTCATTTTGGGTTGTTAGTTAGGAGCTTTCCCTATCTCCTACCTGGAACTCTCACAGACCCCAGGTGCTCTACGGTGTGCAGATTGGCATCTTATTATATAAAGATATAAATCCAAACTGGCTTGATCGAAAGCTAGACTGCTATCTTATGGGGGCAGATCAGTATTATGCAGATCAGTTTTGGACAGCTTACCTATTTATTTCCTCTCCGTGTTCTAGATCTCAAAGTCAGTGGTGAAAAAAATTGAGATGATCTACGGGAGATTCTTTTGGCATGGGAATGGGGGGGAGATGTAGGGGATGGTATAATATCAAGTGGGGCAGGGTGGCTGCTGGCAAGGAAGAGGGGGTTTAGAGATCAACGATGTCAGAGACTTTAATTTGGAACTTCTGCGCAAGTGGCTGTGGAGGTTGACGGTGGGAGATGATGGGCTGTGGGCACAAGTGATCAGGTAGAAATACTATAGCAGGAAGTGAGTTTGGGACATGGCTACACCAGCACTGTATCAAACTTCGCCCATTTAGCGTGATATTTTGACTTACAGAGATTTTATCTCCTCTGGAGTGCGGGTCTGACTTGGGAAAGGTGACCAGTGCCTTTTCTAAAAGGACAGATGGTGTGACGACTTCACGTTGGAGGCTTCTTTCCCCATTCTTTTTACTATTTCAGCTGACCCTTTGGCATCAGTCTCCAAGACATTTGACTCCCAACTCTCAAGAGACACCTAGACACTGACCTTCAGGAGGAATCTCAAGTTCGACAAGATGAAGTAGTTCCAGGACCTTTTACTCTTCCTCCTCGACTACACCCCGCACTTCGATAGGGAGGATGCGAGAACTTAGAGATGGAGTAGGGAGGGGACCTTCTCCGCTGGGTCTACTTGCACCATTATATTTGATGGAGGGGTGCATCACAGTCTCGGCCCTCAGGTTTGGAGGCCGAGGAGTCCAGTGAAAGTGAAGCTCATTACCTGGAGGATTTCCCATGGTAGGTTACCCACTCGAGACAGACTGCTCCAATATCTTCTGGGATCCAGCCAACGGCCTGCTGCTTATGTGAACATAAGGATGAGACTCTGGACCACTTGTTTGTAAACTGTACCTACTCACAAGAGATGTGGTGGGGACATCACCGGGTCCACTACTAGGCCCACTACTTGGAGCCGACGCCGCACCGCCTCGACTGCACCGAGCTTATGGCTCGGCGACTCACTAGAAGACCCGACGTCCTGAGTATTTATTTATTTGTGTGTATTGTACGTATGTGAGTATTGTGTGTATTTTATGGTGGTATTTGTATTTTGAGTCACACGACTCGGGTCAAGATCGTCACACATCACGGCAACATACCGTTAATCAGCCTAGTCCCTAAGCCAAAATCACGATAAAACACAAGTTCTCAGCCCCTAGGCTGCACATAGGACTCTCGAATCCGTATAACACAAATCACAGAACATGAGGGAACATCAAAGCCCTCCAACCACATAGGCACGCAAACTAAGGTAAGATAATATCTCCAAGCGTCCAAAACCAGAGTCTCGATTCATACAGGATAATCGAGACTCGATTCATACAGGATAATCGAGACACTCACGAGATCACGTGTCAACCATTGGGTCACAATCGGGTTGACCAGAAACCGTAATGATCCACCAAATAACACAAAATATTACTCGATGCAATGGCACTCCCAAACACCCTATAACACGGTCACAACCCTCATAGGACATCCACGACATCCACGTACAATGGGCTAACCAAGGGGTCGAAGCTAAGCCAACTAACACGAAAGAAACACTGCCCATTGTTCAGGATAAAGCCACTCTTCTAGGATCCCTCAACACACATATGACTCTCACGGAACACCCAAGGGCATCCATCGAGTCAAACGCCAACAAGGCACTAAATTCTGGGTTCACTGGAGCCCGAGACAACTCGAATAATACAACGAAAATAGAGAACATTAACGCACCCATTATCTGCGTTGCGATGATTAACGCGCCCATACAGAGGGTCGCGATATCACCAGAACGCGTCCAACAGCAACAGCGCGTCAATGCATTGACGCGGCGCACGCCTTGGTCGCGATAATAGACGCGGCCAGCACCTTGAGCGCGATAACACGATAGTCGCGGCCAGAACCTGGGTCGCGATAACACTAACACGGCGCTTACCTAAGTCACGTTAACAAAGGATCACGCCCATCACATGGGATGCATTCCCAATCATCTAACTATTCATCTCCCTCGATGAACGTGACCACACGACACAGCGCGTCTCTTCTGAGAACTCACCCCCTTAGAGTTCCGAGTTAAAGCACCAAACCCAGAAAGCACTAAATTCTATGGAAATGACTGTTCCACACCCCAATCGTCTCCAGAATGACGAGGAAACATCCAAAATCACAATAGCAACCTTTCACAAGCTGGAAGGGGCCAACAAACCACAAAATAATGATCAAACGAGCGATTTCTATATATCAACCCAAAATGACTCACGTGGGTAACCAGACTCCTACCGGCCCCGAATCATGTGAACATGCCAGAGGTTCAAATGAAACCATTTAACGTCAGAAACATCACCTGGAACGATGATTTCATCGCACATCCCAAAACATGCTATCAGAGATGTATCATCCTTGTCAATCACTCCTGGTGGTTAGTTCGGTGTTCTCGGGAGAATTCCTATCGCTCATTGGTTAAAACGGGTGTCTTTTTGCCTTGACGCTCACTTTTTAGTTCTCTCTACTTCATCTCCGCGTCACCTCCATATAACATCGTTGTTACTTTCACTCCATCTCCTTTCCATTTTGTCTATGCGTCACTTTCGCTCGCACCCTTGCAAAGCAGACATCAAGGAGGGGCATCTGTTGACACCTATTTTTAGCTTGTAAGTTGAGTCATTTCTCTTATTCACTTCCGTGATGCCTCGAATTACCCATTGATTTGCAGCATTCCTTGATCTGTTACTGGGCCCATTTCCTGGTCATTCCTCAGCCCACTGAGTTTTGAAGCACTTTTCTATCAGTTCCCAGCTATTTTCCAAGTTCCCATACATTTCGGGAATGTTCCTTGTCATTTCAAGCACAAGAAACCCCTCTAGTCTTCCCAAGGATCTGGGCGATCTACTGCTAGACCTTCCCTTCATTGGGCGATCTAATGCTAGACCTTCCCATCACTAAGTGGTCTACTGCTAGACCTTCCCATCACTAAGTGGTCTACTGCTAGACCTTCCCATCACTGGGCGGCCTAATGCTAGACCTTCCCGTCACTAAGTGGTCTACTGCTAGACCTTCCCATCACTGGGCGGTCTAATGCTAGACCTTCCCATCACTGAGTGGTCTAATGATAGACTGTCCCATCACTAAGTGGTCTAATAATAGACCGTCCCATCACTAAAAGGTCTACTAGTAGACCGTTTTCATCCTGTCTTAGCCCGAACTACCGTGGTCGCCCAGGTCTCTGTTCTTCATGATAAAAATGGTCTAGGAATGACCGTTTATTTCTAAAAATGATCTATCGTACGGCCATTTATATAACATGGAGTCCAGTGATCCTGAACTCCGTCTTCTTCACCGCTGGATTCTAAGGTCGAACCTGTGTAACGGGGCCTCCTTGTTAGGGCACTATCTTCTAGAATACTCCACAAAATTATACCTCATTTGTTTCTCTGTGTTCCCCTTTGTATTATCTTGAATTTTGTATATGAGCATGATTTTTAATTGACTAGGTCTCCTGGAATCTTTGCCGCAAGATCAGGTTTTATGCTTTTCGTACAACACAAACTCCTCTAGATTAGGTTCTAGAGCCTTCTTCCAAGAGCCATATCTTCTAGAATCCTCCACTAAAAAGAGTCCCATCTTCTCCTATATCTTATCTTGACTATTATCTCGACAATGATCCAGAGATCTCGAGATTTGGAGGACTCTATCTCTTGAAATAGTGCAGGGAGTTTGATGAATTATATTCATGAATCATCTAGACTGTTCTATATGAAGACTTGACCCTTGGTACTGGGTGGAGGTCTAGCCTCTACGCATGATGTGGGTTTCCAGACCGACATAATTTGCCCTTCTCCCAGTGGATCAACATGATATGAAACCTTGGCATATTAGCATTGACCTTCTACAGGTATGCTCAGACCTTACATGTGCATGTGCTCCGACTTGAGTGCATATGCTTAGACTTGTATGAAACATGAGCTCTGACCATGCCTAGTATGCTCTGACCTTGATGTCTTCATGTGCACTGACTATAGAAATGATGCATCGACCTCATAGAATACCAATGTAAATGTGCATCGACCTCATAGATGAGTAATGCAAACATGCATCAACCTCATAGAAGACCAAAGCAAATGTGCATCGACCTCATAGAATAGTAATGCAAACATGCATCGACCTCATAGAAGACCAATGCAAATGTGCATCGACCTCATAGAAGACTAATGCAAATATGCATCAACCTCATAGAAGACCAATGCAAATGTGCATCGACCTTACAGAGTATGCTACAATACATGCATCGACCTTAATGTGTAGAAGGTAGAAAAGTGCACAAACCTAGTTCAGCATGTTTAAAAATGTGCATCGACCTTGTAGAGTCTCCTACAGTACATGCATCGACCTTAATGTGTACAAGGTAGAAAAGTGCATCAACCTTGCTTTGTACAAGGTGTAATGTGCACCAACCTTGTATTCACATACAATCAAACATGCACCGACCTTATACACTACTAGAGTACATGTGCACCGACTTGTGTGACTACATGCTAGAACATGCATCGACCTTGTGCTTAACTATATGTAAAGATGCATCGACCTTGCAGAGTATGACAAAATGCATGAATGAGCATGGATTTGTATGACAAAATGCATGAATAAGCATGGATCTGGATGACAAAATGTCTTGAATCTGCATCAATCTTGTATGCATGATAATCTTATATGCATTGACTAATAATGAGCTTGCTTTGGCCTAGTTGACAAGTGAATATACAGGATGCATGAATGACATCAAAGCAAGTGCAAATGCAAGCACAATGCAACATTAACACAATGCAGACACAATGCAAACACACTCACAGATTTGATATCTTCAAGACCACAGGAAAACCACAGGGTCACAACGTTATTTTCATTATGAGCACAATGATGCCAAACCATTCCATGAGACATAACATTTATGCATGTCAAAACATCAAATGAACCATAGTGTTTGTCATCATTAAAACCATAGTGTCACAACATCCTCAAGGGGTCGATGTATCCTTTGCATCTTCTTCATACTTGCATGCCAGCTCATCCCAAAGTTCCATTGCTGACCTGCATGTTAAAAATCATGTGACCACATCAGATTCTATGCTATTCATTAGAATATTTAATGCAGTAACATTTATAGCATTTTTCTTGATGTGTTTTTCATTCCAATTTTTTTCTTTTGCAGGGAGTTTATATGGACCATTACATATCACTTTCCACATTTCAGGTTCATAGACTCCAAGATAAGCACACATGTCATTTCTCCAAGAAATGTAGTTGTGATCATCAAAATGAGGAGGAAGAGAAGACAAACAACATTCAGACATGATACTCAATGAAACTCGCCGACACGGATCACTCTAAAGGTCGTTAGACTCAAGAAAATAGAGCTGTGGCTCTGATACCAATTGTTGGTCCCGGTAGGTGAGCGGACAAGAAGGGGGGTTGAATTGCCCCCCACTCAAAATGGTAAATTTAAACTAAACTAACAGAATTACCAAGTTTAATGAGATTAAAAAGATTAAATCAAACAGAGTAAACTAAGCTCTCCCAATCTCGCCGAGCTCACTCGATCATGCAAAAGATTATGCAATTAAACACGTCACACAATAAAATCTAGGCAAATGAGATTCGCTTGTGTAATTGAAATTCGCTCATTCTCACCAATCACACGTGTATTGAATTAACAATTAATCACAATAAAGTAAACCACAATGCACACCACAAGACACAAGGATTTTTAAGGTGGTTCGGGACCACGACGGGCTCCCTACGTCCACCCCTCACTCAACTGAATGAGACTTCACTACTGGCAAACCAGTACGGGGATAAATCCCTACATACACATGGACCCAAGCTCCAACACACACACACACAGGACGACGCCTGCACATACAGATGAGGACACGCCCCAACATACACACGGAGATGGAGTCTCCAACACAATCTAACGACCGGATCAACAACACGCACATACGCTGCAACAGACGTAGCACTCTACACATACGAACACCCAGATTTGGATAGATCCAAACACACACACGTAGATCTGAACAGATCCACGCACCATACGGATCTGAATAGTTCCATACACAGATACAAACACGGGGATGAACCCCATAGCACGTTGCTCAGAACGCAGCTCACAAACACACACGCTGCAAGTTACAGCAAACTAAACACACTTGGATGTGCACACTACACAATCCGACCACACACAACTCGGATGTGCACACCGCACAATCTGACCACACACTTGATGTTCACAGATTTAGAAGGAAATACACACTTGAAGCTCAATGAAAAATGGAAGAAGAAACACGGAAACTAATTAACATGGATGGGGGATTCACCTAGAGGTTTTTAAACCCCTAGGGGCACCAAAAACGTGGGTGGGTGTGTGAAAATGACAATGACAATAAATAGAAGCAAGTGACAATGAAAAGAAAGCGCGCATGCAAATGACAAAGGACTTACAAGACCGACGACAGATGACACTACGAATGGACTACTCCCTTGAACCGGAGGCCTGTAGGGACGTAGAAGGCCTCCCTCCTCATGCTAGGATCACTTGACAGTTCGACAGAGCTTCACCGTTGATCCTTGATCTCTCTCCCCTTTTCAAACTGAGCCTTAGGGTCTATTTATAGAGCACCCAGGGTCTTAGCTCAAAATTGAGGATAATTAGGTATTTTTAGGCTTGGATAATAAAATAAAAGATAGAGATAATTGATTTATCTCATCTCTGGAAGAAACGACATCAAAAATGGTGAAGAAACCGCGGAGGAATCATCGGGAGAAGTTTAGAATAAAACACCCGAAATGAGAGAGAAAAAGGCCTTTAATTTTCCCATCTTCGAGAGGATGTGCGGTCTTGCGATAGACTGCACGTACCCATTATGCGGCTGACTATGGGCCGTTCATCCCCGTCGGTGATAATTATCAACAGCCCTCAATTTATCTTTAAACTGGCCAAAGAATTTGGCGTTGGACTCTGAGGGATATGCGGCTCATTGTACACCGTACAACACTAATATGCAGTCATGAGTAGGCCGCACATATACTTATCGGTGATAATTCAAAAAATGTTGAAAATAACAAAATCAATCATGAGAGGCCTGGAATGAGCTGCACAAGTGTTGGGCGCTGGAATTTGTGATAAAATGGAAAATAATGCATTTTCAAGGCCCATTAAGCCCTGGACTGAAATGGACCCAGCCTGGGTAGGCTTTTCACAAAATAAGCCCAAATATTGCTAGAAAATGATCCCGACACACAACGGACAACCCGAGGCATCAACAAATAAGAGCAAGAGGAATGATCCGACTTATCGGTAAAAACGGGTGTCAACAGATGCCCCTCCTTAACGTCCTCTTTGCAGGGGAGCAAGCGGAGGTGAAGCGAAGGGGACATGAGACATGGAGACGATGCGAAGCTGAAGCAGAGTGGACTGAAAAGCGGACGTTAAGGTAAAACAACACCCGTTTCTTGACTAATAAGCAGCGGGAATTATCTGAAAAACTCTAAATCAAACACAAGGAATAATAAGACCAATAGGCGACACCAATCTAGAGGAACTAGCTAAATAAAGGCAAGGTAAAAAAGGAGGCAACCTTATTGGGGGACACAATCCACAACCAATGAAGCCTCTGACCACGTGTGCACACACTGACTCTTGCCTGAGCCAGGCTCTCTAGCTAGTTTTTCCTCTTAGTAGGACGTTACTATTGGCCGAGGGCCCACGAAACTAGCTTAAAAACCGTGAATTGAGAATGCCCCTCCACCTCTTCCAGGCGGGCCGACACTAGGGGTCACTGGGCTATGACTAGTGGTTTTATCACAAGGAAAGTGAAAGCACTCTACTGGGATCTAAAAGTATGCTTTTGATTTATAAAATACCTTAAACATGGCGTATATGCACAATGGAATGCATTAGGAACTAAACTTACATCTTTTAGGATGCAAGAGAACGTAACAGACTAACATAGCCCTGTCACAATGTGTGACGGATCAGGGGAGGTGCACTACGTAATACGTGATGCGCCCCCTTGCATCCGTTAAACTTACCCGAACAACCTAAAATCCAAAATTTTCAGACGATGTAACGCACCTAAGGTAGCGCGCTACAAGGCTGTGACGGTCGTACGACTGACCGTCACGCCAGTCGTCCTAACTAACCTCGCCTGGTCAAAAGGACTGTAATGGACCAAGGCCTGTCCGTTACACAAGATGTAACAGACCTGATAAGGTCCGCCACAATACCGTAACGCACCCTATGAGGGGCGTTACACGTGTAACAATCACTGGAATGACCGTCACACGATCTGGGTTGCGAGTGGGTTCGGTTTGAAACCGAAACACCCCCCGGTCGATCGAAATCGACGGGAAGCGCTGTAAAACCTGTTTACCTATTAGTACTCGCTTCCATAACAATCATTTATCGCTATAAAACGTAAAAACAAGGCCCATTGTGGATTTAAAACACAAATAACAATGTTCATGGCATAAAAACCAAAATTGACGATGGGCATCCTTAAAGTGCATAGATCGACACGCATGTGATAAGAAGCATTCCTAGGGAGTTAGGGAATCCATCCCCCAACGTCGTTCGAGCCGAATCGGTCATTTAAGCCACATGCAAGCGAGGTAGACCGCCGCACCCCTCTCGTCCCGTCTCGCCTCCATGGGCCGCGATTGGCGTCGGGGTGGGCGTCAACGCGCTCCACTCGTCGTCACGAGTCCAACGGCGCCCTCCACGTCGCGATCTGTCGTCGTCTCGCCTGGAACCCCAAGGAGAGAGAGAGAGAGAGGCGACGTGAAAGAGAGAGGGAGAGTGAGGGAGTGAGATGGGAGGAGAGGGAGAGAGAGAGAGAGAGAGAGAGAGAGAGAGAGAGAGAGAGAGAGAGAGAGAGAGAGAGAGAGACGGGTGGGTTTGGGTAAAAATAGGTTTTAATTATATATTTCAGCAATCCGCGTGCCAGCGTGCAGAGGACGAATTACCTACGTCCAATCAATGACTTGCAGCTTCCGCCCAGGTCCATCTCTTCTTCTTCTAGTGATAGGGCCTTACCTTTCGGCGAGCCTAGCCACTTCTTCGGGCTTAGTGGGTAGAGCCCCGTATCGACTGAATATTCTGGTCATGTTACAAGTGTAGATCTGCATATCTCTACCCATCCTTGTCGCCCTTCTTGATGGCCTATTAGGGAAGGTCAGCTTATCAAAGATTGACCTTCATGCTTGCACCTCCCTCCGAGGCAGAGATTGATGGTAATCTTTTGGGACGTTCCTTAATTCCGCACTCGATAGAGATCAGGCTCCTTGCTCTTCTGGGGCGGCGGTCACTGCTTGCAGTAGCCTTTGGCGACCCAGGGGGGTGCTTGTCAGGCCATATAAATAAGCCCTCGTGACTTTGTTCACTCCCTCCTGTGGCCGTGAGGAGGGGAAAATAGATCATATTGCCCTGGCTTCAGCGTAGGGCTTGTAGGACAAGTGCCCTGGGTGGGCAGTCTTGTGGTGGTGTTAAGAATGCCGATGATGAGCGCCCTTTGATGGAAATGGAGCAGTAGAGGCTGGCTAGTGCTGCAGGGCTGCCGGCTCAACCCGGTTCTCTCCCCTTCACCTCTTGTAGTGGGCTTTCTCTGGCCCTGCCTGAGTCGATGGAGTGATTCAGGTACCCTTGGGCAACCAGACTTGCTTCCCTTTTGCCGACGGTTGGGCCGGCTGATTTCGTGGCCTCTTGGCCTTGGTGTATCTCTTTCTCTCAATCTCCGCTAGTGGCTAAAATGAATTTCGCACCAGTACAGTAGGTATGACCCACTTTGGGATCATCTTAGCTCGCTGTCTGTTAAGGTGGACCTGGACGCTTCCGATAACAACGGATTTGCCCGTATTGGAAACCCAGCCTCTGGCAGTTGCGGCATCAACATGGCTCCTCCAGAGCCTCCTTCTGTGAGAGGCTAACCCTTGGTTGGATGGGCCATCATGTGAGTGCACGTGGTGCATGTGGTAGCTTAGCGTCCTTGCCGGGATGTGCCCAGCATTCTTCGTGGCAACAGCTCCCTAGATGGGAACGTTGGTTCCTTTAGCATCATACACCTCGACGTTCAACATGTTCATGAAAGCAACCCCAAGGAAGTTGGGGAAGCCGACGATGGGAGGGAAGCTCCCGAAACAGACAGGGACAGTGAGGTAGCCATTCTTCACATGGCTTGAAGTCCCGCGATCAATGACACCCAAGAGGGGGGTGAATTGGGTGATTACAAGTTTTTAGAAAACTTAGTCGACTCAAACTCAACAATTCACTCTCCACGAGATTTCGCAACTTCTATAGGGGAAAAACCCTCGTGGATCGTAAAACACAACTCGGGACCCACGAAAGCGTTCCGAAAGCTCTCCGATTCTGATCTGAAGGATCCAGGATATTTCATTGTCTGTTGAGAAACATCTTTCTAGGAGAGCTTCATGGAAGAGTTCCATTTTTTCACTAAGCATAGTTGTTTAAGTGTGGATCATATCAGCTACATGTGTGAGTTGTGCCTCATTCTGAGATGCAAGAATAGGAATGTGAGAAGCTGATGTTTGTTCTACAGCATGAGCTGAAGTTGGGTCTACAACAGGATACCACCCGTCCTCTTGGTCTACAAGAGTCGGCTGTTGGTAGTGATCCTTGAACACACTGACCATATATTGTACATCATCAGCAATTGTCTGTAGTCTGTCTGATATGCCAGCATAACACCGTGCAATATGATTATGCTGAACCTTGTGTCATTGATGTACTGTGCAATCAAGGTTAATTGCTCATAGTGACTGATGAGTCTATCATTCATTCTTCCTATCTGATTTTCTACAATGGTGAGGTCACCCTGAATATCTCGCACTAGCTTATTGAAATTTCTATTTGACTACTTTTTGTCCATCTGGATAGCAACCATTCTGCTTTTTATGTCCGTTCTCATGTGAGTTAGCTGCTGCTCAACCTTGTTCGGCAATTCTTTCATTCCATCGTTAACTTCCACTTTGAATTGGATCATCTGATACTCAAGGTAGTTTGACTGTTCCTTTATAGTAGAGTTCATTAATCCAAATTGAGTAGATAAGTATCGGTAGAGAGTGCCGGTCTCTATTAAAGAAGATGTAGGGGGTCGAGAGGTCTGAGGATCAGCTGTTGCATGAACCTCAGAAGGGATGTTCTGTTGATGTTGTTCTTGAGCTGCTTGATGCTCTTGACGTTCTAGATGTTCCAGTTGAGCCTCTGCTACTTCTTGAACTTCTGAAACAGCAGGTGGTGGTACCTCTTGTTCAAATTCCACTCTTTCCTATTCTACAGAATCTGCTGGAGGTAGATCATCTTGTTGAAATTCTACCTGCTGCTCCAGCTGTTGATCCAGTTCTTCATGAAGTGGTTCATCTAGATTCAATTCTGGTTGCTACTCCTGTTCTGGCATATGCTGCTTAGGCTGTTGCTACTCTGGCTGCTGCTGTTCCCGCTGGTGCTGCTCTGGCTGGTGCTGCTCGGACAGGTCATCCACTTGTAGTGGAAGGTCCCCTGGTAGCTGCCTTTGTATTCTTCCTCCGATCTTTTTAATTTTCATAAACTTCTTGTAAAATCATTTGAACACGATAAATCATGCGAATGCGATAACTCAAGGTAAATAACCAAAGTAACAAGATAGTCATAGGAGATAGAAATGAGCAAGAAAGTAACAAGAATGATCAAGAATGTAATATGACCTTTCATGAACAAGAATGTATCGTAAATGTACTAGCAAGTCACATACTCATCATCCAAACATCTTTTGCTTATGAGCAAGTGTTCGGTGAATTTCTGTGGAACATCATGTAACAAGCAAGAAAGTCATGTCGTGCCGTGGATTCCATATGTTTTCTATGGATTCCAATGTATGCCTATAGATTTTCACTTATTTATAGAGAAAGTACTCCCAGCGCAATGTGACGCCAGTAGCATCATACCCCATGGTTTACAGTATGTTTCCGGCAATCAGTCGAGGGGACTAGCATAGAGCCCTTGAACATAATCAGTGCTCGAACCGCATCTTCAAGTATAAATCAAGCTACTTCCACGTATACAAAGTTGGGCCAATAAATGTATAAGTTCAATGAACGCTTCATGATAAAATGTCAATGAAAGAATGCACCAAATTTGAATATAAGAGTTCAAAAAATACATTAATAGCTAAGTTATGTCTTTGGAGAAAATTTGACAGCATGACGGTACATTCTTTACCTTTTATAATTTAATTTAGATATCTTGAATCAGGTGACAAGTCCTAGAAAGCCAATTAGTCCATCTAGGAACATTGAAATTTCAACCCTTGGGTCAAACCTCGGGTTAACGGTACTCAGGCACAAATGGCTGATTACGGGGCCATTTAGACATTTCACGTGATCTAATACTGGACCGTTTATAAAGTCAAGCGGTCTAGTAATGGGCCGTTTATGTTGGACGGAATCCCAATTATGGGCTGAACACCTTGAGACAAGCAGTCGAGTATTGGACTGTTAATGGGCCTTAGCGGTCCAATTCTAGACCGTTTATGTCCAGATTATAGAAAACTAACTGGTTGTGCTTTCTAGACAATTAGGATTTAAGGGTACAACCCGCTCGACGTCCTAGTGGGAATCCCAGGCTCGCAGAGACTTATGGAGGCCTTGAAATAACATTTCCTAGTCTATTGGAAGGAATATCCAAAGGAGAGATTATCAAGTCCAAGATTGTGTGCTTATTGTGTAATAGTGTAACTAATGGTCATATACTGGGGTATGTGCCATGCACTTAAGAAAGTGACTCATAGATGAGAAAGATTGTGGTAAAATAGCAATCATAACTTGTCAAGTCAATGAAACCATATAGAGTCATTTTCATTTAAATACAAGAGTATAAGTTTTGACATGAAACTAATTATTACTCTGATTGACATGATTGATAATCGACTCGTCACGCATCTTCCGGGTATCTTCCGCGCTCGGGGCGTGACACTCTATTGGCTGGTGGTCTCTGTGTTGGCTTGCAGTGCAGTAAGGCCCTCCTTCCTCTGAAGCTTTAGGGCAGCCAGTCGATCCCTCAAGCCATGATCAATAAATTCTCACCGGTTCACACACCAAAGTAGCAAGATCACCTGAGGCGTCCAATATTACATAGGACAGTCGAAAGCCATGAGGGTGCCCGACATGGGTTCTACCAGCTCCCTCAGTTGCATATAGGATAAGTCCCGATGGGCCAGCACAGCCTGCTTCAACATACCCAAATTTTGCCACACCATTTAGGAAGATGATTGCAAGCCAAGTGATGGTGTGTCAGGGAGATGAAACTCTACCCAACTGTCGACGTCAGCCCAAATATCGTCAGTAGGCTAAGAAGAAGACGAAGGCAACAAGAAAGATGGTTCCACCGATTCTTTCTCAGGCTGCTCAATGGACTCAGTATGTGCTGGGATTGGGACTTCGACCTCTACCACGGTGGAAGGGAAAAAGTTTTGAACTCCAAGGTCCTTATCTGCCAAAGTGAATGATATGGGCTATTCCAACTGCAACACCTTTTCCGGCTCGGTGCCAGCCGTAAGCATTAGGGCGGTGTGGACGCACTAAAAATTCACTTGCTTTTCCATTCGTTTGTTAGGGTGTTTATTTGTCTATTTAGTGCGAGGGCGTGCCAGTCACGGAGGTGATGATTTATTCAGGCTTCATGGAAGCCCAGGGTGAGCTCAATCTGAGTTTGTCAGGTGATTATGTAGTTCAGGTCAGGACCAAATCCCATCGCACCATAAGAGTCATGACATCATTTACATCTCCCATACGAGGGAACACCCATGATTAATTACTGAAATTAGGGGCCCTGTGGCCAAAAGAATTAATACTAATTGCGAGGGCAAGAGCAGAAATAAATCATACTAAGGGTCCGCACCGGGATGCGGGACATCGGCCATATCGATCACTCACAGACCTTTTCATGTTCGAACGGAAGTCTGTGACGGAAATGTGGTGAAAATCGAGATAAATCTGTTCAAATGTCTGCCACGAGTACGACAATTTTAATGATGATTCAAAAAGAGTCTAGCTCGAAAAATGGGTCCGGTTTAATCAAAATGTCAGCCCAATACAAGGTCGGGTCATGGCCATGTCGGGATAATTCCCAAGGCTCAAGCCTGGCCTGCGAGGGCAGCATTATTATTCTTTCAGCACATGGTCACGGGGAGAGAGACTGGGCTGTAATGTAGATTATTACTTGATGACGATCCAACCGGGCTTCAAAAATGTGGAGGGGATAAGTGGGCTCGGGTGTCTCTTTCTAATTGGTGTGTCCCCAATAACACCTTCTCTTGATCGGTACATTGTGTAACCCTGAAGGTCCTTTCTATTTCTCGCACCCAATTCTCAGCCTCATCCGAGTCGGTAGACCCGCTAAACTTTGGGGGATTCATTGCTTGGAAACTCTGAAATAGATGTCCCATTCCATGATGTGCTCCGCCTTGTGCCACATCTTGCAAGGTCTGTGTCAAACCTTGGACCGTACGTTGCATCTCTCTCCACTGGGCTCGCTCGGCAGGCATCTTAGCCTACAAAACAAGTTTTAAGGTATTGATTACACATATCTTGTAATTAATTTATCATAAATAGATCATATTTTATTGGTTATCCCATAGCTTTACCCAAATCTCATGGGATTCTTATAAGGTAACTGACAAGGACAACACAACCTATCTGGAGAGGGGAGAAAATTCACCGCCCAAGAGCGCGGCCCAACTAGGTCCAATTTGACCGAACCAGGGCCAGCTACCCAAAGTGATAGTCCCATTTTAGGCCCACTTACTCCAATCCCAAAACTCACTCGGACCAGCATTTCCTAGGCAACCCTCAGGTCCGGAAGTCTGAGCGACAGATCGGTCGAGAAGGCCCCTGCAGGGACCCAGTGCAACAAGTCTAAGCTACGTGCCCATCACTTGGGAGGACTCCAAGCAAGCATCCCAAGCTCAGACTGTAACGACCCAGAGCTCAGGGTACTGATAACCCGATACAAGTATCGGACTACCGCTACCAAGAACTGGGGACACCACCCAAGAGGCTGATGAGGTCCCTGAAGGGTTAGTGGGGTTTGTCGAGGGATTGCATTAGAAATTAGAATTCGCAGACGTGCGATATTAATTTTGGCGATGATTAATTAAAATAGTACAAAAGTAATTTAAAATATCAGAGTGGTATTTACATAAACTAGTCCAGATTTACAACAATAACCATGAATGTACAAGTCCCACAGAAGGAAGAAGAAAAGATAAGACTACAACTACGTGGGGCATACCCCGGACAAAAACACAAAAGGACAGACCGACAGTTGGCACACTATGCACGGTCTTCGAAATCACGAGAACCACTGGTGGACGGTTGAGATGGCTCACCTGCAAGAAGGAAGGGTGAGTCATAGCCAGACTCAGTAGGGGTCACGCGGATCCCTACCACACACTAAACATGCAAGCATTCATTAATAAGGTAATTAGAGCATGCATTTAAAGCAATAAACATGCAATGGCACATATAAACCACAGTTAGATGCCCTTATCATACCCCCGGAGTGGGGAAAACTTGACCCCGTCGAGTATGGGTCCATCGGGGAAGTGGTACACCCAAGCAGCTCCTGGCGGACCATGACCTCCTGTCTTAACCCCACGTCCTTAACCGAGGGATGACTCTTCAGCCTCTCAAGGGGGCTCGGACACAATTTCTTGCTGGCAATAGTACCTTGCTTGTCTAGTATTGTCTCTGTGTGCACACGTTGGGCTCTCAGGCTGATATGTGGTGGCTCTCCGAGGGTGTCTCTCACAAGGGTAGGGGTAGGCTCGAAGCTCTCATTAGGATCCACCACGGTGCCCTTATAGGGTGTCGGGTCTGCCACGTGGGAAGTGGGGTATATCTCAAAACCCATCAGTAAGTCCAACCTGTAAGCCAGGTTGCCAAAGTCACTCAGAACTTGGGAAGATCCAAGTCCTCATACCCTTGATTTGGAGATTACTCTAGGGTAGAGCCACTCCAATACCATCATCACTGGATCACCTACTTGGAATCCCAAGTGGTGCTTGCAAGCTTTTACCCGCTCATCATGAACCTCACTGCTCGTTGCTAGAAGCTTGCTTGAATGCTTATGCCATGTGTCATAATGTGGTGAGTGGGTGTGAAAGAGGACAGTGCACAAAGGTGGACCGGGGCAACCATAGGTAGACCTATCATGCTTTGATGCCATGAAAAATTGGATGGATTTGGGAGGACCGGGGCATCCATAAGTGAATCTATCTTGCATGGGTGTAGCAAATGTCAGGGGACCCGGACATCCGTGAATACCCCTAATATGCATAAGACCAATGATGAATAGAGGAGGGCCTTCACACCCAAATATGGACCAGTCATGCTTTGGACCTAAAGTATGTGTGACATGTATGAGATGACCGGACTTGTGGCCCGTTCCGAATGGTGTGATAGGCCATGATGCATGCATTCCTATCCGAAGGCTAACTCCTAAGTGTGCGGTGGTGGGATGGCCCTTGAGTTGCCTCTCGTGAGGGTCAAAGGGGTCTAAGAAGATGGTCATCATAGAGTGGGACACTTCTTCAATCCCTTGGCAGATGTTATCCAAGGTCATGGCTCCCATGCTATGACCCGTGCCTAGGAAGAGATGGATTGGGTCCAACATGGCGGGTGGGGGTAGGGTGAGTAAGGCGGGTGGGTCACATGGGTAACTAGGCCCCCATAGGAAGGGGTTGAAGGGATCATGGTATGGGTCACCTAGAGAGAGGTACCCTATGTCATCAAGGTCCTCAAAAGGTGGTGAGTCATCCTTCTCCAAAATAATTGGGCCAAGGTCTCTAGTGGGTTGGCCCCCCCGCCGCCCCCCCCCCCCCCCCCCCCGCCCCCCCCCCCCCCCCCGCCCCCCCCCCCCCCCCCCCCCCCCCCCCGCCCCCCCCCCCCCCCCCCCCCCGGGGCCGGAGTAGGGGAAGGCATCCAATTAATGGCCGTTGCAGCCTCGTAGGGATGAGCTAATAAGAATAATGCACATCATATATTATATTCCACCACGTAGAAATATCTCCCAATCAGCTAGCAGCTCCTCCTAGCTAGTGGGCACCTTTTGTCATAGGTGACGGGCTTCCCCTGCCACCCTCCACCCCCTTTGCATACATATGGTAAGCCTTCTCCAGTTTATGATTAGAGGGTAACTTTGGTGACTTGGGGGCATCAAACAAGATCCAAACTTTGGTACCACCGAAAGAGGGACGTCCCTTTTGATGTTGGGGGAAGAATTGAACTCATGAGAGGTTGGAAGAACCGGAGCGCGTTGCCACGTTGGGGTTCCTACGTTGCCCCCCGTCCGCAACACAATGATAGAGGGAGGACGGCCAGGAAAGGGAGCATGGGTCCCGGATAAGGTAAAACGTAGCGGGGTGTCACGTGAAGCCGTTGGCCGGAAGGGGTCAAAAGGTCCTTGCCACCATTAATCTTTGCATTACGCCGGGGAAGAAGGAAGGGTGGGAGTGGGGGCAACAACAACGAGGCAACGAGGCGTCGTTGGGGGCTCCTAGTTAAGCAAATGGTTATTGAGAAATTAATAAACTTTAGTTGGTAATTCGAGTTCAACATATTTAGTATGTGGGTTTTCTTTGAATTTTTTGATTCTGTGTTTTTTTTTCTGTTTTGTTCCTTGTCTAAAGAAAGGGAGGATTTTGGGGTCCGTCCGCCCTCCAAATGTTAGGACCGGCAGGCAACGTAGGAGGTGGAAACGGAGGCCGCCTCGCTGGAGAAGCACCGCCGCAGCCTCCCCTCCCTTCACGTCGACGAGACCCACAAAGGTGGTTAGAGAGAGAATGAGACGGCTTAGAAAGAGAAAGAGTCTGGCTGGTTTAGAGAGAGAGAGTGAGGGCCAAAAATAAAGGGGTACCCAAAAATATACACGTTGCCACACCACGCCAACGTCTCTCTCTCTCTCTCCTTCTCTGTCCTCTCTCTCTCTCTCTCTGTCTCTCTGTCTCATTCTCTCTCTCCTTTCATCATCTCTGCTGCAGGCTTGCAGAACCCGTTTCCATTCCATTTCCATTCTCCACTGGGCTGGCACGGGGGCAAAGGAGATCAACAAGGGGGGAAAGGTGGTCGCAGAGAATAGAAGAGAGACCGGGGGGAGTGGGGAAGAAGGAGAGCATAAACCCAAGAGCATTGACCCCAGTGGGGGCCGCACCTAGAGAGGTCTCTCGCGGGATAACACCGTCCTCCTGGCCACTGGCATGATCTGCAAACAATAAGGGATTGCATGCGATGAGCATCTCAAACTGCAGAACAAGAAATAAATAATAGAAATAAGGTGGAGCTAAGCAATCAAGCATATACCTGGCGCCCTTATGGCTCTCTCGGGGTTCAAGATGATTTGCTCAAGTTTCAATCGAAGAGCCCGAGCCACCTTATTCACAATGTCCAAGATGGCATTGAGAGTGACAACCATCTCTAAATCTGAAATATACTTCACTAGACCAATGCAGCCCACTGCATTAATTACATGGGCCCTCCACTCTGCGAAAGCACTGCCTGCAAACGCCCCCTCAGGGACTGGCTACAATAATTGGAACTTATTCTTCAGACCACAAGATGCCTTCAAATCCTCCCACCAAGAGAAAGTCATCGAAGGCCCAGGGGCCGCCCTCTGGCGGGAAGACCCCGAAGTCGAGGTTGCTCCAAGTGTGCTCCTTAAGGGCTTTAGAGGCCCAGCATACTGACTCCTGTCAATGGGAATAGGGAGTCCCTCCTCCTTCCAATGGATCTCTATCTCCCTGATGGCTCGAGCAGCTCTGGAGAAGTGGGACCTGATGAAGCCTGGATCAAGAAACAAGGGAGGCAGGTCCTCCCTCAGGTGCCTCTCCTCGGTAGCCTGGATGGCATCGCCGCGTTGTCTGAATACATTGATAACTTCAAACCACCAACGCACATAATGTATGTCGAAATGACCCTTGCGTGTTTATGCTAGAATCGGATAGTCCTCCTTCACGTCACGAAAGGGGAAGGCCTGCCAAGCAGCTGCAACTAGATGACCATCTCTCTGTCTGTATTGTCGAAGAGCCAGAGGGAAGTCCACATTTAGAGGGATAGCCTGATCATACCTGAAATTTCGGGCAAACCGGTGTGGATAGTACGGCTCGAGAACTGCTGTGCTAGAACAGCGGTAAACTAGAACACCAGGCTGTATACAAACAACCCCCTCGGCTAGTGCGTGGGAGGAAGGCAAAGCCTACGAGGACAACCTACAGGTAACTGAATTCCCCTTCCGCTCTAAATAGGGGCAATATAGATGGGATTTGTGATCAAAAGTCTAGACTCTCGTCCCACCCAGTGTGGAGGAAGGACAAAGCACGACGGACACTAACTAGCTGCAAAACAACATCCTGGTCCAGGTGACCAGCAAAAGCAAAGATGAGTGGAGCAGCTACGTTGTCAATCGGTGTCTGCTAAGAAAGCTCTGGCAAAAGCAAACCAGCGAGGGATTATGGTGTTGTGGAATCCCTTCAAGGTGGAGGAGGTGGAGGGGGATAGGCAGGTGGGTCGGTGGACGATTTCTCTCCACTTTCGTTGTTTGAGGGATGATTTTTCGTGGGACTTCTCTGGGGTCTACGGCCCCCAAACTAGGGAAGGCAAATGTTTGCTCTGGCAGGAGTTGCTCGAGTACCATCTCTCCTCAGGCCTGCTCTGGTGTGTGGATGGTGACTTCAATGAGGTGACTTCAGCCTACGAGAGGACCGGGCTGCACTCCCAAGTGGGAGAGACTGAGGACTTTTATGACTTTATCAAATAGGCTGCCCTCATAGACGTTGGATTGGTGAACACACAGCTCACTTGGTCCAACTTGAGGGCGACTCCTTCGTGCTCCAGACTTGATAGATTTCTGGCGTCGACTAATTGGGAGGCCCGCTTCCCCTTTGTGCAGAGTTCTTGTCTGGCTAGACCAACCTCAGATCATAAGCCTATCCTCTTGAGGACCAATAGAGGTCATGAGCGGAGACATGTTTTTAGATTTGAGAGGTGTAGGCTCAGAGAGACAGAATTTTTTGACTTAGTGGGGAAGGAATGGGGCAGACTCAGGCCTCACGCTTCCCTCATGGCCACCTTCCTTGTGAAACTGAAGCATTTATCTCAGGTGCTAAGCAGATGGGGGGGCCAACGAAAGTCTGCCCAACAGGTTGGATAAGGAGAGGATTCATCATCAGCTTGAAGCCCTGGACCAACTGGAGGGGGCACGTTTGCTTGATGATGATGCTAGAAGGAATAGAGACTCTCTCCATGACCAGTATGATGAGATTCTCATTAGGGAAGAGATTTTATGGAAATAGAGGTCTAAGGAAAAATGGTTGAAGGAAGGCGACAAGAACACAAAGTATTTCCACAGGATGGCGTCAGCTAGGAGGATGAACCATATTGCTTCCCTGCAGGTGGGGGACCAATCTCTCTTTAGAGAGAATGACATTAGACAATATGCTGTAGACTTCTATTCTAGGCTTTTCTCGGAGAAGCAGATGAATAGGCCGAACTTCTCTCACGATTTGCTTCCTCACCTCTCTTCTACTAAGAGTGAGGCTCTATTGTGTACAGTTTTGGAAGAGGAGATCAGACAGATAGTCTTCTCCTTTGTTGGGGATAAGGCCCCTGGTCCTGACGGCATCCCTATGGTGTTCTTCCAACAGTGTTGGGATATTGTCAAGTATAACCTTGTTAGGGATGTTCAAGAATTCCAAGAAGGAAGGGCTCACTTGCGATGTATTAATAGAACTCTATTGGTGCTGATTCCCAAGAAGATGGGTGCTCAGTTCCAGAAAAACCATCAATCCACAGAAGTTTTCATTTCCAATCCACTTGTTGGATGGATCTGAAAACAATATATGTTGTATATCTGTGAGTCCTCTTTCCAACGGAACCAACCATGCCTCGATCCGCCTACAAAAGAACTCCCAATTAATTATCTCTGCTAAGTTTCAGGGGCCGCCACTTCAGGGAGTCGATCAGGGACGTCTAGCCAATGTCCCAGCCAAGCGGCGCCTTTAGAAGACTCAAGGAGGATGACGTTCCTTTGGAAGCCATTGCTTGCTGTCCTGCAACTCAGAACCGAGTCAGCGCAGCACTGAGTTGGAGCAGTACTGAGTCAGACTAGCAGCCCGAGTTTGCCCCGAGAGCCCTTCCGGCTTGCTGCCCATTAACCCAAGATCAGTCCTCCTGGGCCCCACTTGTAGCCCTTTACCTCTCTGCGTGGAGTGGGTAATATAATTCACTGCTGTAATTAAATTTTAACCATTGTACCGGAAGTTACTGTACTTGGCCGGGGTCGTCTTCCCCACGCCCGGAGCGTGGAGGTACACTCGCCACCCTCCTCATAGGCACTTTGCTTATCTCGTGTATGTTTGTATGCCATTACTAGTGATAGGATATTAGCTCGCTTTACTTTCATCACCGCTATGAGAGAGAGCGAGACCCGTCCCGTGACTCGATCCAGGCACGAGAGAGAGTTTGACCACCCTAGCTCATTGTCGGTTTCTCAACCGCGCACATCTGCACGCTTCTCTCGTTAAGGACGATCGCGAGCTTGTCTAGATTCCAAGGTTCGCATTCCAATTGGCGTCGAGTCCTCGCGTCCGTCCCGCATCAAATTGGTATCAGAGCTAGTTGAGTCTAGGGTCGTCATTGCATAAAAAGGGGGAAAAATATCTTAAGTCTAGGTTGTGTCTAGGTTGGTATTCTAGTCCGTCTGTCTTGTCTGTTTGTGTCGGTATATCCATAGTGTAGTTCCCAAGTGTCCAATGGGCTCATATAATTGGCTACATGACACCCATGGGTTGGGCAACCATCCTCTCCACTTTCGTAGGCCTGAAGCCTCAAACTTTTATGGTTCCAATGACCCGGGTGACTACCTCAAGTGGGAGGTTGTCATAGACAAATATTTTGAGTGTTACACTATGTCCAATGCCATGCAACTCAGCTTTGCCCAAAAGAGGCTTGTCCACAAAGCCGCTTGGAAATGGGAGAGCCTCGAACACCTGAGAGAGATTAGGAGGTAATGGCCCATCGAGTCATGGTGCCAAATGAAGGGCGAGCTTAGGAAGGTCTATCTACCCAGCCCAGTCACCTCCAACTTAAAGTTAACTAGCACATAACACCACTGACAGGGAATATAACGGACCAAGGGTGGGGCGTTATAGTGAATATAACGCACCTCTCATGGCCGTTATGCCCTCCCGAACGACTAGAATCCACAGGAAACCACGGAATATAACACACTATCAGTGGGGCATCATATGAGTTTAACGCATAGGGGCAGGGGCGTTAAAGACAACGGACCTTTAACTCAATACACAGGGACCATAACGCACCAGGGCAGGCACGTTAAAGCCACCCGAACATAAAAATCCACAGAAAACTCAGACACGGACGATATAACGCACCTATAGGGATGCGTTAAATGACCATAACGTACCGGGGAAGGCGCGTTATGTCACCTGGGTTTCGCAACTCCGGAGTTCGGAATTGGAACCCCTTCCCGGCCGATCGAAATCAATGGGGAACACGGCGGAATACAAAACTAATTGAACCTGCCAACCCATACCAACCATTCAAGCCTAAGCATGCCACTAGAAATGAAATACAATGCCCATGGAATAGATTTTAACAATTAAATGATAATTTCAGGCACAAAAAGATTAAAAATATACTAAATAAAAATATGCACAAAATACGAGGCAACGGGCGTCGGACCACGGTGCAAGTGGTATCGACGGTGTCCTAACGCGATAAGGATTCCATCCCCCTACCTGAATGACGACGAAAATGACTAATTGACGGTGAACCGGTGATAGGGCGACGCGACGTCTCCCGGCCCAGCTCGACTCTACGCTCCACGAATCGAGGAACGGTGGGGGTCAACGTGATCCTCGCGACGTGACCAATCCAATGATACCTCTCCGGCTTCGATCAGTGGCCGTCTAGATCTGAAATCGAGAGAGGCACGTGAATCGAGAATTAACCCCAAAATTATCAACAATAAGACATGCATAGAAAATGAGGAAGATGTCAACGGATGGCGATGCAGAGGGCGTCAACGAATTCCTGGCGAGATGAGGAGTCCGTTCCCCTACCTTTTATGCGGCGAAGATGGCGAATCGGTGCAGATCGGGCGACAGGGGCCACATCATCTGTTCACTCGCACGTGTCTCCACGCTCCACGATCTGAGGGAAGAAGGGTACTGGCATGATCCTCACGTCGAGCCTGTCTTGTCGGTACCTCCCACGCGTCGATCAGGATCTGTTTGGACAGCGAACCTAGCGAATGGGGGTGGAGGAGAGAGAACGTGTGAAGGGAGAGAGAGTGTGTGTCGAGGTGGAGAGAGAGAGAGATTCGAGAGAGTGAGGAGAGAGAGAGTGGGGTGAGTTTTTTATAAAAAATTTGATTTTTCTTACCCGAACAGATCCCGGTCGTCGTGTAACAGAAGAAATTTCTCGGATTTTTCGTCGCAGACCCCTTGACCTGCCACCTGGATCGTGGTATTATACTACCACACAGAGTGACACACACCCACCCACACACACTCAGGAGATACCCCATGAGCACCCAGAAAATCGCCATCGTCCAAAACGACGTGATCCACGCAATCGCCTGCACGCTGGCTGGTGCGGTCGCTGAATACAACGCCATCGATCCCACCGATACCACGGAGTACACCGTGGAGACGATCGAACAGGCGACCCGGGGCAACCGGAAATTGAACCACGGCTCCGACGCCCCCTATTGGGTCTATATCAGCGCTGCGCTCGACGAGCACGTGGGAACAGTCGGCGGAAACACCGCGTTTGACTGGGCCGAGGACGGACGGACGATCACGGTCCCTGCCGAGGACTAGCGGCCCGCCAGGTCGAAACCCAGGCCTCGTCGAGGCCTGCGGTCTACGGGTCAGGCCCGTACTGAGGAGACCTACCTACCTACCTACCCACAGGAGCACCCCATGCGCTACATCCGAGAAGCCGACGCTGAACAACAATACGAATCCATGCTTGACGACGTCTACGGCGTGGTCGAGGTGGCCGGAATGCACTACGACACGAGCACGATCCTGAAAGAGGTCGACCCCATCGCCTACCGCTGCGGCTTGAACGACTACCTGGACCGCGAGGGCCTGACCACCGACGAGGACGAAGCAGACGAGGACGAGGACGCGTGAAACCCCTCATCCTGGTGGCCCTGGCCATCCTGGTGGCCCTCGGCTACTACGCCACACTCCCCCAGCCCCTCCCCAACTGGTGCGACGGCTCCCAGGACTGCCAACCGCTCACCGCAGGCGATATCACCCTATGAGAAGCCAGATCCAAAACCCGAGACAGGCCGCGACGATCACCAGCCAGACCACGGCCACAAACCACCAATCACCCGAAAATCTCTGCATGCCCTGAATCTACCGGCCCGCAGGGCTTGACGCAACACCCTCCCCGTAGTATCTTCCTACCACACACCCACACACCCACAGGAGATCAATCCATGATCCGACTCACCCTCGCCAGTGGCGGCCAATACGTCTACGTCAACCCCGCCCACATCCAGAGCCTCGAACCGGAAACCTCTGAGCAGCCCCACGTCACACACGTCTACACGGCCAAAAGTACCTGGGTCGTCACCGAGACACCTGAGACGATCCTGGGCCTGTTGGACCTCTTTCGCGTCAAAGCGCCACCCACCACAACACCACCCCTGGACGTGCGCCCGACCTGCCGCTGGTGCGACGCAGAGCTGTACTATCGCGATGCCAAGGGCGGCCTCTGCCAGTCCTGCGCGGCCTCCTGCGAGCCGACGCGGGGGGCCGCATGGTAACCCGCCCCTACGATCCCGACTACGGGAAGCCGGACGACGTGGACGAATACGACCCCCCCTGGTGGCAAATCTGCGCGTTCGGCGGCCCGATCGTGGAGATGCTGGACCTCGCCGATGATGATGACGATTGGGAGGGGCGACCATGACGCGCTATACGGAACACCAGGTGCGCCTCCGCGAACGCCTCGCCTTCGCCAAGGGGGCGCTCTATATGGCCCAACACGGGGGGAAGGTGGGCGCGATGCTGGCCAGTGACCTCTTAGACCTCGTGTATCCCGACCTCCCGGCCCCGACGGTCCCGCAGATCGACCCCACCACCCCCGAACGACAGTCCTAACCCCCGGAGGGTCGGCCAGACCGCCACCCGACCCTCTCACATCCATCCGGCGGATACCCAACGAGGAGCACACTCATGACGACGAAACCCGATACCATCTTTGCCGAGGACACCGGCGGCGGCGACTTCCAGATCGCCCCGGAAGGCCAGTGGAATGCCGTCTGCGTCGATGTCATCGACCTGGGCGAGATGTACGACACCAAGTACGAGAAAGTCAGCCACAAAATCGCGCTCGTCTTCCAGCTCGACGTGGAGAACGACACGACGGGCGAGCGCTTTGAGATCAGTCAGCGATTTACCCTCTCCATGGGCGAAAAGGCCCGCCTTCGGCAGTTCCTGTCGCAATGGCGGGGCAAGTCCTACAGCCGCGAGGAAGCGAAGGCCAAGGTGCCCCTCCACAAGCTGGCGGGCCTCCCCGCCTTGGTCCAGATCGAACATAATGCCGGATCCGGAGACCGCACCTACGCCAATATTAGCGCGATCATGAAGGCGCCCGCCGGAACCGCGATCAAGCCCAAGGACTACGAGCGATCCGACTACTGGGAGAAGGTCAAGGCCGGGTACGCCGAGAGTCTCAAGGAATCCGGGAAGTACGGGGAGGCAGAATTACCATCCTGGGGAGGAGACGATGAAGACAGTTCAGCGTTGCCGTTTTGATCTCCCCGGGAACCCGGACGACCTGACGGACGACGCCTGGACGACCGACGTGGAGGGGCCACCCCCTCCCGTTGTCGCCCAATCCCTCTTCGGTCAGCCGCTGACCGAGGACGACCTTCACGCCACCCACCCCAACGGACTCCGAATCGTGAAAGAAAACAAAGGCGCTAAACCACTCGCGCCACACGCCGGGCAGTACGCCGCGAGCGATCCCGTCATCACCACGTCACCTACCGACTTCCTCCCTGGCGAGGCCGACCGGCTGCTCCAGGAACTCGCCGAGACCGACGAAACCTGGGCGGCGGGAAGCGCCCTCTATGGCAGCTTTGGACATTTCGATCATCTCCGAAAGTCGAAACTGGCCATCGTCGAGTTGCAGATCAAAGACGCGTACCAAGGGGAGAAAGTCACGGAAACCCAGATCGACCGCGAAGCCCGCGCGTCCGACGACTACCGCACCTTCCTGGATGAACACACCAAACACCGCGCGCTCTGGCTGATCCTCGACCAACAGCGCGAGCAGATCAAAACACAACTCAAACTCCTCACCTACACGAGGGCAGACCGATGATTACCCATACGATCACATCCAGCGACCAGAAGAACCTCCGCATTGACGCCCATAACGCACAGATCAACGTGCGCGACGACTACTTCGACCAAGAGCGCCACGGCAGGAAGCTGTACCTTGAGGTCGACTCCACAGTGACACGCGGCCGGGCGTACACAGGCATCAACCGCGACGACGTGCGCGGCCTCCGCGACTGGCTCACCGCCTGGCTTGGCGAGGAGACGGCGCAGAAAGCGCCCCCGACGCCCCCCAATCACGCACCGCCCTTCCGAGGCGTCACGTGGGAGCAAACCGGCGGACGCAGTGCCCCGCTCGCGGAGCGCGTCCTCATGGATATTGCCCATGACTACCTCACGCACAGCAACCCAGAGATGGGCCTCAGTGCGGTGGAGTATGCCGAAGCCCAGGTCAATGCCATGTCCCCCCTCGACCTCCTCACAGCCATCAGCGACGCCCTCGAAGAACCCCGGGAGGATACCCCGTGAGCGCCCGCATTGCCCTCCTAGCGGCCGTTCTCTGCCTGACTGGACTCACAGCTTGCTCCTCGCCCACGGGCCCCGCACAGCGGATCCTCGCGCCACCGGCAGTCCGCCTGCACATCACCCACCCCTGGACAGACAGCGCGACGCTAGGAGGGCTCTATGCGCTCCCATGAGTGGGTGATCCTGGGACTCATTTACGCCTGGGGGCTCTGTGGCTGGATTCTCCTCTTTGGCTGGGGAGGACGGAAATGACGCGGAAGATTCAGAAGCTCAAAACGGGTCGGATCACGATCTTGCAGGCGTTGGCGAAAGGCTCGACCATCACCAAAGAACGGACCTTCCCCTTTGGTCCTGTCTATCGGATCGTGTCGGTCGATGGCCATCGACGGCCCATTGACGCCGAAATCGTCTCCGAGTTTGCACATGCTGGGTATATCACGTGCGTGCCTCAGGACCGGTATTGCGATACGGAGCGGTATTCTATCACGACACTGGGGCGGCAGGTCGCGCAGGATGGTGGCATTTCGTACGAGGGCACGCAGCTCGCGTTGCTCGATGTGCCAGTCCAACCGACACGACGGTCTACCAAAGTAGTGGACTAAGCAGTATCTTTCAGGGGTCGGTGTCACGCCCGATTGTGTTGCGATCACACCATATCGCGAGAAACCCCAGTAGGAACCACTCTATGCCCAAACCTCTCGCCTTGCGGGACGCTGGGAGCGTGACATAGAGCCTGCCGGGGTTTCTCTATTTCGCCCACCTATTGGGCCGGGAGTCTGTATGACAAAGCCACCGAATGGCATTCGACCATCACAACAAGAGTTCACGTTCCCATCTGCCGACCCTGAAATCGGATCCTTCCCAGAGCCACGGCTCACGATTTACACGCGACCCGGGGAAGATCCGTTCGCCGTCATGACGTTTCCGAAAGACCAGGTCCAGTTTTGGGCGAATGCGCATCCGGCAGACGCTTCGTTTTGTTTCACACGAGAGCACGCCCCCCTGCTTCGGCATCTCGCGAATATATTGTCCGGGAAGCGCAAGTGACACGACGACCCTCCTTCCAATTCTATCCGGCGGACTGGCGAAACGACGTCGCCCTCCGAATGTGCTCAGCCGGCGCGAGAGGTCTGTGGATGGATATCCTTTGTCTCATGCACGAAGGATCCCCATATGGATACCTTACCTATAATGGGAAGGATATCCTTCCGGACGTCCTTGCCAGGATCCTTGGAGAATCTGGAAGGGATGTCGAGTTGTGGCTGCAAGAGCTTGAAGACCATAAGGTACTCAAGCGGTCCGACACGGGATCTCTCTACAGTAAACGCATGGTCAGGGACGAGGAAATTCGCCAAGTCCGTGCCGCAGGCGGAGTTAGGTCGCTTGCCCATCCGAATGTGCCGAAGCGGAAGGACCCAAAGAAGGATAGGCGGAAGGATACCTTGCCGGGGTCCTTCGGGGGGTCCCCTTCATCTTCATCTTCATCTTCACTAATACATCCGATCGATTCGGAGGGAGGTGAAGCACGCCCTGAATACCCCCCCGAGTTTGAGGCGCTCTGGGCTGCCTACCCGAAGCGCCTCGGGGGGAGCGGGAAGGTCGCGACGTGGAAGCAGGTTCAACGGAGACTGAAAGACGGATATACATGGGAGCAATTGGAGCAGGGGGCAGCGCGGTATGCGGCCCTCGTCCGCGCGCAGGGGGCCGAAGGGACAACCTACGTGAAACAAGCCCAGACCTTCTTTGGCCCGAACCGGCACTTTGAAGACGGCATGGAGATCCCCGATGCGTCCGGCGGGGACGGGCTGATTCGAGATCCTGGGATCATCACATGGTGACGTACACCCCGGAGCAGCTGGTCCTGAGTCGCCTCCTCTTTGGGATGGCCCACGAGCAGCGGTACCTTTGCGAGCATCTTGAGCCCTACCACTTCCCTGACCGTGAGTATGGGGCGCTCTTTGCCCGTCTCGCTCAAATGCAGCCTGATGGATTAGACCCGGTGGCCGCCCGCGCCCAACTGAAGGCGCTCGATGCTCGGCTGCTTGGGCGCTTTGATCAACTCTTGGCCATTAGCGCGCCTGAGCAGACCACAGCGCCTGGCCTGGCGAAGGGCTTGAAAGCCTATAACACCACGTCCCGGTTAGAGAGGGCGGTCACCACGGCCCTGGACTCGATTCATCGCGGAGTCGCGTATGACGACGTGCGCGCTGCGTTGGAGGGGTCGCTCGCTGCCATCGACTCCGCTGCTGTGGACGGGAAGGCTTTTGATGACAAAAAGGCGATGGCCGCGCGCGTGCTGGAATCATTTTCAGAGCAGGCCGGTGGATTGCCATTTGGGTACGCCCGGATGGATGACCGGGTGACGCCGATCCTTCGTGGCAACCTCGTCATCGTGGCGGGTCGGCCTGGCACTGGGAAAAGCACCGACCTCCGCAATTGGGCGATGAACTGGGTCCAGGCCGACGAGCCCACCGCCTACTTCTCCTTTGAGATGACGGGGGACGAAAAGCTTCCCCATTTCGCATGCATGCGGTCTGGCGTCTCGTACGAGAAGGTGATCCGGAATCAGCTGACCACCGAGGAGGCGGAGCGCTTTGGTACGGCCTTGCAGTGGTGGGTTGATGCGGACCACTTCATCCTGAATGACCGCGCCTCCGTGACCCCGGCATGGCTCATCAAGCAGCTCCTTCGCTATCGGGCCATGGGGGTGACCACGTTTATCCTGGATCATCTGCACCGGGTTCGCTATACCCAAAACGCGAAAGGGGACATCCGGCTCGCGATGGCGGAGTTTGTTCGGGACCTGAAATCCTTTGCCGTCGATACGCAGTCCCGCATCATCTGTGGCGCGCAGCTCACGAAAGGGGATAAGCATGAAGAGCCGGGCGATGAATTGATCCGAGAAGCCGGGCAACTGATCGACGAGGCCGACAAGATCTTCCTCAAATGGCTCCCCTTGGTCGTGGGGACCCGGGATGCCTTTGGGATCTTCCATCCCACGACGGACGACCAGGACCGCCGCACCTTCGCCAAGGGCGCCCCACCAGGATCCGTGGTCGGCCTCGATGTGAGCCGCACCTACCTGAAAATCGGCAAGCAGCGCGTCCGCACCACGGATGGGTTTATTGTCCTCCCTTTTATCCAGGCCACTGGCCGTATCCCCCAATCCCGATGACCACAAGACCAAAACCCCCTATTGATGTCGCCGCCCTTCGCCAGGCCTCCCGGATGCGAGGCGCCTATGCCTCCGGGGCCCTCTCCAAGGCCCGTGCTGCCGCGAGGAAGCACGAACGCGACCGGATCCAGGCCCTCGATGCCCAAGAGAAGGCCCTCGCCCGCACGGACCGCCAAGCGCGGCGCCAGCGCGGCCACCACGACGTGGCCACCGATACCCCCATGGAACGCGCCACGCAGGTCTTACAGCGGTTCTACCCAGCGAAGATGGTCCATGAGGCCCTCTACGCCTATCCCGGGGACACCTGGAGCACCCCGCAGCACCAGAAGATCGCCAAGGCGCACTACCTCCTCATGTGCAAATTCGCCCACGTGTCCCCGCGCGCCAAACCCCCCAAAGTCAGTATGCGATTTACCCGACGCGCCGGCCTTGACACACTCCTGGCAACGAGGTAGTTTCCTCCCATGATTACAGACCCGTTAACGGCCCAGGTGCGCGCCGCGATTCGTCGAGAGCTGGACGTGCGCGCATGGTCGCTCAGTGAACTCGGGCGCCGGGCCAATCTCGACCCGAGCCATTTGTCGAAGCAGATGCGGGGCGAATCCTCGTTCCACTTGACCACGCTCTTGAAGATTGGGGTCGCTTTTGGCCTCGAACCGCGATTGCGCTTTACCAGACGGAGATAAGGAGATGGCACGAACCCGTCTACACGCCTCTCAGATCGACGATCTCCCAAAACCCAGGGGAAGGGTCGATACCGGCCTGACATGGCGTCAGAAAGCCACGGCGCGGGCCAATGCGGAAGGGGGTTCCTACTACGTGCTCATCAGCGTCCGGGGTCGCTCCGGTCGCCTGCTCCGGCATGGGGCGCTGGTCCCGAGGGGCTGGCGGGTCGTGGATCGCGTGCGTCCGGACCCGGAGCGGGATACGGGGGCGGATACGCGAATTGACACGCTGTTGGCTTCCCATGCGGCGGGGATGCTCAGATGACTGACACGCCGAAGAACCCCTTCATGGGTACGTTGAAGGGGTTGATGGACGATATCCTGATGGCGCACGCCCCGACGTACCAGAAAGTGAAAGATCTCTTTCAGGAGACCTACGCGGCAGCCTATGAAGCCGGAAAGGCTGAGGGGGCGAAGGGGACGTACACCGAGAGGGATCTGCGGAACGCTCGGCGCGAGGGATTTGTGAACGGGTGCGCGACCCTCAAAATTCACTTTTATAATCAGGATCGGTACGCGACTGGCGATGCTATTGATAACGCCTTTGGCTGGACAGAAATGGCAAGACAGGAATACCCCGATCCTGTGAAGCCTCGGGTTGTGACTGTGGGGTGCGGGAATGTCGGGTATCGGATTGTCGATGGGTATCTCCAGACAGATCAGGGCGTTGGGATTTGGGTTCTGTCATTGAGAATGTGTCTGTGTTGATCTACCATCTCTATAATTAAGTTCAACTTTGTAAAAAAAGGGTTGGCAATCAATTCACCCCCCTCTCGATTGCCTTCCTAACCAGGCCAACAATTGGTATCAGAGTCTCGGCTCTATTTTTTCTAGAAACCTCGCAGTTTAGAGAGATCAGTTAGGATGGCTACCAAGGGGTTAATGCCCGAAGGGCATTCTATTCTTAGGCCACCCTTCTTTGATAGTAGTAATTACTCCTATTGGAAGAATAGGATGACTGTCTTTCTATGTGCTCAAAGCCCTGAAATATGGACTGTGATTAAAAATGGTCCATACACTCTACCTCCTGATGAGGAGCAGTGAAATGATGACAGTATCTAGAAGGCCACTGTGAATTTTAATGCACTAAATATTATTCAGTGTGCTATTCACCCGAATGAATATGCTCGTGTTTTCATGTGTAGCAGTGCCAAAGAGATGTGGGATAAGCTAAAGCTAATCTATAAAGGCACCACTGAGGTAAAGAAGATGAAGGTAAACATCCTAATCCGTGATTACGAGCTATTCCACATGAGAGAGGAAGAGACGTTCTCCGAGATGTTCGTACGTCTCATGGAGATCACCAATGATCTGAAGTCACTCGGAAGGGAATTCAAGGACACTGATTTGGTAAGGAAGGTGCTGAGGTCCCTATCACCAAGCTGGCACAAACCAAGGCAACAGTGATAAAGGACTCGAAGGATCATTCTACCCTCACTATGGATGCTCTCATAGGGTCTTTAATGACCTATGAGATTAACATCAAAAGAACGGAAGAGGACACAAAGAAGAGGAAGTCCATCGCATTGAAAGCAAACCCCGAGTCAATCTCAAGCTAGGAGGATTCCATGGACAACACGGATGATGAGGAAGTTGCCATGATTATAAGAAAGGACAGACAATTTCTGTAGGAAAGAAGGAAGTTCAGTGGAAGGTTTAAGAAGGGAAAGAGGCAGATCAGGCAGAAGGGAGATCTATCTAGAGCTACCGAAATTATGTGTTATGAGTGCAAAAAGATGGGCCACATGAGAGGTGAATGCCCTGAGCTCCAGAAAAAGGGCAAGAAGGCGAAATGAAAAAGGTCAAAGGCAATGAAGGCTACATAGAGCGATGAGGACGAGGACAAGGATGAGCCAACGTCCGAGGAAGAGAAAAATATTAAAGGCATGGTCAAGAATCTGTGTCTCGTGGCAAAGAGCGATCATGAACATGTAATTTTTGATTCAGAGTTTATTTCAAACGTACAGTGGGAACTAGCTTATGAGGAATTAGATGAGAAATACAAACTGTGAGGGAGATAGAGAGGGAGAGTGACAGAGTGGGACTGGGAGAGGGGCCGATCCCCTCTCTGTGTGTGCGTGTGAGAGAGGAAGAGAGGGAGATGGAGAGGGGGTGCGTGCATGCGTGTGTCTGTGTGAGAAGATAGAAAGAGAAGGAGAGGGAGATGAGTACACTAGGGGAGTCGTCGTCGTCCGCTGTCGCCGCTCGCCAAATGCCGTTGTCGCCGGACTCATCGCTCGCCGGACGAGGGTGGAGATTAGGGTTTGGTTGGTCGATTGAGGAGGAAGGGAAAATTGGTCGGGGGTGGGGGGGAAATTGAAACCCTTGTGCTGGTTTTATAACACGATCTGCCTAACTGAGTTCCTAACTGGTCGTTGCCGGTTTACGTGGATCCGCTACACTCATGCGGCCGAGTGAGGCGAGCGAGGTGACTCAGGCGCGCTGAGGCGAGCAAGGCGGTAGCGAGGCGCTTGCCTAGGCGCTCCACGGCACGGTGAGACGAGTTGCTAGCGCCTCACCTCGCCTCAGTGCCTAGGTGAGTGCCTAGGCACGGTTTCGACTGCATAGGCATATCTCATCCTAGTGACATCAGCGTATCACAAAGTGCATTATCAAAAAATCCTCCTTCCATCGCTCTGTACCATGCGGATCATGCACGCATTACCGGGGCAGGTAATCCCACGATCCTGGCACGATTACCCAGTTTAGCACCTTTCTACTGCCACTCCGACAGATCTTTCTACACAGCATACCTTATTCCCATGATCACACGATATCTCCATACAAAGGCAATTTCACTAGGCCTTGGACTCTCCTCCTATAAAACATGGGTCGTGACAACCTCCCAAGGTACGCAAGCAATTAGTCTACACAGAGCTCTCTTACTCTTTTTCTAGCTGCAATTGCTGACTTAGGTATCAAAGGCTTTTCCCGTGGAACATAATCCCTGGTGAGAACTTCTCTTTCTGTGCTCGAGGATCGGATTCGACGCTCGGGAGATCTCTCTGATGCTTGGGACTCCCGTCTTGACGCTCGACTTCCGCTTCTAGCTTTGCTACATGTTGTCTTGGTCTACTTCTGTGGTCCCACAAAACAAATTCAAGTGTAGCATATGCAACAACGTCCATAAGCGTGTTTCTCTTGTACAATCCCTATGTCTCATGGACTGTTGATGCAGGCACTTAAATAAGCATTGCAAAATAGAACGAGCATGACTCAAGAGGAACAAATAGTTGCTTGAAATTTGATTAGATTGAAAAACTTTGTAAACTTGTTTTCAATGGCACACTGACAATGTCACAAGTCTTTTGCCATTTTGTTTATTGACGTCCCAACCTTAGGGACGTTAGGAACAGGTGTGCTAGGTGCAAGAGAAGAGGGAATGAGAAGCTTCCCGTCATTGGGAGTTCGGGGACTCTCCTGAACCTTGGGAGTTCCTGTGGGAGTAAAAGTGGAACTCTTTCCTGAGGTCACCTTTGGGGGCGTCGGGTACAACTGAATCTTCTTCCCATTGTGGTAGAAAGAATATTCATTGAACCGATCAAATGTAGTGAGGTCTACATCATAGATCTACGGCCGTCCTAAGATGACACTCTCGGCCTTCATAGGCACTACATCGCATAAAATCTATCCTTGATAGGACTAGAATTGGATGGGAATGACGCATGTAGTGGTGACTGAGATAGAAGTGTCATCAACCCACGTCACGTTGTATGGCCTAGGATGAGGGTTTGTAGGTAGACCTAGACGGGAGATAAAAGCTGAAGAGACTGCATTGATACAGCTCTTGTTGTCAAAGATCACTTTGTATGGTTGAGATTTCACTAGGATGTAGGTTTGAAAGATGGAGGTTCGACACCAGTCATCCTCCTGGGGGTGTGTTAAGATGCAGTGAACTATATCTAATCTTTCTTGGCTATAGCTCTCAGTAATATCTCCAACTTGCATGTACTCAACATGCGTGCCATCAATTCCTGTGTCTATTTCCTAAAACTGGGTGATGAGGTCAGGATCGGCCTCATATCACTCAATGGATTCTTCTTTCTGAGGTGGAAGCTCTACAGGTTAGGGGTCAGTGAGGAGCAAGGCATTCACGCTCTCTTGATCCATGGGTGGTTGTAAAGTTAAACTACGCTCTAGACGGCCCGATGAATTTCTAGACCAACGTGCTATGCACGAGCTTGGACCTAAATGATGCAGTCCTGGGATCGATAATCAGCAAGCAGTGGACCCAATTTGTTGGCTAATACGCAAAGGGTCAATTCCTTTTGAGAAGGGACCGGCCAGGGAGAGTTGCTCACCCGTAGGCGAAGTAGTTGTGGAACTACCTCCTGATAATTATGGGGCCCTAATGTGAGAGTTCTAGGGCCCTAAGGATGGGTGCATACAAGCTCTCTCTCTCCGTCATCCACAGTGATGCTTTCAGGAGACTAGCTGCATGGATAGGGCTCTCTCTCACTTCGTCGCGCGGTAATTTAAAAAGATACTAAATAAGCAAGAGATTGGAGCACGCACCTAGCTAGACTGAAAAGTCTAGCTCAGACCGGAGACGAAGGTGAGCGGGGACGTGCGTGCCCGCATGGCGTTGACGAAGCTTCACGATTACAACAAATTCACTCCAGTAGAGAGGATTTAATTATTACAAACCCCTCAAATCCTAGCCCTAGTTTCACCCATGAGACTACTAGGAGCATCCACCTCATCACTAAGCAAGAATTCGAGGAGGAAATCAACCAAGGGGCCCAAGTGTGTGCCATTGTCATTTGTCTTGGGAAATCCACCCCAACCAACCTACACCCAGTAGAAATCCAACAACTCCTTGAGGAGTTCCATGATGTATTCCCCGATGAGCTCCCAGATAGGCTACCACCCATGCGTGATGTGCAACATGCCATCGACTTTGTACCCAAAGCTACTTTACCCAATCTCTCTCACTATCGCCTCAACCCCACCGCACATGCTAAACTTAGGAGACAAATTAAGGAGCTCATCAAGAAAGGCTTCCTCCGCATTAGTAAGAGCCCATGTGCCATCCCAGCCCTCCTCACACTAAAAAAGGATGGAACTTGGCGCATGTGCGTGGATAGCCGAGCTATCAACAAGATTATGGTCAAGTATAGGTTTCCCATCCCCCGGCTAGATGACATGCTAGACATGCTTGCTGGAGCCACCATCTTCTCTAAAATTGACCTCAAGAGTGGCTACCACCAAGTTCGAATTAGGCCTGGGGATGAGTGGAAGACCACTTTCAAAACTAAGGATGGCCTTTACAAATGGCTTGTCATGCCCTTTGGCCTCTCCAATGCACCAAGCACTTTCATGCGCCTCATGACCAAGGTCATCCGCCCTTTCATTGGTGTCTTCCTTGTTGTCTACTTTGACGACATCCTCATATATAGCCAGTCCAAGGAAGCCCACCTTGATCACCTTAAACAAGTTTACACTGTTCTTAGGAAAGAGAGTCTATTTGCTAATCCGGGAAAGTGTCACTTCATGACCAATCAATTAGCCTTCCTAGGATTTATTGTTTTAGCCAATGGGGTATCCATGGACCTCGAGAAGTTTCAAGCCATTCTTGAGTGGCCCGAGCCCAAGACCCTCCATGACGTCCGGAGCTTTCATGGGCTAGCCACCTTTTATAGGAGATTCATTCATGGGTTTAGCACCATAACTGCTCTTATCACTGATTGCCTTAAGAAGGACACCTTTGTATGGACTAGGGCAGCCTCCAAAGCATTCCTAGAACTCAAGGAGAAGATGACCCAAGCCCCGATCCTTTGCCTACCTGACTTCTCTAAAGTCTTCGAGGTCACTTGCGATGCATCCGGAGTAGGGATTGGAGACATTCTTAGTCAAGAGGGTCACCCCGTAGCGTATTTCAGTGAGAAACTTTGTGAGGCTAGGACAAGATACTCGACCTATGACAAGGAGTTATACGCCGTGGTCTAATCCCTTAGGCATTGGAGGCATAGGTTATTTTTTATATTTTTTTAATTTTATGAAATTTTAAACCAAAAATCAGATTTGAGAAAATTTACTAATTTCCTTATTTTCTTTTTTTCTTTTAACCCTCTCCTCTCTCCTATCTCCCATCACGTTCTCTCACTTTCTCCCCCTCTGTTCTCTCTCCTCTCTTCTCCTCTCCCTCGGGCGCACGACCGTGGTGGATCTGGATGAGGTGGTGACACCGTGGGGTTGACCTGAGGCGTGGTGTGAGTTTCGGAGCATGGTGTTGGCACGATCCCATTCGTGGATTGAAAGCCGGCGTGGGTTGTTTGTGTGATGGTTTTCGGCATGGTTTGGCCATTTTGACTTGCGAGATCTTTGGTGGAGGTAGGGGGATAGATGCCCTACCCTTTTCCTGTGTTTCCCCGCAATTTGGAGCCGAACGGTGTGAGTTTGAGCGAGTTTTGCTTTGTTTAGGTGAAAGACATGTTCGGGGGGTGTGAGCCGTGTTCGCCATTCCAGGTGACGATTTGTAGTTTAAATGGTTTCATTCGAACCCCTAGCATGTTCGGATGCCATTCCCGCCAGTTTTATTGCGTTTGGCCATGATTTTGGGCCGGTAGGAGTTCGGTTACCCTCGTGAGTCGTTTTGGGTTGATTTACGAAAATCACCCATTTCTATGTCGTTTTGTGGTTTGTTGGCCCCTTCCAACTTGTGGAAGGTTGCTATTGTGATTTTGGATGTTTCCCCATTGTTTTGGAGACGATTGGGGCGTGGAATGGAGATTTTTATGAAATTTCCTAATTTTCGCGTGTGACGTTTTAACGCGAAACTCTCAGCGGGCACATTCTCAGGATAGATGTGTTGTATTGTGTGGTCACGTTCATCAAGAGAAGATGAACAGTTGGGCGGTTAGGAATGTGGTCCTTGTATTGGACGCGATCCTGAAGAACACGACTGAGGTGATGACTACGATCTTGTGTTAACGCGACCCATCTAATCACCGTGTTAGCGTTATCGTGACCCAGGCAATTTTCGCGATCTTGTGTTAATGCGCCCTAGGCTATGACTGCGTTATTGTGTTATCGCGCTTGAGATGTTAGCCGCATCTATTATAGCTGTCACGCCCTGAACCGATAGTAGCGGGAAGCGATGCTCAGAACGTGGCAGCGAAACAGTCATGATAATTAGAGCAGTAATAAATAAACACATTAAATAATATTCAAACACATGGAGGCCATCAATTTGAGAAAAATATAGTTTTATTGAAAATTGAAAATCAAATTTCAATTTGACTCAATTTTTACAAAAAAGACTCAATAAAAGAAATTAAGGAAAATGGTCCCTTGCTGGTAGAGGGCCAGCAAGGCCAGAGGGTCTCCCAAAGGGTATGACTAGTCCAATCCTAGAGGCCGATCCGGTGCCGAGGGCATGGGTAACACTCACTCCCACGGTGGTCACTCGAAGTCTGGGACTTGCAAGATCGGGCACTCTTTCTCACCGGCCAGCGTAGCTAACAGCTAATATTGAATGAAAAGCACTGTAAATAGAGCAAGGGAAGAGTGCTTACTCGACCGGTTTGAAGAAACCGATCCCGATCGGAGACGTGGTCACACGGGGAAGCGTGGGGCTTACCCACGTCGCGGCGAGGAAGCTTAAACTTGCTCAAAGGATTACACCACTACACCTCACACAGGAGGGGGGATCTTGGGGTGGGGGTTAAATGATTACAACCAAAAACTACCTCCGCACAGGGAGGGGCCTTCAGCCGGCCAAGCGGGGAGGGGAAAGATGAAGACACGAACTTCACGCAACGTCGGAGTCGAATCTGTCCCCTCTCAGAAATAGAGGATAGACGGTCGATGCAGGAATTCTTGAGGGCGCTCCCAGACTCCTTTGTCAGCAGGACTAGTGCCGAAACTTCGTGGATTGGCCTAGGAGGATGCTGAAATTTTCATAGGAGCTGGGGACGTCGTCACTGGTCGTGGTGGAGCTGGAAGCAGGGACTTTGTTCTTTGGCTCGAACTGTCTCAGCACCACAACTTCTCGAAGATGAAGCCACCACAAACAGTCCCAAACTCCGAATTGAGCTCGGTTGGTAGCGTTGGAACTGTTGACGAGCTGTCTTCGAAATGAGACCCACGGTGGTGCCAGCCGATGTTGGAGCAGATCGCAGAAGCCAGAACACTGACAGGGTGTCAGTTCAGTCCCAAGGAGGACAGAACTGTGCACTCTGGGGAGAAAAAGGAGAATAAATCGCTGGGGATGCCGAATGGAGCTCCGCTTCTTGGAGGAGGAGAGAGACTTGCAGTAGAATGTCCCGGTCGAGCACCGCCTCCAGATCTTCAGAAGACTGGTCGTGGCAGCTTCTTCAAGTAGCCTTAGGTTGCTGGCCGAACCTCCTCTACGCAGTCGGAGTAGATCGCTTCTCCCGGACAGCCACGAATTCAAAAGAGGGCGAGACAATCGCCGATGTGAAGAAGACTCGGAGACGCTTCTATCGGTAGCTCTTGCACCTCCTGAATCGCTCAAATGACGTCTTAGCTCCCTCTGCAATCTTCAGGTTCTTTGAACTACAAACTGGTGGGTTGTAAATTAAAGATGATGGGGGGAAAATGGGGTTTATGGGAGGGGAAGTGGGGTGGATAGGTATGGGGGTGGACCACATCTCCAAGGGGTCACGAGGTCGGAGACGCCTCGTGCCATAGGGAACGCCGGGAGATGTCCTCATCACTTAGTGTGCTCCCGATTAAGGTCCTCCATGTTGTGCCACATCATGGCAGGAACGGCCAGAGAGGGAGCGGACTTAGCACTGGCGGCAGTTGAAGCAGAAGAGCCATTGGGGGCAGCTATTTGTCTGCAAAGTGCAAATTTTCAAGGTCAGAACAAACCACTGGCAAAGAAAGAAAAGAAGACTAGAAAAGGCTACACTGAAATAAAGTGAACAAAATGCTGATAAATTTTGACAAAATTTTGGCATAGTCTCCCCTAGGACGGAGGCGTAAGGAGAAGACACGGGTGCTCATCCACAAGGAGTGACAGTCCCAACAAAAATCACGGTGTGCTTAATAGGCAGCACCTGATGTTCCGTTAGTTAAGGCGAGCTTCCTTCTGCCTGGTGTACCTCCCTGACTGTTCCACCGGCACACTCCCTCCGCCTCTCACCTGGCGTGCTAGCCTGCGCCCTCGTCTGGCATGCCCTCAGAGCCCAGCGACTGGCACACCCCCAGAGCCCCGTGCCCGGTACGCCTCTCAGTACCCTCTGGCTGGCACGTTTGTAGTGCCTTTCATCCGGTACGCTCCCTCGTGTCTACGCGACAAGCTCCTAGGGCATCTCCACCTAGCACGCTGCCTTGTGCCCTCCACCGGTCCGCTACCCTCTACCCTCGTCCGACACATCCTTAAAACCCAGTGACCAGCGCGCTCTCTTTGCCCCTCGTCTGGCACAGGTCCTCTGCCTTCACCCAGTGCACCCGGTGTTCCATTTCACCGGCACACACCAGAGTCCCTCTCCCCGGCTCCACCGGTGACACCCACCGCTACCCCACGCACGCCAGAGAAGGACAGGAAGGGAATAGATAAGAGGAAGAAAAGAAGGGAGAGGAAAAGAGGAAAAGAGGGGGAACGGAGGAGGCTAGTGATCCGTTGCCCCCCGGAGGAGAAGGAAGAGAGAGTAAGAGAAGAAGAGGAGAAGAGAAGGGAAAGAGGAGAAGGAAGGGGAGCTCCTCCACGGCGGCCTCCTCACCCCGGCAACGAGGACGGCGTGGACGATGACGATGGCGCTCGGTGGCGAGCGAAGTAGAAAGGAAGAAGGAGAGGCGTTGGGCTTCGAAGGGGGGTTTGAAGTTCAAAAGGGAGAAAGGGGGGAAGATACCAGTCGCCCTCTTATAGGGTCCCCCAACCACCTCGTCGGTTGGGCTTCCACGCCAGTGAACCGGTGGCTCAATCGGTGGCGGCCAAAAAAGAGAAAAAAATAGGGAATGTGCACGAGGTATGAGAAACAACCAGAAATTACACTCGTACACTTTGTTGCTCTTTGTTGCTATCATCAAAATACAATACACATGCTTGTGCCTAGGGCACAACACCCATATGACCCGTACTCGCATATCAAGAATTTTCTTAAGCACTTGGTGGGCGCGCATATTCCAGCCACTCTACAGCATGCCAGAGGCCAACCCGTGGCTTGAACACCCTAGCCGTATCCTACGGCAAACCTCCAGCAAGTTGGGGCCACCCCCGACCCTCAGACACATGGCATTGAGCCGTTTATCTTCAACACCTGGGGAAACCCGGGACTCCCAGCAACCCATCACATCGTGCGGTGCCTGACAAAAAGGTAGAGAACAACCCCGGGCACACGTTCTATGAGCATCTTGACACCGGTGACTCCAACAGTCGAATCACACCTGGGTCTATCGGGTTTAAGATGAAGATTGGACGAACACCAAGTTCAGCCATTCCGAGTCCAGATTCAAAGCCAAATCCAGTGCCTCCCCCACAGTGCTTGTAGGTGAACCCAGCCCATGGGGGATTCCTTTTCGAGTCCTCTTCATAACGAGTCCAGGCTCGTCACCATCCACCCTCAGATCAGACTGGAACGACCGTTTTAGTCCGATCGTACAAATCTGCATCACCAAACACCTGACAAGATGTAATATCCATTGTGAATTCTTTTTTTATGATCCTTCTAGGAACAACTACCAACCTCTATCCCTTAGACATTCTACTTTGATTCCTCTTCGCAACGAGGGCTCACTCGTCCCGATCTGACATCGGAGCCGATCGCAGCGCCCATTCTCACCGGGCTATGCAACTCGCCAAGACAGGCCCGATCAGATGATGATCTCCCTATTGTGGGAGTTCTCCTCATCTCCTTGCTTTGAATTAGGGCCTGGCCTTCAGTTTCATCATACAACGTCAAGTCCTCTTCGTAACGAGGGCTCACTCACCCCGATTCGACATCGGAGTCGATCGCGGCCCCCATTCTCGCCGGACTGCACAACTCACCCAGATAGGCCCGATCTAAGGATGATCGCCTTGTTATGGGAGTTCACCTCATCTCCTTGCTTCAAATTAGGGCATGGCCTTCGGTGTCATTATAGTATGTCAAGTCCTCTTCACAACAAGGGCTCACCCGCTCCGATCCGACATCAGAGCTGATCGCGGCACCCATTCTCTCTGGCGCACGGAGGTTGCAGCTGGCCTACCTGTAGACTGGTGCCAAAGCGACTGCACCCTGTAAAATAAAAAATAAAATAAAATAATAAAAACTCATTTCTCTCTCCTAGGGAAAAACGTCTTTTGGTTCTCTGGCCAGACGAAAGGTCATGAGCCAAAGGTAAAAGGGTCTTTTTGTTCTCTGGTCGGACGGAAGATCCAAGCCAAAGGTGAAAGGGTCTTCTGGCTGGACGAAAGGTTCGAGCTAGAGATAAAAGAGATTTTTTTGTTCTCTGGTCAGAGGGAAGGTCTGAGCCAAAGGTGAAATCTGGATGTTGACCCAACGGGATGTCAAAGCTAACAAACCTTGCTTAGATGTCACGTCCAAGATAAGGGCAGACATAAAAAACTATTATCGTCTCGACATCATGTCAAAAATGCCCAACCTGGAAGAGACAAAGGGTCTGGGCTAGGGCAGAATATGATTGTTGACTTGACAGACTTGCCAAAGTCAACCAACTTGGGAAAGGCGTGAGGCCTGAACCTAAGGTAGAATATAACATAGGTGTTGACTCGACGTCCTGTCGAAGACAACGGACTTGGCAGAGGCGTGAGGCCTAAGTGTTGGCTCGACGTCCTGTCGAAGCCAACGAACTTGGTAGAGGCGTGAGGCCTAAGCCAATGGCCGAATATAAGATACGTGTTGACTCAACGTCCTATCGAAGCCAATGAACTTGGCGAAGGTGTGAGGCCTAAACCAAGGGCAGAATATGGCATATGTGTCGACTCGACGTCATGTCGAAGCCAACGAACTTGGCAGAGGCGTGAGGCCTACGCCAAAGGCATGATATAAAATAGGTGTCGACTTGACATCTTGTCGAAGCCAACGAACTTGGTAAAGACGTGAGGCCTAAGTCAAGGGCAGAATATGGGATAGGTGTTGACTCGATGTCTTGTCAAAGTCAACGAACTTGGCAGAGGTGTGAGGCCTAAGCCAAGGACAGAATATAGGATAAGTGTTGACTCAACATCCTGTCGGAGCCAACTGACTTGGCAGAGGCGTGAGGCCTAAGCCAAGGGTAGAATATAGGGTGTGGATGTCAACGGGCCCTGCCCCGGCATATGGTTTGGGGTGAGGGTAGACTAAATTGTAGATGGATGAGAGGCCCAGACTCAGGGCTAAATATTAGTGTTAACCTGATGAAATGTCAGAGTCAATGAACCTTGCTTAGACGGAAGGCTTGAAATAAGGGTAGAATGTGTAGATGAGAGTGTCAACCTGACATCATGTCGAAGTTCACCAGCTTGGCGAAGACGTGAGGTCTAAGCCAGGATAGAATATGGACATTGGCCCATAGAGATGACAGGATCAACAAACCTTACCCCGACAGAAGGTCTGAGATAAAGCGAGTGTCTCTTTGCCAGATGCCCCCAGGCTGGGGGATTTCTTCATTTCTTCGGATGTTTAGGATGACAGGTAAACAGGTTTAGACACGAACCCCGTCGATTTCGATCGACCGGGGGGGTGTCTCGATTTCAAACTGGACCCGTTCGCAACCCTGCTCAAATGACGGTCGTTCCAGTGACCGTTATGTGCATAACGCCCCTCATATGGTGTGTCATATCATCTTAACAGACCATTCCCTGTCTGTTATAATTGTGTAGATTTTAATTAGGACGGCGGACATAGTAGTCTATCGTACGACCGTCATATCCATTTAACGTGCCATAGTACATGCATTATAGTTTATGAAAACTGTGAATTTTTCCATGTTCGGGTAACTATAGCGGACCAACCCAAATTCGTTATAGCCTGTAGGTTCTGAATTTTTATGAAAAATGGCTCGGGTGACCATAGCGGACCAGAGGGGCGCGTTATATCACACACCATACCTGATCCGTTATATCATATAACGGGGTAGAACCAGTCCGTTAAGTCCTCTGCTACTTTATAAGTCATAATTTCATGTTCTAATGCATTCCATTATGCATACTCGCCAAGTTTAAGGTATTTTAAGAATCAAAAGCATACTTTTATATCCCCATAGAGTTGCTTCTCTTTCCTCGTGATGGAGCCACTAGTCGTAGCCCAGTGACCTCCAGTGTCGGCCCACCCGGGAGAGGTGGAGGGGTGTTCCGGTCGAATGGTTCTTAAGCTAGTTGCCGTGGGCCCCCGACGATTACCGTAGCGTCCTAGGGGGGGGAACTAGCTAGAGGCCTGGGCCTAGGCAGGGGTCAGTGTGTGCACACGTGGTTAGAGGCTTGGACTGACACTGACGAGTGTTACTCTAACTAGTTCTTGATTCTGGTACTTCTACGCCTCTCGCTTGCTGTGTTTGTCTAACTCGCGAGTTGCTTAAGACGTAGTGTAAGCAGTCAGTGGACGTGCCTGGTTTCTACCTTCTAGTGGGTTCCTCCATCTCTCACTTCACCTGGTTAGTTAAGATTTATTCTATTGGTAGATTTAGTTCCTGTCGCTAATAAATTATATTTAATTGGCATATATTTAGCTGTCTAAACTATATAGATAGGTTTTACAACTTTACTGTCCATATGTTTAAATGGTGCCAATGCATGTTTATTGCGTAAATGTATGCTCTAATTACTTTATATTTGCATGCCTGCTTATTTAGCACGTGGTAGGGATCTGCGTGACCCCTACTGAGTCTGGCTGTGACTCACCCTTCTCTCCTTCAAGTGAGCAGACGCAGTCGTCTACCGGAGGTTCACGAGGTTTTGGTGACTGGGTCTAGCGTTGCTAGCTTAGTCAGTGTGTCCTTTATTAGGCGCATTAAAAAAAGGCTCCAATATCCAGTTGCCACCAAGATATGACAGCCAATTAGAGGACAGCTCAAACGCTTCAAGCACGCCACGTTGGGCTACAACTGCAGCGACATTCCTTAATTTCTTTGCTCCTCCTACCTTGGATCTTAATCTTGGGGTCGGGGTTTTTGCTCACCATTAATCTTAATCTTAATCTTAAACTTAATCTTGGGCTCGGCGGCCTAGACAACTGCAGTAACACTCTTAAAAAAATAACCAGAGAGAGCGAGAGGGAGACAGAGTACTTGGACATGCATAATTATGAATTAGATCATTAGTTAATTGCCGTTGAGGTAATTGACTTGCAATTAACTGGGTCCTGGGAGGGAGAGAGAGAGAGGGGGGTACTTGGACATGCACAATTAGAACATTAGTTAATTGCCATTAAGGTAATTGACTCGCCATTAACCGGGTCCGGAGGTCTCACCCGGCTTCACCCGAGCTGTACAAAGTGCATTAACACATCTGCTACTTAGAACTCCGTCAACGAGATGGATGCCCCCAACGATGACCCCCTCGGCGACTCCGTCGTCCTCCCTCTCCCCTGCTGCTGTCGCTGCTGCTTCTTGAAGTAGTCCCGCACGTCGAAGCCCCCGGGGTTCCCCCCTTGCGCCGCCGCCGCGTCGTCGTCATCGCACCAGGGAGCGAGGAACGGCGGCCGGGTCATGTCCGGGAGGAGCTCCCACCGCACCCCGCGGAAGAAGGGGTGGACCTTCACCTCCTCCGCCCCGCCCTGGAACCCCAGCCGCCGGGCGGGGTCTTTCGCCAACAGCCGCCGGATGAGGTCCGTCAGGTCGGGCGGCTGCCTCCCCACAAACTCCGGCTCCCGGGTCACCACGTTGCGGAACGTCTCCTTCCGGTTCCGGCCACGGAAGGGCGTCCGGCCGTACGCCATCTCGTAGGCCAGGACGCCCAGCGCCCACCAGTCCACCGCGAACTCGTGCCCGTCGCCGCGCACCACCTCCGGCGCCACGTACTCCTCCGTCCCCACGAACGAGTTGGACCGCTCCACGCCGGCGCCGCCGGCCCCCCGCCGGGCGGCCGGCGTCACCCGGGCTGACTTCGCCTTCTTCTTCGTCAGCTGCCGGTCCTCCTGCGCCGCCGGCAGGGCGGAGAACAGCCGCGTCAGGCGCCGGCGGTGGCCCCCCGTCTTCTCCGTATGGTCGGGGGCAGGGTGGGCTTCCGGGGACGAGGGGTCCCGCCGGTGGAGGTAGCGGGAGAGGTCGAAGTCGGTGAGTGTGACGTGGCCGGAGGCCTGGATGAGGACGTTCTCGGGCTTGAGGTCGCGGTAGGCGATGCCGAGGGAGTGGAGGTGGGCGAGGGCGAGCACGATCTCGGAGGCGTAGAAGCGGATGGCGGAGGGGGAGAAGACCCGGTCGGTCTGGGCGTACCGGAGGGCGTTGAGGTCCCCGCCGGGGCAGTAGGGGACGGCCCAGGCGAGGAAGTCGGGGGTCTCCAGGCGGCCGAGGAGGGAGGGGAGGAAGGGGTGGCAGAGGCGGGCAAGCACGGAGACCTCCCACCGGGCGCGTCGCTCGGCATCGGGCTTCGTCGTAGTTGAAGGGGACTTGTCGACGACCTTGAGGGCGAAGAAGGGAGGGGCGGAGGGGGACCGGTCTGGCGACCGGTCGGCGACGAGGAAGACGGTGCCGGTGGCGCCCCTGCCGAGGACCCTGACCGCCGTCAGGTTGTCCAGGTCGAGGTCCATTGTGGGAGAGAACGTTGGGGGAGAAGGAAGGGAGAGGGGGCTAGCTGTGGGTGGGCTGCCGAGACAGGATCCTTCAGAGGTGTTATTGTTTAGGAGAGGGGGGGGGGGCGCTGGCAACGTCTCTAACAACATAAAGAAAAGGAGGGGAGCTGTGTGTGTGTGCCTCCTCCTGCCTCATGCCGGCTTGGCTTTTAAGAGCACCACTTCCTCCTGATGTTTACTGTTCAACACTTATTATCCCCATGCTCCTTGCATGGCCTTGTTTGCATGACATGTTTAGTACCCAACTTTGAGCCTGAGCTAACTTCTCTTGTCCTTAGAAGCTTTTAAGCTCACTTACTGATGTCTTTTTCTGTGTCTCAGGATTTGAGTGCAGATGTGCACCACAAAAGGAAGAGGGTAATCTGTTTCCTTTTGTCTTGGGATTTGAGTGCAGATGTGCACCACAAAGGATAACAGCGTGGTAGTCTCTGTACAGATCCCATCCCCTACAAAAGCATGTGGACTGTCAAAAATTTATAAGTTAAATTCATCCCTCTACTGCTCTACACAACTATAACTAGATGTGATTTAAATTTGTAATGTTCTTTAGACAAGGGAGTACAGTCCTTATACTCCCGAGCCTCTAAGTAAAATTGGTTGGCCAGAATGAGACTTTTTATGTCACCGCAACATCTCTCTCAAACATGACCCGTCGACTCGGTGTGACTCACATTGATTTGAATGTATTGTACTAGATTTGATTGAAATCGATGTCAAATTTATCTTGGATCGATCGAGTCAGGACGAGTCATCATCGTAGCATTCGGCCGGCGATAATCGGGTCAATTTCCAACGTGTTTGCGCGGTAAAAAGATGAATCCATTGTCCGAGAAATTTCAGGAGACGAGTTTAGTTGAATTCGAGACGTTTTAAGATCTATTTGAGTTGGGAGAGGGACACTACCGGCCGACTGAGTCATTGCCAACATAAGAGAGGTGGCTATCGAGTTAGGAGACCGAGGGAGTTGATCTACAAGTAGAGAGACCGCCGGAGTAGGGAAAAAAAGAGTATGTCCAAGTGAGAGTGAGGGGAGCATGAAGTGGAGTGGATCCGAGTGTCATTTGACTTGAACGTATCATATCGTATCAAGATGATTCTAATCCAATCAACGAGTAGTAGACAAATCTTGCTCCCAATGACACGTAGTTACAATTTTCTTCCACACAACCCAGTGAAGCAGCGGGATAAGACTGGTGCCTTTTTGACCCCTACTTGACCAGGATTGCCGAGCGATGAGGTAGGAATGGAGCACAGCACAGGATGGGGAGGGAGGATGAGAGTGAGACGGTGATGACTGATGACAACCCGAAGAAGAAGGGAAGATATGAATTGAAGAACGAATAATTGGTGGTGTATTTAATATCTATGAAGGATGGAATTGTATTGGTGGGTTTGGGAGTGGTGATTCACACGTGTGTGGGGGGGTGGGTGTGTGTGTGTTGAAAGAAAATATTTTATGGTTGCGTGGGTTAGAAAAGGACAAGCAAGAGGGGTACGGTTCTTGCGGGGAGGTGCTCGTGCACCTGCACATGGGGGGACGATCACTCCCCGCGGGCATCTCACAAATTCCTCTCTTTCTTCTCTCTCCCTCTCGCTCTCGGGCGCGCGCGGGTGGGGAAGTTGCTGGGCATTTATTCCAAATGCTAAAAAAAGGCATCCCCCGTAACGTACATATTTCCCGGCTCCACCCACTTCTTTTTTTAAAATCACATCTAGCCTCTCTCCCCATATTATATATGTACATGTACACAAGAAAATGTTACGTTATGGCCTCGCAGCTCTTTATGGCTCTCCTCATTTGGGGATATCTCCTCCATTGGTCATCACTGGACATCTTACGGCCTGCTTCCTCATTGGCTCTGGTCACTTTTCTATTCTCTGTAGCATTCTAAGACCATATCTCATTGGTTGACAGCAAAAAGATGGAGTACCTTGAAATCCATGTTGTTGGAGGTTTACGGTTCTATTTTAATCCTTTGGAATTCTTCAGAACCATTGCAGGTATGGTAGAGAGAAGAGATAGAGATCTTCAATGGAGTCGATGCGGCAATGTGCAAGCACTCACCTTTTTCAGCTCGGCACAGTCGATCTCTCTCTTCTATACTTTGTAGTCCCTTTGCTCGCCTTCTCTACTGCCTGCTCAGCACTGCTGTGGTGGCTTGGACTGCTACAGTGCTCAGACTACTATAGTAGCTCGGCCATCTTCGGAAGAGCTCAGCCCTCTTTCATATATCTCAGACTGCTATAGTAGCTCGGATTGCTACAGTGTTCAGGTTGCTGTAGTTTTTGTGCTGCTACAGTGCTCGGAGTACTACAATGGCTCAGTTTGCTATAGTGCTCGGGCTGCTACAGTACTCAGAGTGCTACAGTACTCAGATTTGCTACGGTAGCTTAGTCTTCTCCAACTTAAGCTCAGACTGCTGCAGTAGCTCCGATTGCTACAGTAGCTCAGCCTTCTCCAACTTTAGCTCGGACTACTGCAGTGCTTGGACTTCTTCAGAAGCTCAGATTGCTATAGTAGGTCAGTTTGCTACAGTGTCTTGGCCTTCTCCAACTTTAGCTCAGACTGTTGTAGTGCTCAGACTTCTTTAAAAGCTCGGATTGCTACAGTAGCTCGGTTTGCTACAGTGGCTTGACCTTCTCTGACTTTAGCTCGGACGGCTGTAGTGCTTGGACTTCTTCAGAAGCTCGGATTGCTACAGTAGCTCGACCTTCTCCAACTTTAGCTCAGACTGCTACAGTAGCTCGATTTTCTCCAACTTTAGCTCGAAGTGCTACAGTAGCTCGATTTTCTCCAGCTTTAGCTCGGACTACTACAGTAGCTCGGTTTGCTACAGTGCTCGGAGTGCTACAGTAGCTTGGCATATAGGACTAGCTCACTGCATTGATGCCATGAGCATTGCAGACGCCAGATAGAACCTTGTTAAAAAGGTGTCGACTCTTGGTGTCGACATTTTTCCTCTGGTTGTCCCCAGATAGAACCTTGATAATTCAGAGTCGACTCCTGTTGTCGACTATTTTCCTCAGATTTTGGAAGTCTGCTAATCTTTAGAATCTTGATGTTCTGCCTTTAGAGAAATTTTTCATATGTACTTAGCTTCACACCAGTCATCAGAATGCTTGACAATGAATTGAATTGATGTATCTTAGGCCAAGTGAGACACGTAACAGTATCAAAAGATAAGAACTAGTCAGGGTCACTCTCGTCAGTGTCAGTCCAAGCCCCTAACCACGTGTACACACACAGGTTCAATGTCTTGAGCCAGACCTCTAGCTAGTTTTCTCCCCTAGTAGGATGCTACTGCTAAGCAAGGGAGCCCATGAAAACTAGCTTAAAAATCATGAATCGAGAACTGTCCCACCACCACTCCCAGGTGGGTTGACACTCGAGGTCGTCGGGCTACGACAAGTGATTCCATCACAAGGAAAGAGAAAGTAAGTCTATTGGGATATAAAATTGTGCCACAGTCTGTAAAAATAGTTAAATATGGCGAACATGCATCATTAAATGCATAATTAAATGAACATGCATTAATTGGAAATCTACGGGCATAAGCGGTCGAATACAGGGCCGCTACAGTGTCAGACAGTCGATCGACTGACCGCTGGAAGGATATAAGTGGTCCATTAATAGGCTGCGAAACTCCCACCACCATACAAGTATATGCGCTCACGCGGTCGAAGATTGGGCCGCTAAGGAGACATAACCAGTCGCACGATCGACCGCGAAAGAAGGTAAACGGTCCAAGTGTGGGCCGTTAAACTAAACCGCCTTACGGGTCAATGGTCGTACGCGGTCTAAATGTAGGCCGTGAAGGTCGGTAGATGGTCCATCATTGGGATGCTACACAGGACTAAGCGATCGGGGTGTAGACCGCTAAGGTCCACCGCCATACCGATTCCCATAAACGGTCTCTGGTAGGACCGTTTACCTACCAGAGAACCGAAAATGTGGGGATCACCATGGAAACCCCACCTAATTGATCCGAATCGATGGGAAACAGAGTTTTAACCTGCTCCCTGCCATTCTACCATCATTCCACAGCAGTTAAATGTCGAAGAACACATCGACAATGGCCATGGATGGATTTAAAACATAAAAGATGATGTTTATGCTTGGAAGACATAACGACGATGTTCAAGCTATTTTAGACATAAATATGATGGCCATGGATAGGAAAGCGATCCTAACGAGGTCGGGTATCCATCCCCCTACCTATTTCACGACGAAAATGCCGATCACGCGTCGAACGAGCCGACGGGTGCCGCGCCTTCTCTCACGGTTCCTTGCCTCCATGGGTCACGGTTCGCCACCACGTCGACGTCAACACACTCCTCGCACCTCAAGCTCGCCAAGGACACCTCCCGCTTAACCTGTAGTGCCCCGGGGTGGTCAATCCACCGGGAGAGCAAGAGAGGGAGAGAGAGGGTCGATGGGGAGAGAGAGAGTGAAGAGGAGAGAGAGGGGAATGGTGCCTATGAAGGCCGGGAGCGTCATCTTAGGACGACCATGGATCTATGATGTAGACCTCGCTACATTTGGTCGGTCACATCAGTGTTCCTTCTCCCACAATGGGAGGACGATTTAGTTATACCCGACACCCCCAAATGTGACCTCGGGTAAGAGTTCCACCTCCACCCCCACTGGAACTCCTAAAATTCAGAAGAATTCTCAAACTCCCACTGAAGAGAAACCTCCCATTCTCTATTCTCCTGCATCTATCACACCCGTTTCTAAGGCCCCTAAGGTTGGTCATGACCCAGTTAGGCGCCTTGACTCTATAAATGTCGGTGAGCTAAGCAGAGAGGTTGCTGAGGGTGTCTCTATTTTGACTGTTGACGTCACCATCACACCCAAGGAGTCCCGAGTCTCACTCTCAACTGAAGTCTCGATAATACTACAGGACTTCCAAGGCATCGTCCCCGAAGAGTTACCTTCTCGACTCCCTCCCACGCGTGATGTACAACACGCTATTGAGCTTTTCCCCGGGTCCACCCTACCCAACCTTCTCCTCGAGTCTAGAATGTCCAAGTCAGCCGAAGAATTTACACAGCACGTCAGGTGTCTGCATGAGTCAGCTGATTCGCATAGGCGTCCCCATAAATTTCAAGAAGGTGACTTAGTTATAGTGCGGGTCCGACCCGAACGACTCCCCTCGGGAGCTGTTAAAAAGTTGCAAGCCCGTAGTGATGGTCCCTTCCCAATCCTGTGGAAGATTAGCGCCAACGCTTATGCTGTGGACTTACCTCCCGAATATGAGATTAGCTCTATATTTAATGTGGTAGACCTAGTGGCTTACAAGGAATCCACAACGATTCCTAGTGATCCTTTCGAGCCTTCTCCTCCCATTGAGAGTGAGCTCACCCTAGTGCGTCTCACAGTCTCGAGAGCACTGCGCGAGTAAATTGAGAGGATACTGGATGAACAGGTGACCACTACACGGAGCAGGATGTACCAGTGCTACCTTGTCCGCTGGCGGGACCGTCCACCATCAAATGACTCCTGGATCGTCCAGGAGGATCTCCAGCGTCTCGATCCAGATCTGCTGGAGCACTACCAGAGCAGTGTCCCATCTTACTCAACGGACTAGAGTTCCAGCCACCCCGGGAGGGTTGGTGGGGACACCGGGCCCACTACCGGACATCGCACCGCCGCACCGAACTTGTGGCTCAGAGATTTGGCTTCTTGAAGACTTGGCGTCACGTATTTATGTATTGCGTATGTATTGTGTATAAAATATATGTATTACTACATGTATATTTCCTTTTGTCTTATTAGGCTAGTTATAGTCGGAAAATCTAACTAGTTTCTCTGAAACAATGTGTGCAGGATTGAAAAGCAAGAAGGAGGCAAAAAATGGAAAACTGGGCATTCCATTTTGACCTTCCAAAAATATATACATTAAGTTCCGCCCACTCCCTCAACATTACTCCTTTCACCACTCTCCAGGTGAGGAGCCCTAGAGGGTGTTGCCAAACTATGGGAGGCGGTACTCCTACCACCTTGCAATCCTCTCCCCGATTCCGCGCCCCGTCGATCGGCAAGGACAGCGAAGAAGCTACTGACGCGAAAGCCTCACTCTCATGCTCTTCGGTAGCGCTCCTCACCATCCCTCAGTCATTATTCAGCAAGACCAATACTGGTTTGGAGCTCAAACAATTGGGCCTCCAAGGCCCTCTGCTCCTCCCTCTCAACCAATCTCTCGACTCTTTCCCTTTCTCTATCTCTTTCCCTCTCTGCCCGTTCTCTCTCCCTGTCTTCCCTCTCTAGTTGGAGGGTGATCCTCAACTCTACGGCATCTCGAGAGGAGTCATCATCAGGATGCCATCGCAATTCCTCCTCCAGCTCCGCTATTCTGGCTTCCCCCTACGCGGCGTGGTCAAGTGCCTCTTGCATCTTCTTTGGCTGCCATGTCTACCATCTCAGATATGTGGCGAAGCATGAACAAAGAAAATTCAATGGTGAAACCCTCACCTGCATAGAAAGTATTCATTCTGCCTCCGCGGCATGCTACGTGGCACGAGCAAGCTGCTCATGAAGGAAATCAAGCTCTGAGATAGGGATCTATAAACTGGAAGAGACACCATCCGCCCCCATTGCTGATGAGGCTGTGTCGAGCTGGGCACACTGCAACACACATGAGGTGGCACCGATGACATAGCACCAGGAATCTAGGGCTATAACTATGACCATGTGCATGCAGGCTTATCGAGGAACTCAAAGCTGCATGGGTGTCACGCAACTGTAGTTCCGTGTCTACTAGGCGAGCACGCAAGTTCGCTATCATGATATCACGGGCGTCCTACAGCCAGGACACATGAGTTAACATAAAAAATAAAAATAAAATAAAAATAAAAATAAAAAAGAAGAATAACAAAAAAATAAAAAATTACATTCACCTCCACAAGCTCCCCAGGATGAAGTTGCTCCGCATATATTGCCCTATAGAGGCGCATGTAATCCTCACTGTCCTGCACGTGCAACTCTACGAGCTCCAAGAAACGACAATAGATGTTGTCCCCCTTCGAGCCCAGTAGCAACCTCCCCACTAGGAAGAGGAGGAATCTCCTCAAATCCATGTTGGACCTCTCCCAATTGCTGGCGTCTACATTTTAACAGTACATGCACTACTCCTCTCGCAGGAGGGTTGGACAAGGGGTGGGGGAAAGTGGATTACAACAAAAATTATCTCCACATAGGGAGGGGCGCTAAGCCGGCAAGGTGGGGTGGGGGAGAAGACTACTAGGATACCGAAAAGGTTGCTCGGCCGGTTCTGCCAGCTTCTAGAACAAACAGACCTACAGTCGCTGTTGACGCCGCCACGCACTCCCCCGAGCTTGGAAGTCACCATGGCTGGTGCCAAAACGTCGCTGACAGGCCCTGGTACGCCTACGAATTTCTGTGGGTGGCCTCGTCATCGACACCGGCCGGGGCGGGCTCAGGTCCTAGACCTCTGCACTCTGGCCCAGACTGGTCCTGGGGTGCAACAGCAACTGGAAGAAGTCTTCACGACCACTCCCGAGGTCCGATCGAGGCTGGACCAAGTCGAGGATGACTATGGTTGAGTCTTTGTCGAGCGGCAGCTAGGTAGAGCACCAGACAATGTCGGGGTCGAGACATATGTCCAGAAGAGTGGGAGGGGGTCTGGACAGGTCCTGACTGACCTGATCTGCTACCTTGGGGTAGAAAAAATCAAAACGGGCTGGTCCGAGCTTCAATCGATGCCCCGCTTGTTGCGTTGGACAGGTGACTAGTGGGACTCCACTCCGACTAAGTGGTGGGCCAAGGGGAGCCATGGTGTGGTGGCTGGAGCTTCTGCAAGCCGCCTCTAGCTGCAGGCTGGACTGGTTCTGCACAGTCTGTGGAGAATGACTCTCAGGAAGGCGGCACTGTCACGATCACTCCCGTCATCGATATGGTGCCGGATTAAAATGGGCGCATCCGTGAATGAATCCTCTTCGATCTCCAACCCGGAAGGCCACCAGGGGAGGTCGGAGTAGGGAGATAGAGGACATAGAGTGGAGGGGTATCTGCTCTGATTCTGAGTGGACTAACCTGTACACCCGGGGAAGAAAATTTGGAATGGACAGCTCTGGAATCCAAACGAGGCTCTGCCAGCTGTGTTGGATAGAGGACTAGTAGAGGAACGTCCCAGTCAAACGGCGTCCCAAGGGGAGCTGGGGTGTGGTCGCTGGAGCTTCAGAAAGCTACCTCTGGTCGTAGGCCGGACTGGTTCTGTACAGTCTGTGGAGAACGTCTCTCTCGGGCAGCTCCGAACTCGGATTGAGATGAGATCACCTCGCCTGCGAAGCTAACTAGGAGAGCTTTCCGTTGATGTATGGTACGCCGCCTGAAGTCATCGAATGACCCTGGGGCAGGATTTGCAAGTCGGGCTTCTATTGCTGCCTGCGAATTGGGTAGGGTATAGTGGCACCCCTTCTCTCTCTCTCTCACTCTCGCGCTCTCACACTCTCTCTCGCTCGTTCTCTCTCCCGGAGACGCCCGGCTGTAGACGGAGCGGTCCGCGGGCGAGGTGACGACGCGTGGGATTTGCTGAGATGCGTGGTGGAGTGAGGACTGGCGTGGATTTGGCGCGATCCTGAACGGCGGATTCGAAGTAGGCAGTTCGGTTCGCGACGACATTTTCGGCGTGGATTAGTCACCTATGGCGCTCGGTTTCATCGGTGGAGGTAGGGAGATGGACCTCCGCGTTCTGCGCGTTTTCCCTGTCTCCGTGCGTAGTTTGGTAGCCGATCGGGGGAGATCGAGCCAGTTTAGTATAAACCATAGTTTTTGGGGTTCATAGGGTTGGCCAAAAAATGGCAACCTCTCACGACGTAATTAGTGTCAAACTGACCGCTGGGATGTCAGGATCCCAACCCCACCAGTTTCATGTCGATTGGTCGTCATTTGGGGCTGGTAGGAGTCCAGGAACCACGGTGATACGTTTTGGGTCAATTCGTCGGAATCGCCCCGATCTCACGTTTTAATGCGTTTCTATGGATGCATGTGATGTTTTTGACCCCCTAAGGTCATTTCCCATCATTTGGCATTGTTTCCCCTGCGCTACGGCGTGCATGGGACGTGGAACGGGCCGATTCGGTCGTTCTACCGTTTTACCTACCAGATTGATTTAGCGGTCCTACCAGAGACCGTTCTAGGCTATAACGGTCCCCCGATAGACCGTTATTTAACGTTTGTCATTTTTAGTCATCTGAGGTCTTGGAGCATAACGGACCAAGACTGGTCTGTTATGTGAGCATAACGCACCTGTCCAGGCACGTTATGGTCGGGTTGTTTTCGAGGCCGACTGATATTGTCAGCCCTCGATGATAGTTTTCACCTCAAAGGCCGTGTCAAGCGGTTAGCATAATGGACTCCTCCCCGTGCATTATGGTCAATATAACGCCCAGGTGCAGATCCATTATGGTCTATTGACCGATTGTTGGCTGGGTATGGTGGTTGATATAACGGGCCTCACCCTGTGCGCTTTGTCGCTATGGCGGACTAGCCTTGGTCCGTTATATGCTTTTTGTCCTCGTTGGCATTTTGAAGTCTGTTGGGTATAACGTACCTACTCTTGCATGTTATACTAGTATAACGTGCCTATTGTGGTCCGTTATACTTCATTTTATTAATGTTTTTGGCCTATTGGACATAACGCCCCTATGAGTGTGCGTTATGTTGATATAACGCCCCTATCTTGGTGCGTTATATCATTTGCATGTGGTTTCAGGTCTGGTTGGCATAATTTGATTAAAAAAATCAAAATCTCAAAATGTTACTTGTGGGATTCGAACCTACACCACTTGAAAGAGGCAAACAAGTCACCTAACCAACTAAGCTATAAATTTTATGAAATTATTTTATATATTATATATATATATCTTACGGGATAGAGCAGGACGGAGCGGGACAAAATCGTACGGTCCCGTACCGGCAAAAAATCGGGACGACCGGTACGACCGGTCCGTCAAACCCTGGTTTTACCCCTCTTTGTGCTTGTTCGGGCCAGAGTCGGCCTGCAGGTCTCGGACGGGCTCCGGGGTTCACCTTGATCTTTCATCTCATCGTGGCCTTGTAGGGTCGCCACGAGAAGTATCTGGATAGCCTTCAAGCCATTGAATGGCCAATTCTGGGGCCGTTCGTGCCTTTAGTTCAGACACTCAGGCTTTCCACTGACATGGCCTTCGGCACTGTGATCTGTGCTACCAGTCTGGCTTCATCTATACTAGCAATATTCCCAGGGAGTGGGCCACTACTCGGGGTGCTTTCGCCTTTGCTGGGCTACCATCTGGTTGCTAATGGGTTTATCCGTCGAGAAGATGTACCGGTGCCGGGTTACTCGGGTCTTCCATTGATACGACCTTTGGCACCTTGTTCTGAGGAGCCAGAAATGTTTCTTCACCTCAAGAGGGTTTCTTATCAAGTGGCGGGCCACCAGGTACATTCTCATCCTGATCGGATGACGGATAGGGTTTGTTCGGTACGACCAAGCCGATACTGGTTTGTTGGGCAGGCTGAATAGTACTATCGATTTGTTGTAGGTTTCTTCCGACCCTCCTAAGGTGGAGTCCCTGACGTTTTGGTCAGATGACCTGAGGCTTCAGTAGTCTGAGAGGACCCTTGTGTATTAGTTTTCTTCGGCTTTTGCACTTCGGCGGGTCGCACCCTTTTTGTCGTTCGGGCGTGATTGCCAGTGTTCATATTTTGGGTGCCAACAAATGCCCCCCAGCCACAGGTGCTACAAGCGAGGAACGAGCGACGCGGGACCAACGGATGTACTCTGACTGACCATATCCCTCGTTTGGTCAGCATGGACCATTACTTCGGTGCAGTCGAGATGCTATCAGAGCGGCACGACCCATAGCGGCCTTAGAACGGCGCGAAGACGGCTCCTTGGCCTTATAATGGCGCGACCGTGGCAATTTGCTAAAACGGCGTGACTTACCATGTTGTGTTAAAATGGTGTGCCCCTTAACTACATTATTCCGACGCGGCCTTATGTGTTATTCCAATGCAGCCTTAATCTGGTGCACCTTCCAGATGACTGGCGGGGGGGGGGGGCTAACCATAACCATAAAGACTATGCACTAGAAAGTCATGAACAAGAAAGTACTAGCAAGCATGTAAATTATCACAAGATTGCCTCATGATTTTCACCCATTGTTGTACCCAGACAATCTCCCAGCAAAATATTAAAGAACACGGGTTCAAAAATTTCATCGAACACCTTTAAGGGATGGGCCACCTAGCCCCTCCTACGACTAGCCGGGCCCAACTAAGGGCCCCAACCAGCTAGTCGTGACCTACAGTGACATCAACAATTGATTGGGATTATCCCCAATCACTCAGTTGCGGGCTTTTTCCGCATGCTACACCGCCACCTAGGCCAACCCGGGGGTGCCCCGACTACAAGCCGTGTCATGCGGCACCCAGCAACAAGGTCAGCGCTTACCCCCAGATGCCTTCCTCCAGCCCTCCAAGGTCAAAGGGAGACCTAACTAAGTCAACCACAAGTATTGGAGGCCCACAGCACGCATATACGGCCCACATAGGTGTGTCGGGAATTTTCCCAAACACCTTGCGGGTGCGTGTATCCTAGCCACCCTACAACAAACCGTCGGCCAACCCGTGGCTCCAGCACACCGACCGAGTCCTACAACAACCCTCCAACAAGTCGGGGCCACCCCTAACCATTAGATACATGGTGATGAGCCGTGAACTTTTAGCACCCGGGGCAACCCGGGGCTAACTTGTCAACCTGCCTTACAACATGGCATATACCACCAAGGTAGGGCCCATACACCCAAAGTGCCTTCCCCAAACTTATGCAAGCTCCTACCCTCAGTCCCAAGCCAATTCTAAGGCCCCTCGATTAGTTACTCAACCCGCTCAACAACCTAAGGTGTGTCGAGAATTTACCCTAACACCTTGCGAGCGGCAACTACGACGCGACAACAACAAGCCCCCACAGGCCAGTCTCAGCATCCCAGAGTCCCCCGTCCTTCAAAGGACACCCCCAGATGACGGAACAAGACCCTCGAGGGCCATCCCTTGGGGCCACGGCTCACCTGGGGTGAGTTTACCCCATGGCGTGGTCGCACCCTCCCCCCCAGTCCAAGGGCCCCACGGCCATGTTCCAGGCCCAGTCCCTCCCAGACTCGTCCAGGATCGATTGGCATACCCGTTCATGGAAGGATTCGCGAAGAAGAAGCCCTGGGATCACGTGGAGTCACATAAGTCAATCTCCTCGATCTACGTATGCAAGTGGCCAGCCAACCAGTCAAACCTCTATATCCTTTGTCTTCTTAAAGTCAAGTTGAGTCAATGTGGGCCCTAACAAGTTACAAAAAATGCATTTTATAGAGGATGAAAAAGTAACTTGAAGTAATGCAGAAAAATATGGAAAAATAGCCAAAACGATCCTCGGAACGAGCACATCGCAATTATAGCGTCCTCGAGTAAATGAACTGAAAAATAAACTCACCACAGGGTTCCGTAACTTGTACGAAAGAAAAACCCGCGTAGATCGTAAAACTCCACTCAGGACCCACAAAAGCGATCCGAAAGCTCTTCGATAAGGATCCGAAAGACTCCAGGGTATTACATCCTCCTCTCCTTTAAGAAATTTCATCCTCGAAATTTAAGAAGCTACCAAGAACAAGCAGGGAAGAATAAATCCCAACACTAACTCGGAATAACACAAATCTCGAAAAAGCACAATTCAGAGGAACAATGCAAGACCACAATCACAAGTACACGCTCTGGATCTCAAGACAAATCGATCCACAAAACGAGCATGGCACACAAGTGAACACAAGTCTGACACCTCCGAAACAAGGGCAACGTCGCTTACGTCTCACAGGAAAGGAGACATGACCCATGCCATGAAAATAACTACCGATAAAATAAACGACAGACGCAACAAGCATCAGCTTAAACAAGGAAGCATAGTCCTCTCAGTTGACAGCTCGAACCATCGGCTTCTGTGCTAACAACAACCAGACTAGCACGCAGAACGCCAACGATGGCACTAGACCACGAGCACACTCAAGTCAGTCCTCACTCAGACATTAACTGATTCGAGTCGCATGCCAACTCTATCACAATAGAAGAGTACAACAAAACCAACTGACGAGGCCACGGTCCACGCAATGCCAAATCAGACTCACAGGGAACTCCTCCCAAGCTGAATACAACCACCAACGAAGAACAACAACAACAGCGACAACACTTACAGAATCTTTGCTCCATTCTCAACACAAAATCACGAAACACAACTACAAGCTGGGTCACATCAAGGCACAATAATAGCTGAGCACACAACTACAACATACGAGCCATGCAACAAACAACTTACCAATAAGGACCCACAACAACAATAATCAGAACAACAATCTTAGGAAACACATATCAAGGACCACGATCACTTCTCGAGAACACAACACCCAAGAGAAAGTTACAAAGAAGTGGAGGGTACTCAACCAGCAAAATATGCCGACACATTCCCCAGCACTCACAAATGCCAGTGCCAGCACCATAATGCCTCTAGCAACAACGACATGGCAACACACAACATCAAGGCACAAGTAGCCAAGATGAAGTCGCATCGAGGAAAATAATTCTCTCGATCGGCCAGAATCTTCCAACTAATGATCCTGAACCCGTGGGTTACCAGCCCACACGCTTCCACTGCGCACTCATACAAAAAACTGAGAAATGAACATCCAATCCCAAAGCTAGGATCGATCTGGACGATGTCAAGATCAGCTGATCTGGCCTGACCAAGGTCAGCTATCCCATGCTTGATTCTTATTTGCCTTCATTGTAATAAACTTGTAAGTCTGAAGTCTTGCAGTTATTTCTGGGGGTGGGAGGGCCAAGAATTTGAGCAGTTATTTCTGGGAATAAATAAATGAATGAAAAAACTTGGAATTTTTAAACTGGCTGGACAAGTTGAAAAACAGCACCAGCCTACAAGTGAACAACTTCAAAGGACACCCACATGGCTTCCTCTACCCAATGGCGAGGGCATACATAGTGGTGACTTCAAAAAAAGTCACAGGCACCATTGGCAGGATACTCTTATAGAGTATTGTCCCATACATTCCTAACAATAATTGGTACTATAACAATCAAAATAGAACTATACAAGATAGGGAACAATGGAACAGTGCCAAGCCCAAGCCTACATATTTTGGGACAGATGATTTCTTGAATCAGTGGCAGAAAGGAAAAATAATAATTTTCTCATTGATAATCTTATGCATAAAAAATAGAAGATGGTTACGGGGAACAATACCTGATCAGATATCATATCAAGCATGGGAAGATGGGCAGAAGTATGTTCCCATGATGCCTGCAGATTAACTTGCAGACTCTGTATGTTTTCTTCATCAGTGATGCTAGTATCATTCCCTGGGCCATCTGCATCAAGTACAGTACCATCACTCATTAAATCATCCTTCAAGCCACTACTAGATTGACACATCATTCCGAGCATGATTTCTTCCCCACTGCTCGGAAGCATGCCATTGATGACAGTATCTATGTCGCAATACTTTCCGCCAGAAGGAACATCCACAGAGCTTTCATGGAATCTTTCCTCAATTGCAGAGAGCTGAGTTTCTCCATGCAAAATATTGTCCACAATAACAGCCCTATCGGATGCTGTGTTTGCATGTTGGAGATCATTTTGTGGTTCATTGCCAGATTTAGCCATTTCCACAAGCTCCTCCACCATGCAGATAGTAACAGTATTTGTTGTATTACTCTGCTCTGTGCCCGACAACATGTTCAGGTTACTCTCAAGACATAACTTGTTCTGAGTGTTCTCAATTCCATCAATGACAGATCCAGACGATGTCACTATTTCCACAGAGGTTTGTCCATGTCGTAATATAGCAATGGAATTACTTTCATAGTTTGTATTCAGTTTACTGGGTCTCTCCATCTGATCAAGGAGTACCTTGTTGGAGAGATCACTTCTCAAAGAACCATCAGACATGCAACTTGCAGCATTGGTGAGAGATGAACAGGTATAATCCGAACGTGTACGTATATCACCATTCATGACGTTGCCGGCTTCAGCAGCTTCTCTAGGCTTCTGATCAGCTGTACCATCATCAATCTCAATGAATCCACTCCCAGAGGTTTCATTGTTTAACTCAGGAAAAAAATCAACTTTGTTCACCTTATTGCTTAGAGGGAAAGCAGCATTTATGTCAGCCATGCATTGGGTGTTGCATACTTCTTGCATGGAACTCCTCTCATTGTCAAAACAGATTACAACATGATCAGTCTTTTTCTCCTGAATCAGCATATTATTCCGAGGGAAATCATCACTTTTTTCATGATTTGGCAAGGGGCTGATTTCTTGCATGACATGCCTCTCCTTATCGTTGTCACAACCATTCCTGAGCAGAAAGCTATTCTTTATTTCATCAATGGCCCCAGTGTTGCAAGTCTCGTGCACCATAATCTTCTCTTCCTCATTATTGCAACACTGTAGCGTATGATCACTAACAGTATTACCAGCATGTTCACTACCATGAGCATAGCTGTCATTTGCTACATGAATGGATTTTGTACACACATTTTGCTCAATTAACTTGGTCTCTTTTTCACAATCAACTGAATTATTATGTTCAGGAAATGCTGAAGCTGCACCATCCATGGAAGAGGTTACATTCTTCTCCATAATAATCTCATCTGTCACAGGTTCAAGACTCCTGTCATGGTATTTCACATGAATACCAACATGCCCATTGTAACGACGTCTCTCAGTGAATATTTTATGACAAAACTGACACTCATATTTCCCATCCCTTATGATAACACCATCTCCAATGGATTGACCAACTCTACGTCTCTTCCTACTTGACCTATGAAGTGTCAATAAGTGCTGTGTATGAGCAGCCTTATCAGTAAAAGTGAGATGGCATTCCTGACATTTGAGAACATCCTGAAGTTGGGAGTTTGCTAGATTCTTAACTCCATACAAAACAATCTGCTTCCCAGAGTCAGGAGAGAAAGCAGAAATTGGCATCGCTGAATAGCAGCTCGGACTACTGCCTGTAATATTCACTTGATGACTATGACCTACAACCTGTTGTACAACGAATAAGAATAGTACAGATAAGTTGGACAGAAGCTAGGGTATCGAGGACGAAACTTACATGTCCATTTCCCAATTTATCAGCACTATTTTGAGCTGCATTTTGCTGTCTGAACTTGTGGGATCCAACGGAAGAGAGCAGATGTGAGGAAACTTCCTTGCATGATATGAATTGCTTCCCGCTTGGACTTGACAGAAAAATCAGAAAAGCATGTCACTGTCAGCAATTAACTAATGAGGCATAAAATATAGTTACTACCAAGTATATGATGATGTTGGGCTGTTTTCAGGAAATTTTATGATCATGTTCTTATTAAGGGGTGGTTTCCGGGGGCAAACCTCAAAACAATGAGTAGATACCCTGCCAAGGCAAACTAGGCGGGCCACTGTGGACTTGGTCGCCTAGGCGCTTGTGGACCACCTTATCGCCTAGGCGATGCCTTGAAAACCATGGTCTCAAGTAAATGCCTTAAGGCAATAAATGAGTTGAGGTTATCACCTCAATCAACAAAAGGTGTAAGTCTCAAGTAAAAGGCCCGAGACACATTGCTTAAGGTATTTTTCTAGTGCCTCACCTTGAGGCTTAAGCCTTAGTGCCTTCAGGCTCTGCCTTTTTCAACAATGTAAGTGTGTCTGAACTCAGAGAGAGAGAGAGAGAGAGGGTAACCGTTGTCACTGCTGTCAGCTGCTCGCCTTTTTAAACAATGTCAGTGTGTCTAAATTCACACACACACACACACAGAGAGAGAGAGAGTGGGGTAACCATTGTCGCTACCGTCAACTGCTCACCGGGAAGCCCCTATCTGCTACCCACCAAGAAGACGCCACTTGCCAAGAAGACACAGGAGGGGGAGACACGAGAGGAGTAGAAGTGAGATCAAGAAGCAGGAGAATGGTTAGGGTCTGAAACTAATGGGTCGGCCCCCTTTTATAGGCCAGGTGGTCTGGGCCCAAGGTGATCAAAGCAGGCTGGGGCGTGCAAGGCAAGCCCAGAGGCAATTCAAGCAATCGCCTAGGCGATGGGCCAAAGCGAGGCAAGTTATGGACACCTCATCTCGCATCGCCTCGCCTCATTGCCTAGGCAAACGCCTTTGATAACATAGATCTAAGTTCCATTTTTTGCCATTTTTTTCTATAATTAGTCTTGTAGGGAGGGTATTTGATACGTGGCCAGTTCCAGACATGTGCGAAGGGCATTTGTTGTAACATAGGGAAATAGGTGTGGGGAAGAAAATTAGCATTCGAATAATAGATGTAAATATGTCCATACAATGATACCAGTATTCATTACCATTCAACATTGTATACCCAAAAAACCTTTTTCATTGTTCTCCACCAAGAATAAGTTTGGGATGCTGGATCACACCCCTTAGATAATTTAAAGGGCCTCTTGCCGACATTCTGAATGCAAAATGAGTAAAAAGAACACATCTTCTGTACGGGTGAGCCCATTCTGGCAGGAGTTCAACTAAACCTATCATTGCCATTAGGGCATAATGAATCAATCAACAAGTCGCTATCATCTTTCAAGAAAGCACTTCTTTGGCTATGTCATAAATGTTACTGCAGTCGCAGACACAGAAATAAAGAAGAAAGAAAAAACCAAAACAAAAGCAACCAAAGAGAATAATGAAGAGACACATCAAAGGGCTTTCGATCAGCAGACCAGTAAAGCAAGCACCCAATCACCTATGCCGATCACCACCATTACAGTACAAACGCAGAATAGGTGCACAAGAACGTGCAAAAGCGTTAAATTTTGGAGTTTTTTTCGAGAATGGGGGCCGATGCATACGCACAGAAATCTACCCAAAACGGGAAACAGCTAACCAATCCTGTCGAGAAGAAGAACACTCACCGAGCCCGATGCCTTCCCGCCGCTGCTCCTGTGCTTCTCCTTCTCCCTCGACTTCTTCTTCTTCCTGCTACTCTTCTCCTCTGTTATCCCCACACGAACCGTCAAACATATCATCTAAGAAAAGATGTACACATGGAACAGAAACCAGATGAATCAAATCAAATCAACGGGAAGCAGAACCCACCTCTGTCCTCACGACTCCTCTTGCGGGAGGACTTCTCGCCCCCCTTCCGACTCTTCGGATCCTTCTCCTCTTCCCTCCGGCTCTTCTTCCCTTCCCTCCGGCTCGCCTTCTCACCGTCGCCTCCCTTGCGGCTCCTGCTCTTGCCACTCCTCCTCCGCCTCCCTTCCGCCTCCTCGGAAGAAGGAGAATCCCCAGCGTTCGGGGAGGGGGGAGGCGAAGGAGACGAGCGCCGCTTCCTCGACCTGCCGTGCCCGTCGCCCCCCATCCTGGGCGTCTCGACTGGGCCGGGAGGGAGCGAACATACGCGGCTGGCGCCGAGTTGTGTGTGTTCTGCGAGAAAAGACCGACTTATCGTCGAAGAAAAGCACTTTTGTCTAATAGTCTACTTAAAAATCGTGTCACAGTCTGACTTATGGCATTGGTATGTTTTTTTCTAAAAAAAATGATATTGATTTGTTTGAAGTATATGACGAACCAACACAGAGAGAAAATAACCTCAAATAAATAGACAGATGCCCCTGCGAAGGACATAGAAGATGAGGACAAAGACACAAGGCAAACCACGGCCCACAGGAATTTTTAGGTGGTTGGGTTTACACCAAGAAAATCTACATCCAACCCACACTCAAACCAGAGAGTGACTTCCGCTCATACACAACTTAACTGCTGATCCACTGCTTCAGGGATGAATCCCTACAACCGCTGATCCACAGCTTTGGGGAACTAATCCTAGATCGCTGAGCCTCACAGCTTGCTTAACTGAGGAAGAAATCCTCACCACTGAGCACCACAGCTTGCAATCCGAGGAACCAATCCTCGCCGTTGAGCCTCACAGCTTGCTGACCCAAGAAATCAATCCTTGCTACTGAGCAACACAGCTTGCTATAAGAATGAGGAACCAAAGAAAATAAAATAATAAGAAATCATCAACGAAAATAGGATGAACATAGCTCTCGCAGGAGCAACATGGCTTGGATCTGATCTAGAGGCCAACACTGATCTAATCTGATCTTCAAGATGCTCTGGATACTTCTTAATCACTTTTCTCTCAAACACTCTCTCTTTCTTTTTCTTTTGGAGCTCGTGCTTTCACTACTATGGCTCTCTCTGATTTAATTCTCTTCACTCTGCTCTCCTGCTCTGGTCTCTTCAGCTACCTTGCTCTATTCTCCTCTCCTTCTCAGCTTATGAATCTTCTGCTCTCATCGTTCTCACCTATGTTCTCCTCTCTCATCTTCCCTTTTATATCAACGAGCTGAATCTTGTGGTCCCCGCAAGATTCTAGTCCGGAGCATGGAGGGAACGCTCTCGCCAAAGAACTTCTTGAAGAAGCTTTGATCCGAGAATCCATGTGTCAAGTAGAGGTGAGAGGCTTTCCACGTGGTAGATCCTTCCGCTAGACTATCCACCTCGAATCACGTGCCAATCATTACTTCTTGGGTTCGCGTACCACTCTCTATCCCTTCCAAAGATCATGTGCCAGTGATTTACTTAATAGCAAGTTCGAGCTCCCTTAATGGATCTGAATTTAAGTTAAGGGATTCGGAGTTGGATTGTCTGGAACATCGATCTTACTTGCAACAGTTAATACAGCTGCACCGATGTTTAACTTATTGCATCTAGGCACCATTCTAATGCTCTGACCTTCTGGCTTAAAACAATGCTTTGGTGTGAACTGCAGAGAACTTCAGCTGGCTTGGAATCTACTGACTTGGATAATTATGCTGACCTGCAGAACAATTGTTGACTATATGAGCATGCTACTGTTGCTAAACTGAACACAGGACTTGGCTGTTGGAGACCTTGAGTTTCGTGAATCTGGTCGAACCGGTTTGGACCGGTTCACCGGTTGAACCGCGGTTCGTCCGGTTCGTCCGATTTTTTAACATTTGACCGGATCGGGCCTAATCGAACCGGTTCTTGGACCGATTTCCGGTCAAACCGGTTCGACCGGCCGGTTCGATCCGGTTCTGATAACACTGATTTATTCTTTAAATATCCTTCTCCCAAGTCCCAACCCTAATTCGAACCTCTTCCGATCGCGGCCTACGTCGTCTCCCCTTTCTTTCTTCCGTCTCTTCTTTTCGTGTTCCTGGAGTTGCTCCTTCTTCCTGCTCGGCCGACGGTGGGTGCGGCCTCGGCGGCTCCGCCGCTTCCCCCCTCACCGTCCGCCAGATCGACCTCGCCGGCTCCCCCTTCTGGTTCACCGTGGACTCCTGCTCCCCTCTCGCCGCCATCCGCCATTGCCGGACGGACCTGCGCAGTCGGTCTCCCAACTGCAGCGGCGCACGTGGCGGGGCAACCGGCGTCTGAAAGGGGCGCCTCCTCCCCTGGCCGCTTCTGGTGCTCTCACCATTCCCGACTTCCTGCGGACAGGCGTCTGGATCGAGTTGCGGCGCCGCCATAGCGCCGTCGGCTGTCGGCGAATCGTGTGTGTGCCACCGTACCGGCGTCAAACCTTGGTCGCAATGAGTCGGTCTGGACAGCCTCCGGATTTGAAGAAGTGAGTGACCGCCCAATCCCCACCTCGATTCCCTTCCCTCCTTTTCTCACTTCCCTCTGCATCCCTCGTGAGGTCTAGCTTTTTCCTTTCTTTCTTTTTGCTCTGTTTTTTTATCGCGCTTTGATCCTTACAAGATATGCTTCTTTTGTTTCTTTGTGTGGGGCTGCAGGTACATGGACAAGAAGCTCCAGAGTAAGTTTCCTTTTCTTCTGTCTCCTGTTCTTCTTTTTCTTTTTCAGATTAGAAGTTGTTTTTGAGCTCTTTTGCTTGATATCAACTAAATGTTCTCGTATTACGTATGTCTGTTGTATTTAAGCTTCTGCTCTGTAGTTGTTATTCGTGTGCTTGTTCCTATACCCGCAAGAGTGATTCTTCCCGGCAAGAGAGTTTTCCAGAAAACTTTGGCTGATATTGAGTCGTTAATTTGTTTTGGCTTATACTAGTTATAAGAACGCTCTTCGTGCGTGTTATTTTTTGGAGTTTAAATTTGCTTATCTATCTATCGTGAACTTTACGTATCTATAGTGTATGTATGCTCTCAACAGAATTATTTGTTCTTCTAAAGGGTTTTGCCAAAAAAGAACGTTTTATGGAGTTATATTTTCATTCATTAGATGAATTTTTGGCGAGGGGGGGGGGGGGGGCGCGGGGGGGGGGGGGGCGCCCGTGGCGGGCGGGGGCGGCCGGGCACAGCGGGGCCCGGTGGGATAGGGCGGCGTTGCTGTGGGGTGGGGAGGGGCAAAACGAGAGGGTGGGATGGAGGGATTTTTTTTTAATTTGAGTGTGTGTGTGTGTGTGTGATATTTTTTTGGATGGAGCCTCACTTGGAAATGCTTGTATGTTAGTTACCTATGATGAGCTATATGTTTCACAGTACTGCCACACAAGCTAAAGGAGAAGGTGCAAATAAACTATGTACATTGGTGATGGCTGCTTACACAGTCTCCATGGTCTACTAGTATCTAGGTACTTGATTTCCTTCATTAAATAGGCAATCTGACATGCACAGTTTTGATACTGGTAGCGTTTCAGACACCATGTCACATGTTAGCACTATAGATAATTTCTCCTGGCTAGAAGATCTAAGATGCAGATCAGGTTTGGTCTAACAAATTCTCAAATCAATCCTTAAAAGGTCTAGTTGTGTCTACATGGTTGCGTCTGCTTAATTTGTTGTTCGTAGACGTGTTAGTTTAGGTGTCTATGCTCATGATTTTAAGCTTATACGTTGATCCTATTCATCTTGATATGGGTAACAGATCAGGTAGGCATGTAGATTTTATTCGTCAATAGCATATGTTATGATAAATTTGCCTCTACAAGTCATCACGAATTAATTGAAACAGCATCTGATATGGGTCTGGGGTACACTATATATATGTTAATTTAGCTCTCTTCTTCACTAGTCCAAAAACAATTAAAACAAGTTAATTAGACATTATTCACGCATGAAAATGGCTTTAAGATAAGAAATAAACAACTCGATCACAGATGTCTTTGCGTTTGATTTCCATTTTTAAGCGTGGAATGTTCAACACCCTAATTCTGATGCTAAAGTTGTTCATATAATTCAATTCGAAGGCATTCTAATAAAATTTAGAACATTATGATCCATGCATATATGATTCATATAATTCATATAATACATTAGTTTAGATCCATGCATTCTTTTGATCTTCTAAGTCTGCATATATGATGTCAAAGATAAAATTTAAAGAACGTACCTGCATGTGGGGCAGGAGTTGATAACATATATGATCGACTGTCACAGAAGCATGATTAATCTTTTAAAGATGATTGTTTTAAAGTGACTTCAAAATGTATGCATCATTTTCCTTCCTCCAATTCTAATAATCAACAAGAAGAAAAAAACTTTGTGTTGGCTATTTCTATGAAGGGAGGGAGCATGATAATGTATATTGCATTCTTGGGTGGGATTTTTTTAATCTAAACGGATGTTCTAATGAGACACACACTTGAACTCTTGACCAGTTGTCCTTATGTGAATCTCACTCGAACACTTAACCTGCACACACAACAAGCATTCACCAAGTCTATGCAACTGTTAGACAGAACCAAGTTAGACACACGGTGAATTATGAAGAGCTTAGGATAAATCAATGCAATAGAACCACGCCTAAGCATACATCTACTGTGAGTCAAAATTGCAAACAAACCACAGATGCAAGGAGGTTTAGATGGTTCGATCTACTACCATAGACCTATGTCCATCCCCCACTCAAACCAGAGTGAGGCTTCCTGCTGCCTAACATCTTAAACCACTGAGCATTATAGCTTGCTTACAGCTAAGCATCACAGCTTGCTTCCGCTAATTCACAGCTTCGACCACTGAGTATTACAGCTTGCTTACAGCTGAGCATCACAACTTGCTGTCCGAGGTACACACCTTGCCCCGCTGAGCATCATAGCTTGCTCTGCTGACACACAACTTGATGTTCAAATAAGAAAGCAAAAGATAAAACACAGCAATAAAATGCTGGAAATAAGGACTGAGAAAATATAACTCTTCAAAAGAGCAAATTGGCTTGGATCTGATCCAAAGGCCAATGATGAACAAATCTTTAGGATCTTCTTATTGCTTCTCCACGATCTCATGAGCTCTCTCTTCTTTGACTCTCTCATCTTTTATTTCTTCTCACAATCTCACGAGCTCTTTCTATTTCCTTCTCTTCTTCCTCTTCTCTCACTCACAGGCTTCTTGTATTGGAATCTCCCTTTTTCTTCTCTCTCAGACTCTCTAGCTCTCCTCTACTTACGGCACTCTATTTTTCTCAAAACTGACTCTCTTACTTTTTCTCGCTCTATCACTCTCTCTTCTCGTCTATTCTTGTTCTACACGTCTCTCTAATCTTCTACCTTTTTTTAATATCACTCGAAGGAGAGCCTTTTATAGAGCTTCAGTCTTGGAGTCCCATGGGCTCAAGCTTTGTGGGTGTGGAAAGCTCATTCCCGCAGTTTCAGAAATGCCATGCGTTAGGTGTAGATGGTACGATGATCCACATGGCAGAATATTAGAATGGTACTCACCTTGGATCACGTGCCAATCATTGGTTCACTTAATCCCTACGAGCTCACGCTTCGGTCGTGACTGAAGTCCTCACATGAGAATTGATGCCGTCAGCATCTTAAGTCACCCAGGTGTTTGATTCATCAATCTGGGTTTATTAAGTGAAGTGAAGAGGCATCAGTTATAATCAAATGATAATATCATGTTAATTGTGTCAATCAAAGTGATGTCAGAAGAATAACCCTTGACCCCCTATCAGCCAGGGCTCTTCCCAGCCCCTTTCCACCGCATTTCCCCCCCTCATCTCCCCTATATTCAACCTGTTCTTCCACTGCCACCCAGGCAACTCAGTAGCAGTGTCATCAACCAAGTTGCAGCGATGACCACGGAGCCCCTGGGGGCCACCTGGTGACAAGGCCTACATTTGGGGATTTTACTCCAAGCCAGCTTTCCAACAAGTGGTCGTGCACCCCCATCCGAGGTCGGAGCTGGTCGGGAGACCTATTTCTATCAAGCTGTGCAAATCGACTCCAACTGCAAATAGAGACAAGTTGTAGAAGCCCTCCCGCCTTCTTCCTCAGGAGTATGGTCATGATTTTAGGTTTGGGTGTTTGCCTGAGAGTACTCTTTCACCGTCAAGAAGAAAAATGCCATTCGGACCCCGGAGCACCCCTATTCGACCTCTTTCCCCAGTGTGCACAAGCTGCTCGCCCCAGCCCCAAGAGTTCTGTAGCAGTCGGATTGCAGGAGCCACTATTTTGTCCTCCGGCTTCTCTAGATCATCACCTTTGGTGTAGGATGACCCTAGAGCCCCCTCTTTGACTTAGCATCTAGTCGCGTCTCATTCCAGCACCAATGCTAAGAGGACCGACCCCAACAAGGCTCGCCTATCCTGTTGGTGACCCAGGCTATGAAACCTTGCGAGAACAGATGGCACAGGTGCTCCTCGCCTCAGATTGTGATCATTCCAACTCTTGATCATTCCTAAGATGTCCTTCTTCTAGTCGACTCCTGGCCTGACCCAATCCGGCATCAGACCAGCAAGATATAGCCCGGGTGAGTCGATTCTAGTTTCCTATTCCTCCACTTAGTCTGACTCGACCGACATCCAGGCACTGCCACAGAGTTGTTCGGGCAAGTTTGATGGAGATTTTTGGTGGAGGCACACTAGACTCGTCATTCTTTCAGTCAGAAGTGGACCCGCCTCGATCTGACATCCTAGCCCAGAGTACTACCCCGAACAAGAGCCCTCTGGTTAGTAGAAGGTGTAGTCTGCGCAGTCCCACAGGATTCAGTATCCACAGGCTGGCCGAGCTCTGATCAAGGTGATTCTTCTTCTTGGTGACCCACAAGTTGAGCAGCGATCCAGAGGCACTGACCTTGTCTCCATCGACTGTCAGAGTGGGAAGTACCGTCACTCACAAACCGCGGCTACCCAGCAGGGTAGACAAATCGCCTGATAGTATAGACTGAAGATCCAGTTACGCCCTCTCTCCCGATTACCTTCCCTGCCTGGCCAGCTGAATGCCCCTCCCTACGTGGAGGTAAATTTTAGCTGTAACGCACACTAGCTCTCCTCTTTCTCCTCTCTTTCTTGTCTCTTTTCCTTCTCTCTCGAGCTCACTTCTCTTCTTCTTCTAGCGAGCTCTCTTCTCTCAGCACACCAGCTCTTGCACTTCTCACAAAATTTTTCTGCTCTGGTAGTCTCTATTCTCTTCTTCTTTCTGCCTATTTCTTCTCGAACACGAAAGACCCCTATTTATATGAAAATAGAGCCTCCGGAAATCATTTGGATAAAATGATTCTTTCCTTTATTTCCCATTCGTCCATTTGGCAAGAGAGAGAGAAAGATCCTATGACATCGTACTTTAGATCATGTGCCCATCATTGCCCTCATTGGTTCACGTGCCATTCTCCTGCCCTTGCCAATGATTGATCGAACTCATGTGACTACCTTGAGTTCTCACGCTGTCACTTGAGTGTAGCTATTGCATACCCAGTGTTCACTGATTTGCCAACCTCGACATCTTCAGATGCATCGACCTGATAGCTCTACCAATTTCCTGGTGCATCGACCTTATCTTCGTGTAGATGCAAGGTGAATCAACCTGATTGTTGAATGCTTAGACTCTGGTAGTTGGAGCTCTTATTCTTTTGCCTCGACCTTCTTCTTAGGGGCACCAACCTTTACATAGATGTAGTACATGAAAGTCCTGATGCATAGACCTATTGGCTTTGAAGAGTCTTGATGCATCGACCTAAGTGATGTTAGCCAACATTGCTGCATTGACCTTATGCTGCAATCGCTGGCTCACTAGCATCGACCTGCCTATGATATGCATCGACCTTCTAGACTGGAATGACTGAGGTGCATTGACCTTACGTCTTGAGTTGCTTAAGTGCACCGACCTCACTAGCAGATGTCGAAATAGCTGAATCGACCTTATAGACCAAATGTCTTCACTTAAAGTATGAATGTGTGTTGACCTTTCTTTGCATCACTTCAGTATATGCACCGACCTTTAGTTCTTGAAGTAGTGATGTGCATCGACCTTACTACCATGAGATAACATGAGGTGCACCGACCTTTCTGTCAACCATTAGTGCTGCTGCATCAACCTTACTAACAATACAGCTTGTACTGACCGGAGCTTTGACTGGCCAAACTAGACTATTGACTTTAATCACTGAGATATCTTGTTGATGTAGAAATGTTTTCCCTTTCCTCTTTCCTTCTTTCTAAATCAAGATATGTAAATAAAATGATGCTAAATGGGGGGAAAGGGGTAAATGGATCGTGATCACCACCAAGACACAAAGTGTAAAAGGGAAGCACTACGTACCTTGGAAAAGGGAGAGGATGAAGCACTCGCCGATGAAGGGTGGCTTCCCCAGTTCTTGGTATCGGTGTATCGATATTATCGGTATATCGGTATCCGGATCTCCAGGTCGTTACACTCCACTTCCTCCTCCTTACCACCACTTTCACCATCTTCGCCTCCACTATCTCCATTAACCACATCACCACCTCCACCATCCTCACCATTGCCTAACCCATCACTACCGCCTTCACCGCCTCCTCTCCCAAAGACCCCTATTCCATCGCCTCCACCATCTCCACCACCTTTGCCATCCCCTTTGCCATCAATGCCCGATCTTGAGCAGGCTAAACCTACACCTACACCTCCACCTTTGGCTTTGCCTCCACCCGAGCCTATCATTGCTGCTATCCCTCCACCACTGGCATTACTTTTACCCATGCCTTCCAAGCCTATTACCTCTACTTCTCCATCTCTTTTCACCCCACGGAGCGGGTGTGCGTTATCTTTGGTGCCCCTCAGGCCTGGTCCCTAGGGAGATGATGAGCCAAGTCAAGATGGTTCAGTGCCGGTTCTACATTTTAAGCTTCAGGATATCATTTGCCGCGTGCCGATCTGCATCCTAGTCTCTGGCTATTTTGGGGATGAGCCTACCCTTCCAAAGACGATTGCTAAGGAGAGCCCCTCCACATTAGTGCCAGTTTCTTCTCGAGCAGGGCTGGTGGCAACCTCTTTGCTCGCCGGGAAGTTCACCATTAATGTTGTTATTACCTCTCGCTCGATTGCTATTCAATTCACTGGCCAAGAATGGTTCTCTACCCCAATTGTGCTAACTTGTATGACTGCCAAGGAAATGATGAATTCTATGTTCAAGGGGTAATTGGCCGTATCTTCTGCACTTTTCAAGGATATTATGTAGATTCTATGCAACCTCCCTCAGTTTATTAGTAAGCCGGCCATGTCAACACCGCGCATTGATCTCCCTTAGCTTCATCCGTCTCTTCTATCAAGGGACCTATGCTTCGTGCATGATTGCCGAGTGGAGATACCAAATCTATGCTATTAGTGCCAAGTGACAAAACTCCGTGGTTTTATAATATTCATTCATTTAAGGAGTTATCTGTTCAAGAATGTCTGCCTATGGTTAGCACTGGGTGCCTAGGGGCAATAGTCCCGATGAAGTTACATGTTCACAGTTGGGCTAGGCCGTCTACCAGGTGGGCCCGTTATGTAAGAAGGTATTGCAGATCAAGAAGGCCGAAGGTCCGAGTCCACGCCAGGTGGTTCCATGTTCAAGTAGTGGCAGCCAAGAAGAGGCAGCGACGTAAGTTTAATGGCCATCGATTGTGCACTCGAGGATCCACTGCTCCTTCTCCTTCTTCAAGCCCACTGACAAGAATGTCATTTACAAACCTCGTCACCATCGGTGAGGTCTATGAACAGACTTTTGGCTCCACCCTCAAGCCCTACCGATCGATACACCCTGATCCCCTAACATTTAGCCTATGTTAGCTAAAGTTAGGCCTTGGGAGTGGTTGCACCGCAGTGGAGCAAACTCCTCATACCTTCGCTGAAGGTGTGAGCACTCTCCTGCCTTTAGCAACTCGTGTATCTCGGGTTAAATGAATTACCTACATATTTATGCTTAAGAGAAAGAAAGAAGGAAAATAAAACTATAATTCGGCAGCAAACATGTGGCCCAGATGATAGGGAAATTTCATTTGTATAAAAGGGGGAAAGTACACAGTACTCGGGGCCTCCCCCGGGATACATGAAGGCCCACCAAAAAGGAGAAGAAGAAAAAACTATTGCAGTGAGCGACGGATGATGTCTTCAAATTCCAAGAGCCCCAGGGAGGGATGATGGATTAGCTCCTATAGACGAGACTCTTCATTCTGCAACTGTGTCAGTTTCTCCTCAAGAGAGGCGGCCTATCCTTCTGCCAGCTCTGCCTCCTCTATGGTCTGGACCCGCTGCTATTCGGTTGATTCCAACTCTGCCTCGGCTCGGGAAAGTTCTGCATGCAATTCAGCTATCCGAGTCTTCAAGCAAGTTCGGCACTGAATAGCAGTGTTGGCAGCATCCCTCATCTGTTGGGCAGTTTCCCTTAGGAATGCAAGAGTGGTTCGACACTCCACCCATTCAAACTTGATGGCCGTCAGCTGATCTGCCACACCATGGCTGATGAACTCCCTCCTATTCACATACTTCAGAAGTAGGATCACTCGCTGTATCCAATCTTCGGTGGGGCAGCCAAAGGCCAACAACATGCAAGAGAGGTGTTCCATAAGACCCCTGAATTGCACATAGGATAGATCTTGTCGGGTTGTCACAGTCTGCCACAGTGTCTCCATGTACTGCCACACTAGATCGCTTGATGACTGTAGACCAAGTGATGGCATATCGGGGAGATGAAACTCCATGCGACTATCGACTATGGCCCAGATATCATCCTTCGGCTCTAAAGACTATGACGGCATGTCTTGCAAAGCACCTGCTATCACGTCCCGACGTGGAATATCGGGACGTACAGTCAGAAACTAGCTATAAATAACACCAATATGCCAAACTAAGTAATTACATAGGTGCTATGAAAAGAAATACTTCTATTGATCAAGAAGACTTCAAGTTTTATTACAATAACCATCAATGCTTAAACATGATCAAACATATCTTCCAAATAGATTCTAATACAACAACTGTGGATAATAGGGTGATGAATGATGCAATGTAATTTTATACCTTTTGCAGAGGTCCTGAAGGTCCTGAGAGACGAATTATGGCCCATTGTCGGTGATGATAGTGCTTGGAATGTCGAACCTAGTGATGATGTTCCTCATGATGAACTTGCAAACCGTTGACGCCTTGATCTCTGTGTAAGCTTCGGCTTCAGCCCATTTGGTGAAATACTCCGTTGCAGTAAGGATGAAGGATTTTTACTTAGTGAGGGAGTTAAGATCACCGAGAGGACCAATGATGTCGAAAGTCCACATAGAGAAAGGCCATATATTGTGTAGCATCTCATCAAATATTTTGGTCATGGTCCTCTGGTAAGTAGCACCGACATTCTTCAAACCAAAGGGCATACACTTATAGTTGAAAATTCCTTTGGGGGACCAGAAGGCTGTATGATTCTTGTCTTTGAGGGACATCTGGATCTAGTTGTAACCGGATGACCCGTCCATGAACGACAAGACTTCATGGCCTGTGCTGATATCGACCATGATTTCTATGATTGGTACTGGGAATTCATCCTTAGAACATGCTTTGTTGAGTTCCCGAAAGTCAACGCAAATGCAGACTTGACCATTTTTCTTCTTCACTGGGATGATATTAGTGAGCCAGATCGGGTAGATACACGGCTCAATGAAGTCAACCTCTGCCATTTTATTGACCTCAATTGAAACTTGGAGTTCCAACTCATGGCACATATGTCGTTGTGGCTGTTTAACTGGAGTTGCTGAGAGAGAAATGGCATGCTACTGCTCTGCTATGGAGGGGTCTAGCCCTGGCATCTCCTTGTACGTCCAGGCGAAGTAGTCTTTGTATTCGAGTAGGAGTTACTTGTAGTCCTACTTTTCTACTTCGGTGAGGAGAGCGCTGATGAATGTTGGCTGGTGGGTTTTAGCTTCACCCAAGTTGATCTCAACAAGTTCATCAATGATTGCTTGGCCACCGTCCTCAAGCTCTGGAGGAGTGGGTTGGAAGTCAATGAAGTCTTCATTATCAGTGTCAGCTTCATTTACTTCTTGGTTTTCAAAGCCACTAGTTGATGCTGATGGAGCTAGAGGGTCATCGCTACTGGATTCAGGCAGAGGGTTGTTCTGGGTCTCTGTTAACGAAGATTCCCTTGGATCGCTCATCAACAACGATGAGGCTCCTATAGAATCCTCCCTGATGATGATGTGGCCTTGCTGGCAATTATCGACTGGTGCTATTGAAGCTTCCCTGGGGTTGCCTGCTAAAACTGACAACACTTCATGGCCAGTGCTCTGGGCACCTTCCTCATCGGGGAAGTTTGCCGAGCTAGATTCTTCGACAGATCGGGAGGCACGGGGAGCTTCTTCAGCCCTGATATCTTCACAAGAAAGCAATGAAGACTCATTAATCACTTGAACTAGGGTGCTAGCCTTGGTTGGGAGCAAGATCAAGATCCCCTCTTCCTCATCCCCGGAGCTGTCAAATTTTATATCGACATTAGTCTGGTCATCAACTGGCTGTGTCGAGCTTATGACGTTGACCTTATAATAGACGTGGAAATCAAGGTCTTGGTCATAGCCGAGTCCCCTAGTATCTTTGTGGGAGAACGGGGGTTGCCCCTGGACCTAGGAAGGGGTCCACAACTGACGAAAGTACTCTTGTCATGTGGAATCCTGCCACTAGGGAATATGTTGCTTTAGGCACATCTCACGGATGCGTTGTGGCAAGTCATCCATTACTTGGACTATTTCAGGGGTGTCATCGGCTCGCATGGGCCAGCCGAAGTCATCTTCTAGTGGGACTTGGGGGCCATGTCTCCCCTGTAGAAGACAATAGGCTTATCTTTTTTAACCTTCTTCTTGTTTCTAAGTTGTCATTTGTAGGTAATGACGAACGTCGTGAGCGGCTCAACCTTGTCCTCCTCCGACGCACACAAGAGTTGTATGCAATCTAGCAGCAGGCATGTGCTCTTGTCGATGGCTTGGCTAATAAGATTAGCCTCAAAGTCGATTTTATGCCTCTCGGGGTGATCTGGGGTTGATTTGGAGCCAAGGCGCAGTCATTGAAGCTTGGCCTTTTTGTTCATCAACAGAGAAGAGATCATCTTCATCCTCCTCCGAGAGCCAACCATTGCTTTTGCTTTTGATTACGGGGTATGCATTGGGTCCCCCGAAGTAAAGCACAACATAGGCAAGATTGCATTCTGCTGGGGTGAATAGTGACAAGTCTGCAAAGACCGTATGTTGTTCTCCATCATTGGCATATTTGATGCACTGATGGAGAGTTGATGGGATGATCCAATTTTCATGCAACCAAGGTTTACCCAATAGTACTTTGTAGGATGTGTTGGCATTGATGATGTAGAATGTCACCTTGGAGATGAAATCATCGAGCACCAGATCGACATCTACTCGACTGAGGACATCCTCGGTGTTCTAGTTGAAGCAGTATATCTTGACTGCTTGAACCTTCTGAAGGTATGGAGTCAGATATTGAGTCTTGAAAGTTTTCAGCGGCATGATGTTGACGGCAGCACCGGCATCCACCAAGATCTAGTTTGTCTCATGACCATTGATTTTTCCTCGTATGTAGAGGGGGCGGTTGTGACACGGAGAGGACAGTAACATGTCCTTTTCTGTGAATGTGACGGTGACTATAAAGGCTTCATATGTTTCTGCCTTCATTTTCGTAGCATGGGCTTCATAAGCTTCCGACTCCTGGAGTATTTTAATAAGTGCTTCTCTCAGCTCCTTACTCCAAGCAATGGCTTACCAAATTATAATGTTGGTGAGAAACCACTTCATATGGTGAAGGACTTTCTGGTCGGCTCGAGCACGAGCGTCCTTCAATGTGGGTAGTATGTCGGGCTGGGTCTTATGCAAGTTATCATGCTGCTCCCCATCGGGGAGTTGCGTTGCCTTGTCTTTGCCACTGGGATCGGGCTGGTCCTGATTGCTTGTGGGCTCCTGGAACAGAGGTGCCAACGATGGCTCTTCTAGAGGCAACTGGTGAGCCAGATCATCCTTGCCAGATGAACCTACCGGATCTTCAGAAATGGCAGGGGCTGGAGAAGGGGCTGGAGCAGGGACTGGAGCACTGGTGGTAGCCTTCTCCATGCCGGAGGGATCAAAGATGTTGAGGGCCTTCCGAATTTCTATCTCCAGAATGGGGGCAGGTTCTTCCCCTCAAAAGAGGATGATTCGCTCCAGGTTGAAAGTGGGCGAGTGGAGAGATAGCTTGGTGATTCTCCCGCGCCCTCTACCACGTCTGGGACCACGACCTCGACTGCGGCCGATATTTTTTAGAGTTGGCTGTACCCCTAGCGCAGCGGTGGTTTTTGTCTCATTCAGGAGGCCACTGGCTCGCCCCGTCGAGAGGTGTTGATGTTGTCAGGAGGTGGGATGGCCACCATGTTGCAGGTGCAGCCTCGAAGCATTTCTTCCAGCTACTCTGTGGTGATCTCCTTATCTTTGTAGAACAAGGAGAGTTCTTCTGGAATGAGGAGCCTCTCGCCATTCTTGATTTTCTGGATCATTTCCTAGACCCAGCTTTTAAGGCGAGCTCGCTTTTCCTACGAGATGTAGCTATTGAGTGGGAGTGCGCCAATGGGACAAGGAGGAATGTAAAAATTGGAGGTTTATCCTAAGACCATCACACTCCTTCTGGTGCACCTCCCTTTGACCGTTGCTCATCAGGCAATCCTTCTTGGGGTATGTGAACCGATGGTCTCTGGTAGTCCAACATTAGACCGTCAATTCCTTCTAACGGTTGAACGATAGACCATTTATTTCATGCTTGATCATGCAATTCATTGCTTATTTTGATAGTTAATCATGCTTCATTGCTATGTTTCATGCCTATTATTGATCATTATTGAATATATTTGATGATGGATAACCTTTTGGTTAAAAAAAAAAACATAAACGTCATCACACACTCCATCACATTCCTTCGCTGCTCACCAGGCAGGTAAGGCAGGTAAGTATCTCAATCCCTAATCCCTTAATGCATTACTATATGGTATCTATGATATATTATCTCGAGAATCGGCTGGTCATTCATGTGTCATGGGATCCGATGTTCCCCTTTAGCAAAAATGACGATGATCTAAGTGCACATGTTTAATTATTGGATAGGCCATTAGGTTGAAAAGCCTGGGGGATGATGGTTCTATCTCGCACGCCGTGGTTGCAGATAGTGTCTTGACTCTGGTTCGTCTGGTCTAGCAATACTATTCTCGAGTATCTTGTTATCTTATCCTTTTTTCGCATTTGTTTTGATGATTTCTTTTTTTCTTTAGCCCAGCATGCATCATGCACATCTTTGAGCATTCACGTGCCTCATCTGCCCAAGGTATCTCAGTAATGGTGGATACTTATGACCATGATCTCGTATAAGGAGAGTCATTCCACTCTGAGTTAGAAGGTTTCCTTTGGTCTGTTTGCTCGGTCTGGTTAGCTGATGATTCCTGTCCAGAGTTTAGTAAATTATCTCTTTCCTTTCCATTTGCTCCAGTAGCCTATCAGCTGTGCATTTCAGTGAGGAGGTTGGCCGTGTTTTTCTTTCCTTAGTTGTTAGTTCCTCCAGACATGTGTCATTCAGGTTTGCCGTTCCTTGTGACTGGTTTGAAGTTTTTCGGAAGATTCCTATCACTCGTTGGTTGAGGACGGGTGTCATTCGCCTTAACGCCTACTTTTCAATCCACTGCGCATCATTTCCACTTCATCTACATGTCCCATTTTCGCTTTCGCTTCCACTTCACCTCCGCTCGCTCCCTTGCAACGAGGACATTAAGGAGGGGCATCTGTTGACACCCGTTTTATGACCAATGAGTTGGGCCACCACCTTATTCTTCTTTATGATACTCCGAGTTGTTCACCCTTCCTAGGCCTTCTTGGTTAGTATTGAGGCTTATTTCATGGGTCATTTTTCCTTGGTTGGGTCTCTGTCAAGTACTATAATTGGTTGATTGACCACTTTCTTCATCTGAGTGATAGTTGCTAGTGTTTACACTATGAGTAGAACGTTGCTATTTACTTTAAATCAGTAAGAGTAGGTTTAATTTTTAATTTTGTAAAAAGTTTCACTGGGATCCATTCACCCCCCTCTGGATCTCAACCATACACGATCCAATCCTTTCAACGGCGATCAGAGCGGATCACCAATCCTAACAGGCCTCGCACTCTCCCTCCAAGGGATCCTCCCCCTTGCCAACATGCACCATTCCCTGCCCCGCGCCTTCAGCAGCCCACGTTGCTTGCCCGACCCCAGCTCCCACCACCCCCGGCCCGTCGAGAGGATAAGGGAAAGGGGCCAATGACCAGTGGAGCATCTATAAGCACAGGGCCGCGTGACCAGTGCTATAGGTGTGGTGGATTTGGCCATTATGCGAGCAAGTGTCCCACTCGGGAATCGCTTGTGATAGCAGACGCACCTGGCCATGACCCCACGCCTGAGTTGGTACTGATCAGCTATGAGCTAGACCAGGATTTAGCTGAAGAGTTTTTTGATGAGCTATTGGAGGGAGACCAACCTGACATCCCGGGTACCCAGTACCGGGACGATGTCCAATTGAGTGTAGTCAGGTGCATCCTGACCCAGCCTCAGGTGGGCAACGACTAGCGTCGTACCACCATCTTCCATACATTTTGTAGGCTGGGAGGAAAGGCCTGTAAGGTGATTATAGATAGCAGGAGTTACATCAATGCTATCTCCCCAGGCACTGTTAGACGCCTTGGTTTGACGCCCGTGGATCACCACACACCTTACGAAGTATCTTGGGTGGATTCCACTTCCATCCCGGTCAGACTATGATGTCTGGCGCCATTGCAGTTCCAAGCTTACCACGATGCGATCTGGTGCGATGTGCTGCTTATGGAGGTGGGTAGCATTATCCTTGGTAGGCCTTGGCTTTTCGATCGGGATGCCACCCTTCAGTGTCTGGCAAACACCTGCACATTCGACCACGATGGTCATAGGATTACCCTCCACCCCGACCAGCCAAAGGACCCTTCTATCCGAGGACCAGTCGGCCCCAGCACTTCGACCTCTCCTAGTCAGGGGACGGTCAGTCCTCCTGCCACGTCCTCGGCGCGGGCCACTACCGCTTCGACTGCTCCCAGCACAGGGGACTGTGAATGTGTCACATAGACATTAAAAAGAGAGAAGACTAATTAATTTCTAAGGGTGGAGATGACTAAGAGATGATAAGGACTAAAGGGGAAGGGAGCATGAGATGCCACTAGGAGTGTGATCACCAGAGGGAGTTCCTTTGGAGCCGCACATCTTCGCAGAGTTGGTCAAAAGGCGAGTACCTCCCCTTCTTTCCAAGGTACGGTGTGCGTTCATCGCGTGTCCGGTGCCTTGGTGGCGATCACATCACAGGTACATACCTCTATTCCTCTCTCCCCTTACTTCGTTCATTTCATTCACACTTATTTGGTAGAGAGGGATTAGAAGGATCTTTTAACACCGGTAGGAAAACATATCAGCATCCCAAATTTTTGGCGATCACGGTAGGACACCTAGTGCCCATCGTGCTAGTGGTTTTGCTGACCCGTTCCTGTTCTGTGTTTGTCCCTTTTTCTTTTGAGTGGTTTCAGGTCGTCTAAGGGGTCTAGGCGTTTCTGTCCTCTGGGGGTCACGCGGTCCGCACAGAGCCGTCCCCGATATTGTGCGGTCGTATATCAGCCATCCTCATCTGCTGCCAGAGTTGTTCTTCCTGCGAGCCTGATGCGTTACGCGGTCCTGATCAGCCCGTTCAACATTCCTGCAGTTGGAGACACACCGTTCATGCTGCTGGCACAGGTACGCCTACCCTTTTATGTTGCTCTTATCACTGATTCTGTGCGGCTGCTAATGGTCCATTCCAGATAATACACGGCCTATCAGAGGCCGTCCACAAGGTATACCCCATCTCCCACTCCTTTGTTCATTCCATTGCCGGTAGTTTCTATCCCTGCTGTTGAATGGTTCACATAGGACCATCCAACTCCCTGTGCGGTCTTCCACAGATCGCCTATCTGTGCTACAATACACCCGAGCTTTAAATTTTGATTATCATTTCATATCCTTCATGTCATTTAGTGCTACTGATCATCTCCCCTGTTGTTTTGTTAATTTGTGCATGATTGTCATTCTTATTTAGCATGTCTTTTTCGATCATTGATTGCTAGTTCCTAGGCTAGATCTTCAATGTACTCCAGTGCGAATAGGATTCATGCATCCGTTTCATCAGTAGTTGCATTCCTACCGAGGCAGGGTTTCCTCTCGTCTCCATACTCCTTGGAGCCGACTAGGTGACCTTGCTGAGGGCCTCCATAAGTCCCCGTCAACCGTGGATTCTCACACGGATGTCGGGCAGGTTGTACCGTACTACCCCCCAGTCTAGGGTCTTGCATCCGTGAGGGAGAGTGTCCCTTAGAGTCAGTCAGTTTCCCATCCTAACTTTGGTTAGGTACCTTGTGGTTGAGTGAATTCACAATTAATCCACTAAGGTCCTAAAGAGTAATTTATAAAAATTTTCGTGCATCATTTAACAACTTGATTGACTAAGTGGTCGCTTCTCTTCTCATCTCTCCCATCCTTTCTCCTGACTCACGGAAGCCGCTCTCTCTCTCCAACTTGATCTCTCCTTCTCTCCCTCTCTTTCTAGCCGATGCAACCCCTCCACACCTCTCATCCCCCATGGAGGCCACTCCCTCTCCGGCAGCAAACCCCCATCTCTCCCCAGACCCCACTCTCCTGCCAACCACCATCTACCTCCCACCGTCCACCTCCCGGTGACCACCGTCACCCTCTTTCCCTTACACCGAACCCACTTCCCGTCGACCGCCACGACCACCTCACGTCGACCACCGTGGGCACACTCCACCTCCAACCACCTGCACCTCCACAGCCGCGGCAACTCACCCTCATGACCATCGCCGCTACCACTCTTCACAACCCATGATGGTAGACCACCCTCTCTTCCTCCCTCCGGCAGCCTCCTCCGACCACCGGTGAGCCCCTCTGACCACCGCAACCCCCCTCACCCTTCTCACCATCGTCCACTCCACCCTCTCTCCCGTCACTTTCTCACAACCCAGGACATCCACGGTAGAAACCTCCCATTCTCCCCAGCCCCTCTGACTCCTCTTCCTAACCCACGTGAAGCCCTCCGACTCTCTTCTCCCCATCTCTCCTTCTCAGCCACGCCGCCTCCGGCGACTACCGCCGACCACCGCGTCAACCACCTTCCTGCCGCCCTCCTCTCCCCCTCTCACCTCCAGCCACCCGCCGATGACCTCCCACTCCCTCTGCACACCTCCTCTCTGACGGCCCATCTCACACATCTCTCTCTCGCTCGCTTCCCTCTCACAACCCATGCACAACCCCTCTCTCCCTGCTCCCTCTCTTCCCAGCCAAACCACCACCGCTCCATGCACCCCAGTCACCGGCCTCCACCTCCACCGGACGCCCCCCTCTCTCCCCAGCGAATCACCACCTCGCCACTAGCCACACCCCTTTGTCGTAGAGCCCCCCTGTCACCATCCCCTTTCCCACCGCCGGTCATCCCTCACCGCTGCCGGCCACTACCCTGCCACCGTGAGCCTCCCTTCTCTCCACATTGGTGACCACCACCGCCCCCTCTCTCTTGTTCTCCTTCCACTTCTCCTTCTCACGAAGGGCTCTGGAACCATGGACGCCCCTCACTTAAAACCCTCCCACCATGACAGATCCCTCCCCAATCTTCCACACTTCTCTCCCAACCAAACCCAGCAACTGGTGAGGACACGAGAGTCAGTCGCCGATATCAGACACGCAGCACGACTCGAGCGACTCTGACTTCTCTATGGTTGGGCGACAGCATGGAATCCCTGCCCGAGCATTGAGTTTTTATGTGTGGGACACTAGTATTTTATTTGAATAAAACTAAATAAACACACATGACACACAAATAAAGTCCAAATAAATGTGATAAATGTCAATACTCAAGGGGGATTCTCCAGACTATCTCCAAGCCAGATGGACGCTGAAGTGGCTCGAGTGGTGCTCCGCGTACGGTACCGGTGCCTCGACGTATCATGCTTCTCAATCGCGCTGGTGTCCACACCAGTAACCCACCAGTCTAGGGGTAGTACACAACCTGTTGCACAAGGGGAGGTTCGCCAGGGCTAACCCACTGACATGATCTTCGAGGCAGATGTGGTCTTCGAGGAACTGACAACCTTAGTCCTTGGAAACCACTAGAATGTAACGCATCACCATAGGCGCGTTACAGCCACGTGACAGTCCTATGCTGGTTCGTCACACCGAAAACGTAACGCACCACCCTATGCGTGTTACAGCCATGTGATGGTCCTATGCTGGTCCGTCACACCAACCCAACCTCGAAGAGCGTGAAATGACCAACGGAATGTAATGGTCTATCCTGGGACCGTTACACGTGTGATGGCCACTGGAACGACTGTTACACAAAATCGGCGAACAAAATAAGGGAATAGCCGAATTGGCCCATTCCATGCCCCATTCACGCCGAAGCGCAGGGGAACAAATGCACACGACCCTACAATGCACTTGGGGTCAAAAAAATGGTGCATGCACACATTAAAACGCCAGATTGGGGCGATTATGAGGAATCGACCCTAAATGAGTCACCGAGGTTCTCGGACTCCTACCGGCCCCAAATGACAACCAATCGACACGAAACTTATGGGAATGGGATCCTGACATCTCAGCGGTCGTTTTGACACTAATTAGGCGAAGAATGGTTGTCATTTTTTGGTGAACCCTACAAACCCCAAAAATTTTAGTTTTCACTAAATCGGCCCGATCTCCCCCGATCGAGCACCAAACGGCGCACAGGAATGGGGAAAATGTGCAGAATGAAGTGGCGATCCATCTCCCAACCTCCACCGAAGAAATCGAGCGCCGAGGCGACTAAATCATGCCGAAAACCACCACGCGAACCGAACTGTCGGCTTTGAATCCACCGTTCGAGATCGCGCCAAACTTGCACCGATCCTCACTCCAGCACGCATCTCAGCAGCTTTCCGGTGTCGTCACCTCACCCACGGTCACCTCCGTCTATAGTCAGAGCCGAGGGTGTGAGAGAACGAGAGAGAATGGGAGAGAGAGAGTGAGAGCGCGAGAGTGAGAAGAGAGAGAGGGGGGTAGGTTAAATAAAAAGGAAATTTGAAATTTTTCTAATTTTTAAAAATCCATAAATTATGTCGAAAATGCAACCGGACCTTAAAAACTCTCCCCCCAACCCAACCTCCATTCTTGCCAATCGGAGCCCCTTTTTATAGGGCCAACTGAAGCCTTCATTGTCCCTCTCTCTCTTTCTTGCATGTGAATGGGGTCTACATTTTGGCCGCTTTGGTTGAAGATGTGCATGGGGGAGGCTAGCGTGAATGGTCGGGCGTTGAAGACGGGCGCGTGCCCACATGAAGGGGCACCTATCATTGCCTACCCTCCATTGAACCCTACAGCTTAGCCGCATTTGAAGACTACTCACATTAAAAAGAGCACTATGCATGCATGGTCCTTCAGCTACCCAATCGTGAAATGCGTTGCTACCAGCCTCTCCGCATTGAAGAAATGGCCACCCATGTTGCATGCATGGGCCGTGCTTTGATGAGGGGGAGGATCCCGCGTCTGTGCAGAGGTGCCTTGAGGTGATTTTGAACATCCAAGGGGGAGAGCGGCTGCCGACGTTGCATGGGAGTGAAGGGAGGCCACGTGAAGAGGCCTTCGCGTGTGTGAGAAATGCCATATTGAAGTGGCTAATGTGAATGGGAAGGCTAGCCGCGTGAAAGGGGGAGGCATTGCATGGATGGAGGGGGCGGTTGCGAAGTGGCTTGGCCACGTGGAGGGGGTCTGCTCATGTGAAGAATGGCTGCAGCTGCATGGGAAGCTGGCCATTCGCCTGCCTTCATGAAGATGCGGTGAAGAAGCCTCCACATTGATGTGCATGCATGGGGTCTGCGTTGAGAAGATGCATGGCTGAAAGCTGCACCATGTTGATGCTTTCATGAGAAGGCCGCCCGCCGTGGGAAAGGGGGACATCGTGGCTATGTTGCGGGAGGCTTGGCCATGTGAATGGATGCTCATGCTCACGTCGACATTGCGTAAAGAACGCTGGCCTACACTGAATGTGTTGAAGAGGAGCCCACCATGAAGTGTGTTGAAGATGCGGCCGACTTGGTCGCGTGAAGCTACTGCTGGCGTGTAGAACGTTAGGGGTGTTGAAGATCGGCCGCTGCACTGTGAGGGGAGGCTGGGCCTTTGCTGAAGAGAGGCCCATACACGTGGGAGGTTTGCACCATGAAGGTTGGCCCATTTCTTCTCATTTTATGCTAATGATATTTGGCCCATTGCTATTGCAGACCTCTGTATTTTTTGTTCTTGCCTTCCACTCGAGTACCTACCAAATAACATGTTTTATTGCTCAAAATGTAATTAATTCTATCAAACTTAACATTTTAATTAAGATATTGAATAAGTGTGATAAGTGCATATTTATTAATATTGCAACTCATAAAAAGTGTGTATAACATAACGTGTTGGCCGCCCGTGATTTGGGGCATCCCTGGCCCTTAGGGGTTCAATCCTAGGCTAGCCAACCTCCGGAGCAGCAAGGTTCTATCCCAGACCCTCACTACCATCACCGGATTGCCTACAGATACGAGAGCGCGCTTAGCGGGTAAGTCCGCTTGAGTGAAGTCACCGACCGGCGCATCGCGTGCTTGCTAGGTCTGAGGGATCTTCAATCTTGTGACTATCACCCCCAAGGTGGTGTCACATCATCTGGGCTGCAAAGGCAGTCCGAAACTCTTCTAAAAGGATCTGAAACTCAATAAAGATTCAGCAGGACCCAATAAAGATCCGCCAAAAATCCAGGACGTTACAACTTACCCTCCCAAGAGGATAGAAATTCAGTGAAGGAGGGGACCTCCTTGCTGCTTGCATGCTCGGGGTAAAGCCCTGGTAGAGGAGAAATTTTTGCACCTTTGACTTCAGACTAGGGAACCTGGTATGGTTGTTCACCACGTAACATGATGTTGTGGTTAGCTTGGGGGGAATGACCCCATTTTCTTCCAGATCTAGTATCATGTTGAGAGGTGGAAGCTTCAGCTTGATTTGCCTCTACTGGCGCGAGGCATATCTCTTCATCTTCTTCTTCAGAGATTCAGACTATTTCAAATAGAGCCGTAAGGGTATTGCAAGATATGGCAAGGCCTTTTCTTTTGTTCTTAGACTTCTTCTTCTTTTTCTTCACAACGGATGGCTGCTCCTTTGGAGGTTCATCCCATATGCCAGATTCTTCAGCTTCAGGTTTAGCTTCAGCCTCTTCTGTTAATTTCAGGGACTTAAGCTTCTCCCAAGGGATGTATTCGTCTAGCTGGACGGGCCGGATCTCAGGCTGTTCATATTCATCTAGCCCGTTAATGATTTCTTGGAGCCATTCTAATGCCGGGTTGGCTTCTTTATGCACCCGTATAGGGACATGTTTCTTTTTATTGTTGGTGAATCTTCTGATGACTAGTTGAGGAGCCGCCTCATGCCAGATAGGGGTCACAATCGGGGGTTCCGACTGAGGTGTAAAACCCTGTATATGAATTCCTAGGCCACGGCAAGGCATTGCCCTTCTTCTTACTTTCGAAGGCACGGTGTGCCAGTTCCTTTGATCATCTGCTGGCGCTAGGATATAGGCCTCATAGGTGCATTGAGTGTAGGCCTCCACCAGTTCTTCGGGTTGTTGCTGGTATAGGGATACCATATTAATTGTTTCCCCCAGAGTGGGCATTTCATGCGGGCGCGGAGGATCGACTTTGTGATCTCCCATTTGCAGCTCACCTTTCTTGATTAAAGACTCAATATGTGCACCCACATTTCATTTATTCATATACGCCCAATTTGGTTGAGATGAAATAGTACCAATATATGTGCCAAAGAACAAGCGCTTCTCATTTACTTAAGTTCAAATTCAAATTGACATTACATTGAGATGATGCAAGACACAAAGACCAACAACAACAAAAATAAGATGCAAGACTCTATGGAAGGCAATGCAAATGCCAAATGGCATACACACATGCAAACATACATAAGACATAACATATATAGACCTGACTACTACTTCTCCCCCTTTGGCATCATCAAAAGAGGGAGTGGGAGACAAGAGAAGTGGACAAAACAACACTAAGGGACACAAGAGCCACTACAGAGCTGGGTGATCTGGAGTCTCCTCGTCATCTTCAGCATCAAAACCATCAGCAGCAGTAGGTGGAGGTGGAGGAATATGGACCTCAATGTCCCACAAAAGATGCTCAATGTGAAGAAGGGAATGGGAGGTAGTCCGATAAGCAAGTGTAGTATCCTCATAGTCTGTAGCAAGAGAGGCTACGTGGGCAGCAAGGGTGTCCAAGATGTGGGAGAAGGTGTTCATATAACCATCCATTGTGTCCATGAAGGTATCAAGTCACCCAAGAGATGAGTCAATGCGGGTTTCCATGCCTGAGAGATGCCTATCAAGAGCCTCATAGTCCCCCCAAGTAGGCTATCCAGCACCCTGAGCTGAGGACTCCCCATGATAGAACTGTGGTGGAGGGAGCATCTGGGTATCGATATGATGAGGTGAGGGTGGAGGAGGTTGGTCCTCTGCCTGAACTAGAGGAGGGGCTTCCCCTTGATTTTACTGTTGCTCCTGCTCTTCTTCACTTTCAGAATCTTCCCCATAAGTGGGTACATCATGACGTAGCTGACCATCGGGACCCCAGTAATGTCTCATATCTGTGAAAATCTTGTGGACATTGTAGATATCATCCTGTCTAACTCAAATGAACATTTCAGCACCAAAATCTATCACAGCATATATGAACACTCCAGTCAACTTTGAAGTATAAGGCAAAGATCACCTTAATTAGTTTTGGCATATTCCTATCAAATCTGTCATGAGCCGACCCATGTTGACTAAATTGCCATTCATAACATGATAAAATAGAAATCTGTGTACTTCTGTTACCTCATTTCTGCTCTCACTTTTTGGATAAATAAGAGAGGTAAACATGTGGTGTAGAACTCGCTGTAGTGGTGAAAAATAATTGACATTTAACTGAATTAAGTCACTAACTCCACGCACATAATCACAGCTGGTCATAGCTACAAAAGTAGCCTCAACCTCACCATGGCCAAAGGTAAGAACCTCCATGCAATGCCCTCAAACCTCAAGGAAGAACCACAACACCTGAAAACCAGAGGTGAGCCTCCTATCATTGACTCAGTAGGGGTCCCACGGAACCCCAACTGAAAATAATGGCGGTACAAAAAGTAGCAACTATAGCAAGAACCACGACAGTAGCAGAAGTAGCTACAACTACATGGTAGAAGACACGATCGTACACAAATCCCTAAACACGGCAGCCGATAAAACCATGGCTCTACCACTACTTCTACCGAAAAGAAAACCAACACCCCAATCTTACAGTTAGGGGACCACTAGACTACGAATCGCCCAAGACACGCTACTAGAAAAATGCCACTACACCTCTGTCATAGAGGCCTATGCACACACATGAAGGTCGACACTGAAACCATATGTAAAACCTCATCTCGCAGGCGAGAAATTGGACCTCGAGTCATGACAAACTCACGTCACGTGATGGGAGTACCTACCCGCTAGAAGCAAGGTCTGATGCGTCCACTGAGAACTTAGTCTGCAGCCTCAGGTGTCTGTCTATGATGCCCTTGGCGAAGACTAAGACACCGTATAGTAACTAGGAAAACAAAATAAGGACTAACTGGGGTCACACTCGTCAGCACAGGTCCGACGCCCCCAGCCACGTGTGCACACATAAACCATGCATCCTAGGTCAGACCCTCTAGCTGATTCTTCCCTCGAAGCCCAAACTCAGGCTGCGCGTGGGGGCCCTACGGTAACTAGCCTAACAACCGTCTCACTCGGGTCACGCTCTCTACCACTCCGAAGTGGGTCCGCACACACGTGCGCAAGAAAGCTACGACTAGTGGGGGCTCACTAAATGTGAACACTGAAAGCCACGCACGCACCCATCGCGAGTAACGCAAAGCAACAGGTGGCTCGAGACCACTAGACTCTGGATAGCCTACTAGACCTAATAAACTCAATGTTCCATGAGTCATGAGACTTGGGTCAAGATCGTCACATGCGATAGCACAACACCGTCAATGCGGATGACAAAAATTTACTATACGGCACGTACATCTCGGCGCTCGAGAGCAAGTCAAAGACGGAAAGGCCGAATAAACCCTACACATCCCCCGAATGGGATGAGCACATACCTGATGTCCCGCCATCCATCAAGAAAGTCCCACCGATAGAAAAGACGGCCTCGACTCCCCTATTGATGGTGCCAAAAGTTGAATCAGGAAAAAAATTGAGAACTCAGGCACATGCTCGGCATTCACCAGAAATCACACAAAGCCCGAGACCGAGACTCAGAGTCTTCAAACTAAACACCTCGGAGGCGGTGCATTGCAGTTGAAGCACTCCAGGAGCTCAAGTGTTTGTCCGAACTAAGAGGAAGTCGAGGCGAAATCGATTGGCCGATGCGCTCCTCTTACAAGGCTTAATCGGCATGCCCCTCCATATAATGTAAACTGATGCGCCCCTCTTACGGGTGTAAACCGGCATGCCCCCATTTGTGTTGCTAACCCGGTGCACACGACCCCGCGCCGGTTTAACTTCAAGGCATCCCATCTTACCTTCGGTCCCTTATTTCCCGCGAACAGATTGGATATGAGTTGCCTGAAATGGAGACGTTAGAACAGTGGGCAACCAACCACACTCCAAGAATGGAATTCTTCGAGCTCCGCACTGGCCACCCCATCTCTATCGGTCACCGTCGGCCAATCCCTGAAGAGCACAATGCCTACTCTACCAGTATCCCTATCTGCAGGCCACTCGACTGCCATCGGTTAGGGAGAGAGAGAAGAAAGAAGAAACACACATTGCTGGGTTCAGGGATTCCTTCCCCCCATCGCCACCGATATATATAGAACACAAGAGAAGAAAAATGAGAGAGAATGGGACGGGAAATAAAAAAAGGGAGAAGGAAGGGGCTGCTCGGTTGGCTCTCTTCGGCACCAGAAGAAGAAGGAAGTTTCGTCCTCATGCCAGAGAGGTGAAGAGAGGAGAGTGAGAGCGAAGGAAGAGAGGTGAGCCTGAGGGGAAGGAGCTCGTGCTCTCTCCTCCTCCTCGTCAGTATATCCCCTTCTCCTCCTCAATGTATTTCTTTCGCTTTGGGTTGAACCCCTTTTGTACTTAATCATTCCCCCTTCTTGTGGATGAATAAAGAGAGAAGCTTTGGCAAACACGATGCTTTATTTCGTTAGCCTCCACCCTCCTTTTCTCCCTGCCTTCTATTCATCTAGGGTACTTCGAAGCTTGCTCCTCCATAGCATGGCCTTCGAAGGAACCTGTCAGAGGGGTGAACATTCATAGCCTCCCATGGCAAATAGTCATCCCATTGGAATGTCTGTGAAGCTACTACCCGTGAGCTGCTGGAACCCTTGAAGGCTAGTCCTCAAGTCTTCACACTCATTTATGGGCCATCGGACCGCTGGGAGGCCACTCCGAATTTTGAGGATCATCTCGGAGCATTTCATTTGATGATCTTCCATTCTCTCTGGCAAGCCTCAGTCCAAGGGAGATGCTACCCAATTTTTGCCAGGGACATGAGCAATAAAATAAAGAACAAGAACACATAAGAGAGAACAAACAAGGCTCATTTAGAACAAAACAACTCCACTCAGAAACTCCACTGAATTAGGCACAGCTGGACTTATGAGCTCTTGCATGATAAAACCTCCAATGAAACACTCAAATCTTTATGCTAACTCACCTTAATAAACAACCAAAATGCTTAATCCTCCTCTTCACTAATCCAATTCACCAATCAAATAAATAATCCAACCACTCAATTAACCTACAGGCAAAAGAAAGGAGAGAAAGAAGTAAGAAGAATGGAACAAGACTCACAAAAGCTAACCTGACATGGATTTAACCTGGCGCAGGGGGGGTGCCACATCGGTTTAGCTCCACACTCAAAACCCCTTTCATTTTTTTGGTCTGAAATCGACGCACCCTTCTTTCCTATTTGGCCATTAACCAGCGCGCCCCCCTTGGCTTTCCTTAATCGGCGCGTCCCCCTTGAACTTCCTTAGCCAGCACGCCCCCTTAGCTTTCCTTAACCGGCGCCCCCCCCCTTTGGACTTCCTTAGCCAGTGCGCCCCTTGGCCTGGCTTAACTGGCGCGCCCAACCCTTGGATCTCCTAAATCGGCGTGCCTCCCCAAAAAAAAAGTTAACTAACTAGAAGAAAATATTTGAGACCAAAAAAAAGGGAAGAATATGAACCACCTATGTGTGAATACACAACAAAGTTTAACAATCAGAACAACAATAATAAGAATGCTGTAACCTCGAATGCTTCGGAACCCTCGCTCCCCCAGGCTGAGTGAGAAGAGAAGAGCGATGATGCCCCGCTAAGTTGGACATGGATCTCGGGAGCTCTTCTCGACATGGCCATAGTCTGAGACTAGCTCAGGCCAATAGTTCGTTAAACTGACCCGCTTCTACAGGGATCCGATCTCACCTCCTCATTAAACTTTTCGTGTACACGGCTGACAGTTATACGATTTCTTTTATCGCCGCCCTTTTCACTACAAATGCGGACTTTCGTCCGAATAAGAATTGGTCCACGAGTGACCAAGATACATGCATCTATAAATATTTACACCCCAATGGGGGTTTGTATGAACACAATATGTGACTTCGCATTTGTGCAATTCTGGACAATTGTATATTGACTATCACGCTGATATATTTTAATTGCTTCCGCACTTCAGTTTAAAATACTGTTCTATTTAATATTGTGCGTGGTATAATTCTAATTCATTATACGCTCCCTCGACAAACTCCTCTAACCCTTCAGGGGCCTCATCAGCCTCTTGGGTGACTTCCCCAATTCTTGGTAGCGGTAATCCGATGTTACATCAGGTTATCTGTACCCGGAGCTCTGGGTTGTTACAGATGGTATCAGAGCAGTGTTGGGAAATCGCATAAGGAATTGAAATTGCATGTGACCATCCAGAACAAGTCCATTCGAGTCGTCTGTTGCTGGATTATGATGTTTTTCGTGATTATTGATGTGTTTTCCGTTGTCGTATGTTTTAGATGCCGCCCCGTAAAAGAAGAGCTCCTGTTCCCCCAGAAGAGAGTGGCAGCGTTCCTCCTCCTGTCGTGCCTGCTCCTCCCCTGATTGTGCCACTCCCTGCTCCTGCTGTTCCAGCTCTGCAAGATGTCTGACCCGGTGGCCGTGGTAGAGCACTCAACGAGTTTTTGCTATTCCACCCGCCAACTTATGAAGGTCAGTTAGATCCGAATGCTGTCAAAATTTGGATCGAGGTGACTGAGCGTGTGTTCCAGATGATGGAATGCGCAGAGGGCGAGAAGGTCATGCTGGCTACTTTTCAACTTTAGGGTGCAGCATTGATGTGGTGGAGTTCGGAGTGGGAAGTTGCCTTCCGTTCTCGACCACTTCGTCAGATCACCTAGGCAGAGTTCGTGACTACCTTTGAGCACACTTACAGTCTGGCCTGTCTTTGAATGGATAAGATGCACCAATTCCTAGATCTGGTTCAGGGTGAAATGACAGTGCTGTAGTACCGGAACAAGTTCATTGAGTTGGGTCGGTATGCGCCGCATATTATTGCTGATGCATCCTTAAAGACCGAGCAGTTTCTCCAAGGTTTAAGAGTCGAATTGAGAGTGCCACTACTTGCTACCCGTGTCACTGCCATGGACGATGCATATCAGGCAGCAGTTGCAGTAGAGCTCAATTTGGCAAGGTCTGCAGGGTTTTCTCAGTCCAGTGTTGCTCAGTTAGTTGTGCCATTCCAGCAGTCTTTTCAGCCGTCAGTGCCTGCAGTTCCGTCTGTTGTGCCTACTTCTGGTGGTCCTTCGAGGCGGATGTTTAAAAAGTCCAAGAACTGATTTAACCGTCAAGCATCTTCAGGTTTTGTGCAGCAGCAATCGGCATCTTCTGATTCTGTCCAGCAATCCATTTCTCCTTTTCAACAGCGCCGAGAGTTTCCTGTGAGTCGAAATTAAATGGCCATGGCGGGAAGTGACTCGCCGCGGGCCTCGACGAGATAAAAAATATTACAGAAATTAACTGACAGAAATTAAACGGCCATAACAAGAAGTGACTCACCGCGGGCCTCGAAGAGATAGAAAATATTGTAGAAATTTAATGACAGAAATTAAACAGAAAATCACATGGAGTGCGCGTGTATGAAATATGTGATCGCCAGGGGTTGTGGGATCCCGAAATGAGAGAAGCAGGAGATTGCGTGGATCTTCTCTTCCTCTTCCTTCGGCCGATCGATGAAGAGTGCTCTCCATGGTTACCATTGCAAAAATGAAACAAACACCAAATGAATTAGAAGGAAGGTAGTGTGGTATCAATCCCTTGTAATGATGATGAAAACATGAACAGACACACACTTGGTTGGTGTTGTTTAAACCCCTTTTGGTGCAAATGGTGGGATAGTGCTATGATGGATGAGACAACGTGCGAGGACACATGAAATCAAGAAGTTCTCTCGAGTAGAGAGAGACTATGAGAATGAATGTAGAAGATGATGCATGTGACTAAGAAAAGAGGAGAGCAAAGAGGAAGAAAAGCTTATTGGGGGTGCCGAAGGTAGGGATTTGGCAGAGCTTTGGTAGCACTTTGGCAGAGCTTCGGTAGCACTTCGACAGAGTGAGGATGACATGGAAGCTCGGAGGACGAAGGAACCTTCCTTTCACTAGCACCGGGCACCCGAAAGTTCGACAGAACCTCCCCTGAAGACGCCTTGGGTCTGGAACCAGATTTGGCAGAATCTCCCCCTCCTCTTTCGGATCTGAAGCTCTCTGATTTTGAAGGAGGGGGGCCTCTATTTATAGGCAAAATTTTGATTGATGTGTCTCGGGTCTGGGACGTGTTCATATTGACGCGTCCCCGTTCCCAGACGCTTCAATTAATTTAAAATTTTTTTGACATTATTTTATTATATTTAAATCAAAGGGCACGTCTCATACGTGGGACGCGTTGACGCGCCTAACATTTTCCAACAAAGCGGCGCCGAAAGTCATCGACAACAGAGAAAGTGATTGATTTCAGTGCCTAACCACGACTTTTGAAGGACACGTCTGGTAAGCAAGACGTCTTTGTGTTTGGATTTATTTTAAACGTCAAACTGAGCGGCGGGAGCGGCGGCGCCCGCGTGCTGTACTAGGCTTGCATGAAGGCATCCTTCCTCTGGGATGCGTCCATTAAACACGTCCAACCATTTAGATGCGTTAGATTGATTTATTTTTTTTTCTCTTTTTTTTCTTTTTTATATTTTTTTGTGTAGCGTCCGACAACTTCGACGTGCTGCCGCGTGCCATCGCCTCTGACTGTCTGTCCCTTGTTCCAGAGAACGGACAGAACTGATGTCGTCCACCCATTAGGCCTCATCGGCTTTTCCCCTCCCCTCGCTTGGCCGGCTGAAGGCCCCTCCCTATGTGGAGGTAATTTTGGATGTAATTTTAACTAATCCCCGCCCCACGATCACCCTCCTGCATAAGGTGTAGTGCATGTAACAGTAGGTTGCCATCCGAAGCTACATCGGCATGACGTGCGGGTGCATACCCACGCCTCCCCGCTCGCCTTCATCTCCAGCCGGGATTGGCATCTTCACGCTGATCAGGTGAGCTTCTAGCCCCCTCTCCTTGCTGGTTTAACTCTGCTTACCTTAGTATTATTTCTAAGTTGCCCGTCGGTGGTGAGGTGAGTGCCTGGTCCCGAATTCTCATCAAGTTGAGTGCCACCCCGGGTGAGTTGTGAGCGAGACACTACTTCCCACGCCCTTGGCGTGCCAGCCACCCGTGAATTGGGCATCCCTGTCCCATTGGGGTCCTCCCTGAGCTAGCCATATCCCTGGAATCCCAAGGTCTAACCTCGGACCCTCACCATCATCGCCGGTCCACCTACGGACCCGGGTGTGCACGATGCGGGTAAACCAGCTTGAGTGGATCCACCGTTCGGTTTGATTGCTTGTGAAACTAGGTCCAAGGGATTGTGGTGTCACATCACCTTCGAGCTGGCTGATCTGGGTAGCTCATAACTGGAGTTTGTTGACTACCTCCGAGTGATTTTGATGATAACAAAACCCAGGACAATTGTCCTCCACGTGTCATGTATTTGAATGAGGAGTTTACGCACTTACGATCTAATTCCATCAAAAGATGTCTAAATGATTTTTAATCCACCCAGTATGTTAAAAAGAGGCTAAGAAGACTTGAATCAACCATAACACGAGTCCCATTCAAGCATTTGATCTATGGACAGATTCCATTGGGCTAACACTTGGTTTTTGCAAGTTTATGGGTTTTTGGTCGACCTATGCCCAGTGGGCGGTTGACTTAAAAAGATAGAACCGAAGAAAAGAGGATTTACAGGAAATCAGTCGACCGTTGGCAAGATATCGATCGCCCTAAAATTCCAGTGCTCAGAAATCTATAGGGAAGTCACTGTTCGGTCGACCGCCAGCCTAGATCAGTCGATCAAAAATTTCAGAATGCCAAAGCCACAGTCTGCAGACAATAGGTCGACCGCCAGCCCAGACCGGTCGACCGTTGGCACCGAAACCCACTTTTGTTGACTTTTTATTTAACTCGTGGGGAGATTCTTTTGGAGGATTTGTTTAAGTCCGACCTTTTGGTGGCCCAACATGAAAAGGGAAGTAGCGGACTTTGTGTCGCACTGCCTCACATGCCAACAAGTCAAAGTGGAACACCAAAAGCCTGTCGATAAGTTACATCCTCTAGATATCCCTAACTAGAAATCAAAGGATATTGGTATGGACTTTATTATAGGTTTGTCTAAATCGAAGGGAGGTTATGACGAAATTGGGTCATCATAGATCGATTGACCAAGTCGGCACATTTCTTGCCAATCAAGAGCCGATGGTCAGTCAATGTTCTTGCTACCTTATATGTCAACGAAATTGTCAAACTGCATGGAGTGCCTATTTTCATCGTGTCTGACAAAGACCTGCGCTTCACTTCACACTTCTGGAAGGGTCTACAACATTCGTTGGGGACAAGAATCAACTTTAGTATAGCCTTTCATCCTCAAATGGATGGTTAGACTGAGAGAACGAATCAAGTTGTAGAAGACATACTCAGAACTTGTATTATTGATTTCGGTGGAAGCTGGCATGATTACTTACCCCTGGTCGAGTTTGCATACAACAATAGCTACTAGGTAAGTGTACAAATGGCACCTTTCGAAGCCTTATATGGAAGGAGTTGTCGATCTCCCTTATGCTGGGACGAAGTCGGCGAATAGCAACTACTAGACCCAGACATGGTAAGGGATACCATTGAGAAGATTCAACTCATTAGAGAAAGACTCAAGATAGCTTAGTCTAGGCAAAAGACTTATGCCGATACAAGAAGGAGAGATCTCAAATTTTAAGTTGGAGATCACATCTTTCTTAAGGTTTTACCTGGACGAGATATTAGGAGATTTGGCATTAAGGGCAAACTTATACCAAGGTATATCGGCCCTTTCAAAGTACTAGAAAGAGTTGGCGAGGTTGCTGACCATATCATCTTGCCTCCTCAATTGTCCAAAGTTCACGATGTGTTTCACGTCTCTATGTTAAAGAAGTATGTTCATGACCCATTGCATGTCATAGATCATGACGACCTGGTGCTACAAAAGGATCTCACTTATGAACAAAGACCCTTGTGGATCCTTGATTGCGAGGTTCGTACACTAAGGAATAATATAATTCCCATGGTCAAGGTTTAGTGGAGCAAGTGCTCAGAACAAGAAGCCACATGGGAAATGGAAGAATCCATGAAGAAGAGATTCCCAGATTTATTTTAATGGTATGTACTCTACACCCTCCATGTCTATATGAAATTGAATTGGGGGACCAAATTCTTTTAAGTGGGGGAGGGTGTAGCACTCCGTACAAAAGCTAGAAATAAAATTTTCTAAACACATATAAACAACCTATACAAAATCCAAGGAAAATTCATCACCATGTTTTGCGTTCATGCCATGCATCGCATATCATATTTCTTCTTTTTCTATACGCCTATTTTGATAAGGCTTATCCCCCTTGACCAAAAAATCAAGAACTGGTCGGTTACAGGCAAGGGGTTAAGCCTAAAATAGATTTAACATGTTTTTCTTGTTTCCATGTGCACAATAACAGGTTGAGGATGAAGCTCAGAGATTATGATCATCACACGGCAAAGATGGAATCATAATCCATAAAGTCACAAGTCAAACTCAAGTTCTATCTCAAATCAATCAACTCATTTATTCACAAACTCAAACTCTAGACATCACGAAAAAATGAAAAAAAGGGTACAATCACTCTGTCCTCCGCTGGGCATTCCCTTGAGGACATATCTCTCTCAATACCCTAATATAGGCCTAGCGGGTCTCCGCCACCTCAGCCACCTCCGGTGGTAGAGTCTGCACTCTGCTGATTTCCCACATGATCAGGGCACTCCTGACCGTCTGGTCATCCTCCTCGGTGCCAATCCTCCTCACCTGCAGCGCGGGAAGGTGGGATAGGGGTGGTAGGATAGTCCCGGGCATCCCGACCTGCAAATAGCACCGGTGCGGGCTGTACATTGCCAGCACTGCATCGCTCACGAGCCGCAAGTCCAAGCCCTGCCCTCTAGGCAGTCTGATGTCGGTATCAAGGAGGAAGCTAGGGTGAATCACGAATCGCTCTAGGGGCAGTCTGTTGAGGTACTGTCGCCACTCATCCCTGGTCTTCATGTCTGATGTCCTGCACTCAACCTGTGAAGGAAACCTAAAGGCGCCACCTATAAAGAAGAGGGGATGGCTCCCGTAGATCCGACTAACTGTGTCAGCATCCTCCCGAGGGGTGAACTTTATCCTAACACCCATCCAGCACTCCAGGAGAATCATAGAGCCTAACAACGGACCCCCTAAGGTTACTGAGCTGAGGCCCTCATAGAGATAGGCTAGGATGGCCTGGGAGATGGAAAGACCCTGTCACAAGCCGCTAATGGTGTTGAGGAAGGGTAGATCTAGGGTATGGTCGGCTGAAGGGAACAAGATGGCACCGCACAGACAAATGGACGCAACCTGGGCTATGGCCTTGTCCCACCCACACCGATTCCTACAGTGCTCTACCACCCACTGACTGAGGGGAAGGAGGTGAATGTGGCACGGGTCTATGAAGGTGTGAACCTCCCTACTATCTGAAATAAACCCCCCTAGAATGGCAACTGGATCTATAGGGGCAACAGTATGGCATATGGAGTCCTCCTCACCCACTCTGGACCTAGGAAAGGACTCCGGCTGAGGAAGCTCAAGATGAAGAAGTGTTCCTTTGGGACCTACCTCACTACAGAGGTACGGGGAAGGTCCCGCCCTCTTCTAAGGGGCCGGCCTCGAATGGCCACAGTAACAGGGTACCATCACCCCCGCCTAGCATTGAAGTGAAGAATAGTGGTTTGAGCCACACTCCTAGTTCCCCTTGATACGACCCCACTATGCTTGCTTTGTATCATCAGCAACAACAGGAGATCGATATGCTAAAAGTGCTATTGGCCCAAATAACCATACTTGTGTCTGATCTAGTCCAACGCACCCTCTGCTAGCAAGACAGATGCACGCATCGGTTCCCGAGCACTAGCCCTGTCGCCTCCATGCACTTGAAGAGGGGGGCGAAGAGAGTAGCTAGTTCTTTAGCCAGACGGTCGATCGAACGAAGCCCTACATTGTAGGAGAGGATGCAAAAGCCTTACTCATTCCCAAAGAATAAGACCCGAGGGATCTTTGACTAGGCCTGCCACTACGGTAAGGTCTCTCTCCCAAAGTCTAAAATGCCGCAAGACGCTTGAAGAGCTAGTGACCCCTTGTTCTGTCCTTATCACCAAGTATTGGGTCACCCTATTAAAGACTATTATGTCTTCAAGGATATTGCTCAAGACCTGATTGAGAAAGACGAGCTCAGAATGGGAGACTATGTGGTGGCTCCGCCGCGTCCCCATGTGGCAGGCATCCACAAAAGGGGTATCTACACAGTGTCGGTTCAGCACCAGACCATCAAAGATGCAGCGCAAAATGAATGACCCTTGCCGCTATCGGTGGGGCAGCCCCGAGCATGGCAAACAATCACCCCGGCCCTCGTGGAAGTTGTCTACGATGACTACCAAGAGATGCCCGAGGAAGTGCTCTATCCCTCCCCACTAGAAGACACCCTGCAGTTGCCGTCATTGGCAGATGAAGGACTACACGAGGGTACCCCTAGCAAGCACTGGGAACACATCGAAGTGAAGGTCGCCACAATCTTCGACAACTTCCTGCAAGGGCAGGAGACTAAAGAGCCCTCTACCTCTGGGGGCAGCATTCTACCTCTCGTCCAGACGGAACAAGATGAAGCATATGGCTTCCTCGAGGCAGAAGAAGAAGAAGATCAAGATTTCATCGACTTGCTCCCGGTCGCACTAGAGATTGAAGATGGCAGCCACGGCACCATCGATGAGCTCATCGAAGTCAACCTCGGCCCGAAGAGTGACCCCAGGCTGACCTTTCTAAGTGCCCTCCTATCTCCCTAGGAGAGAGACTAATATATGAAGCTCCTGCGAGAATTTCTAGATTGCCTTGCCTATGATGGAGAAAGCGTGCCTGGCACTAGTGTTCGCCGTCAAAAAGTTAAGACATTATCTCCTATCCCATCGGGTGGAGTTAATTTCAAAGTATGACCCACTCAAGTTCCTCCTTAAACAGCCTGTGCTATCAGGGAGACTTAGAAATGGACACTACTCCTTATGGAGTTCGATATAACTTTCATCCCTTGGAAGGCGATCAAAGGACAAGGAATGGCAGAATTTCTGGCGACACATCCAGTCCCGGCAGACTCTCCACTTAACGTTGGATTGCCTAATGAAGAAACATTTCTGCCCCAATCAGAAGCAGAGGGCCAGGTTGGGGGTCCCCCATTACGGAAAGAAGAAGATGCCCTCGCAATTAACATTCCATGTTGAGAGCTCTATTTTGATGGCACTTCCCGAACAGTCAAGAAATCTGATGGTACTACAAGCCTCACGTCAGGGGTGAGCATTGTCTTTGTGACACCTTAAGGCGGGATCCTACATAATTCCTATGCTCTTATGAAGCCCTTAACAAATAATGAAGCGGAATACGAACCACTAATTGTTGGGCTCTAATTGGCCCTCGAAATGGACGGCAAATGCATCAAAATTTATGGGGACTCACAACTCGTCATACGACAAGTCCTAGGCAACTATGACGTCCGAAAGGAGGAGTTTGTTACTTACCATGCTACTGTGATGAGACTCAAGGAAAAATTCTACCTATTTGAAATAGGCCACGTTCCTAAAGGTAGGAATTCTCAGGCCGACGCCTTGGCCAAGTTGGCGTCCGCCATAAAACTTCCAACGGAAGGGGAGTTGGACATAACTGTCAAGCACAGGAAGCTTATGCCAAGTGTCTTAGACGAAGAGGTCAACCCCATACCTTCGAAGGTCCATGCAATTGAAGAAAGCGACCCCGCCAAAGAAGAAGAGCAGGATTGGCGTCAGCCAATTATCAACATAAAAAGCGGTTGCCTCCCCATAGATCGGGCTCAAAGGATGTAGCTGTTGCGAAGGGCGGCGTCATATCAACTGATAGGAGACCAACTTTATAGGCTTGTCCATGAAAAAAGACAAGTCTGTTCTACTCCGTTGTCTCTCACCAAAAGAGACCAAAGTAATTATGCGTGAGGTCCATTCAGGGCTCTGCGGCGCTCATCAAGCAGGGGACAAAATGAAAACTAATATAAAACTCAAGGGCTTTTATTGGCCCACTATGTACGCGGACTGTAACCGCTACGCCCGCACGTGCCACCAATGCCAAGCTTTTGACCCTATACCAAGAAGGCCTCCTAACCCACTACACCCCACGGCTCTTACATGGCCTTTCGCAATCTACAGGCTCGAATAGCAGAAATAATTAAACGAGAGGAGCGGGATCGAATACCTTGAAAATAGAATGTCGATTTTCCAGGTGGCTAAAAATAGACCTTCTTAGATCTGCAATCAACCAACACTCTGTACTGCTCTAGCCAATCCATACCTAGAATAACATCATAGTCTGCCAACTGCAAAGCATATAATCTCACCGGTGATTGCCGATCGCTAACCACAACGGGTGAGTCTTTGAGACACAACGGGGTCGCCATGAAATCCCCGGATGGCAGTTCAACAATTAAATCACATACTACCTCAATCATGGGCTCATCGATACATGCAATAAATTCCTAAGAAATGAAGGAGTGAGAAGCACCAGAATCAAATAAAGCATGGTCTGTACAACCAAAAACAGTAATCGTACCTTCGACGAGATTGGAAGCTACAACCTCTGCTCGAGAAATGTGAGTCACCTTATCTTTCATCTTTCTACCGGCCGCTGCAGAAGACTGATAAGAAGATGTTGCTGAAGCCTGAGGGAGCATCTGCCGAAACGGCCGAGATGGCTGTGGTGGTGGAAGTGGAGGTCTGAACTGAGACTGAGACGGCTGGGATGGAGCTACAGAAGCAAACTGTACTGGAATCGCTCGCATCAGACAGTCTCTCACCACATGACCTGGTTGGTCACATCGGAAACGTACCACTGGTAATGAACATGGTCTACCTAGGTGACTGCCACCACATCACGCGCAACCTTTCGATTGACTTCTTGCAGAGCTCTGTCGCTGCTGGAAAGATGGGGCTGACTGCTGGGTAGCACCAGCCGAAGCTTGCCGATCAAATCGCTTCTTGGGTCTCCTCTTATTCTTGAATGCCTTAAACTGGGACTTGCCAAAAGAAGCTGCACCACTAGCTACAGGAGTGGCCGAAGGAAATTCGGGAACAGGAGGCAGATAACCCGATGGAAGTTGAGATGTCGGCAGAACCGATAATGCCTGAGTAGGGACATGAGATCTTGCCAAATCCAGTCCTAATGCTGCTGATGCCTGATATACTTCAGTCATAGTGGTAACCCGGGCAACAATTAGCGGCTGTCTCAACTCAACACGGAGGCCACGCAAAAATTGCTCTGTCTTTAATACCTCATTTGCAAGAATATGGGATGCATAACGGCCCAATTCCATAAACCTGTTCTGATATTCGAGCACCGACATCCCTCCCTGGACAAGCTGTAAGAACTGGTGCATTTTATCCATGCGGAGATAAGCCAGGCTGAAAGTGACTTCGAAGGTGGCGACGAACTCAGTCCACGAGATCTGGCGAAGTGGGCGAGATTTAATTAATGAAGAATTTATAGTAGTGATTTTGATAGAATTTTTTATGTCTTTGAGATGAAGATGAGAGAGCCTTGAGAGAGATAACCTTAGGTGGTCCCTGCAAAAGGGAGGGCGTGAGACCTACACTCCCACCTCTATCCCAAATCCTAGGTGGTTCTTGTGAGAGGGAAGGTGTGAAGCCTACATCCCCACCTCCTATCCTTCTGCCCATCCCGTATCGGGAAGTCAAGGTGAGGGTGGTAATAATGGAGAGGCTAATTGAGACTTAGGTGAAGGAGTTGATTGAGAAGGTAGGCATGTCCTTTGCCGGCCTAGAGAAAGACAGCAGAGGGGTTTTCATGAAGGTTCAAAAAAGGTGGTTGCTATCCATGGCAAGGGAGGCTAGGGGAGGGAAATCAATGAGGAAGGTGGAAGAGAGGGGGGACTAGGGAAGAGGGAGTATGTCTGACCATGGGGACGGGGTGGTAGGAAAATAGACCACATCTGAATGAGAATTGTGTCTTGGAACGTGAGAGGCATTTGTGGGAAGGAGAAGAGGAGGGCAGTGAGGGACCTTGTGAAAAGATGTAAAATAGATATAACGTGCCTACAAGAGATAATGTGAGGGAGACGGGGAGAATATTATGAGGGAGATTGGGTGTCCTAGATTGACAAGAGGGGTGTCCTCTCTAGTTGAGGGAAGAGTGGGGGGTATTATGGTGTTATGGAATGAATTTGGGATGGAGGAGGTGGAGGAATGCAGACATATTGGTAGGGGAGCCATAACCCTGTCCTTTTGCAATACCAAGGATGGCTTCTGGTGAGATTTTACAGGAGTTTATGGCTCGTAGAGCATGGAAGACAAGAAGACACATTGGGATGGGCTTCTACTCTTACACACCACCTCTGGCTGCCCATGGTGTGTAAGGGGAGACTTCAATGTAGTACACTTAGTGGAGGAAAGGTCTGGAGACTCTTCCTAGTTCCTATGAAGGTGATATGGAGGACCTTAGGGATTTTATCTTTGAGGCGGCGCTAATTGATGTGCCCATGCCCAACTCTCATTTCATGTGGTCCAATTTCAGAGCTGATCATTCTCTTTACAAACTTGACATATTTCATGTTTCTATTGAATGGGAAGATCAGTTCCCTTATGTGGAGGCTACTACTCTAGCGAGACCTGTTTTAGACCACAAACCCATCCTGCTCAAGACCATGGATGGCAGTACCGGTTTCGGTACTGGTTTCGGTCGGGTCTGAAACTGAAACTGTTTTGGTTTCGATTTTGGTCCGAAACTAATTAAATTATTATTATTTTATTAAAGTCTTACATTTGGTTTCAGCCCGGTTTTGGCCTTGGGTGTCGTTTCGTTTCGGTCCGAAATCGAAACGTTTTGGCCGAAATGTTTCGATTTCGGTTGAAACTGCCATCTATGCTCAAGACTAGTTGCAGACAGACAAAAAGAGCTAAGTTCAGGTTGGAAAGATATTGGTTCAAAGAAGACTCGTGGGCACTGTCAGCAGAGTGTGGAATACATAAAGATACGAGGCCTCAGCTATGTCCAGATTGATAGGTAAATTGAAGTGCTTGGCACAGGAATTGACTAGGTGGGGGGCTAACAAAACCCTCCCTGTCAATGTGGCAAAGGATAAGATCCTGGAGCAGTTGGAAGGACTTGATGTATTGGAGAAGGCAGGCCTATTGGATGAGCAAGATATGATGCTACATGACACACTCAAGGTTGACTTGGAAGACATCTTAGGGAAAGAGGAGGTGTACTGCCACGGTCTGTACTCTATACCGTCGAGGTATTGTCCGCTTTGGCCTATCGGCCTCACGATTTTGTCCCTTTCTAACAGTGATCGGCTCCAGAATGGGGGACTTCTCGGTCAGGTCACCCATCCCAGTACTACTCCTCATTAAGCACGCTTAACTTCGGAGTTCTTTTCAAGAACTGAACCGATACTTTAAAAGGTGCCTCGATGATATAGAGTACAACTTATCTATATTTGAGGGTGTTACATGTACTGGAAGCAGAGATCTAGAGACAAATGGATTAGGGAGGGGAATAGATGCACCTCTTACTGTCAAAGGGTTGCTTTAGGGAGAAGTAGACTTAATTACATCAAGAGTATCAGAGTGGGGGAGTAGCTCATCACCTAGCAGGAGGATATTTTCAGGCATGCTGGTCACTTCTACTCGCACCTTCTTTCAGATGAGGTGCCATTTAGGTCGTTGGTCAGTAGTGATCTTCTCCCATGTGTCACGGCAGCTGAGAGTATTACTCTCTCGACCCCTTTTGAGGAGGAGGTGAAGAAGACAATATTCTCTCTTGTAGGGGATAAGGCCCCGAGAGAGGATTGTTTTCCTATGTTCTTCTTCCATCATCGTGAGGAAATGATAAAGTCAGATATTCTTTAAGTGATTTGTGAATTCTAGGAGGGGAGGGCCCACTTGAGAGGCATCAATACAACATTGCTTATCCTCATCCCGAAGAAGCAAGGTGCAGAGAGCCTGAGGACTATAGGCGCATTAGCCTGCTAAATGGGACCTATTAGATAATCACCAAGCTACTACTATGAGACTTGAGAGTGTCATAAGCAGTGCCATCTATGGTTACCACTACCAGGGGGCGTTCATCAAAGGCGGTATTATACAAGATAGTTTTCTAGTGGCTCATGAATGTCTGTTCCCCATGAAGGCACAAAGAAAGGAGGGCGTGGTGCTCAAACTTGATTTTGAGAAAGCTTATGATAGGGCTAGTTGGTAGTGCTTACTAGATATTCTCCAAATGGTGGGCTTTGATAACAAGTGGTTAGGTTGGATCAGGGTTGCATCCAATCATCCACCTTTGTAGTCCTTGTCAATGGGAAACTTTCACCCTACTTCCACAGTAGTGGGGGCCTTAGGCAGGGGTCCTTATGCCCCCATTTCTATTCTTTCTCCTGGCACACATTTTGAGCAGGATGTTGTTGAGGGTGAAATCTCTAACCTAATTAAGGGATTCCAGGTTGCACCTTGGCATTAATCCATCACCCATCTACAATTTGTTGATGACACTATTGTATTTAAAGAGGAGGGGGAGGAGCAATTGTATACTATCAGGTTGATGTTGGAACTTCTACCGAAAGTCAGTGGTCTCAAGGTAAATTTTGACAAGAGTCAGTATTGGGAGTCAACGTGGAACTGAGGGCTGTCAGAAGAATTGCTGTCATTCTAGGCTGCCAGATTGCCGATTTACCTATCACCTACTTGGGACAACCCCTAACTCCCAACACTCTCAGATGTAGGGATTGGCAAGCAGTTGTGGATAGATCCCACTTGAAGCTTGCAGGATGGAAAGGAAGACTACTCTCCTACGGGTGGCGATTGGTGTTGTGTAGGCCTGTTTTGGATAGCTTATTGGTATACTTTCTCTCCATCTTTTGTATCCAACAGTCGGTGGTTGGGAAGCTCGAGTCCATTCAGGCTACTTTCTTTTGGCAAGTCAGTAAAGGGGGAGGTAGAGGATGACACTGTTGGGCTAATACCTTCATGCTAAGTTAATCATTGGGAGAGTGTTGCATTGAAATTTTTTTATTAACTCAATTACAATAATTTTGGTGATAACAAAATCTTGGATTAATGATTACAAAATCTTGGGTGATAAGTGGGACTTGAGATATATTTAAGGAGGATAGTTATTACATGATTAAATATCTTTTGTCTGAGGGTTTACATTTTAATTTTTTGCATTGTCACAAATTCTCACAAAGTCTTCATTTTATGAACAATGCATTTCCTTCCTCCACAGTAGGAATGGTTGGTGTGGAGAAGCCACTCGCATGGAGGACCAGCCATCCTCTGCGTGGGCTACGATGGTGGCTGTGCTGGCCAGAAGAAGAGCAGAATGGCAGCCTCACTACCTCATCTCTTCTCACCCATCCGTTGAGCCATCGCTGTCGCTCTCTCCCCTCCCTCTTGCTCTCTCTAACACACCACTCACCGCCACCACACACGCACCCTCTCTGCAATGTATGCGAGCCCCCCTCTCCTCTTACCCTCCCTCACCCACGCACACACCGTGTAGCCCCCCTCTCTCTTCACACCGTAGACGCTGCCGGCGTCTCTGCCTGCAACACCGCACCCATTGTCGATTTCGACCTCCCACACGTACGTAGCCCCCTCCGTTTCTTCTCTTTCTCCTATCGCGAGCACCCCACCGCATGCTCTCTCCTGCATACCACCCCTGCTAACCGCGCCGAGCCCATCTCACTTCCCTCTCTTCTCTCTGTCCACTGAACACAACACACATATAGCTCCACATCCCACCTCCTTCACACACCTCCTTTTCCCCCTCTCTCTCCCTTTGCTCTTTTCACCCCCACACACACCCACCTTCACACACACGCTCATCCATGCACGCCGCACCATCACCCTCTCTCTCCTCTTCCATCCACCGTTGGCAAAAGCCCCCACTATCTCTCCCTTCTATCTTCCTCCTTCTCTCTCTAGCCGTCCACCACACATACACCAACGCCACCTTCTTTTACCCCACGTGGGTCCCTCACCTCTAACCCACACCTCCATACCACCGTGTGCGTCCGCTCTCCCCCCTCTCTTCACTACCACCGTCGCAAGCTCCTCTCCCTCATCCCCTCTCTCTTATCTTCTCTAACCTTCCCATGGGTTCCCTCTCCATAGCTCGCCATGGCCGCGTTTCCTCTGTCAACCTCTCCCTCTCACATTCTCTCTCTAACTACCCACGCACACTATAGCCACCATTCTTCACGCAAGAACCCCCTTCGCCGTGGCAGCTTCTCCGTTCACACCCTCACCCACTGACCCCCTTCAGGTGGCCAAAGGCCCGTGCAACCGCCTTGATGGGGACATCAGCGACCCTCCAACCCCCGGCTTCGACATTGGCCCCTCGAGACGGATTTAGCCATGGTTCAGATATTTATTCCTTCATAGTATGATGTATGCACTCCTACCGGTCGCCCTTGGGGCGAGCCCATTTTCCTCTAATTGGTTGAGTCGACCCGATAGGCTATCAAGCCGCTCATTGGCATAAGTCATGGCTCCCATTAGGTAGTCAACATGGCTGTGGAGGCCATGTTTGTTGGTGGTGGGTTTCTCTTAGAGGTTTGGACTCATGGAGAGGGCCGATGGGTAAGGTTGGTATGAGGCGGCCATGCTAGCGATTGATGCATGGGTGACAAATGCAATGGCCTTAGGACTAGACTTAGTAGAGACAAGTCTAAAACTTACTCTGATACAACTTGATGTGACACCACCTTGGGGGTGATAGCCACTAGACCGATGCACCTTGGACCTAGCAAGCAAACACAATTCACCGGACCGGTGGCTTCACTCGAACAGACTCGCCCGCTAAGCGCACTCTCGTGCCCATCGGCAATCCGGCGGCGGTGGTGGTGAGGGTCCAGGATGGGACCTCGCTGCTCCGGGGATTGACTAGCCTAAGATTGAACCCCTAAGGGTCCTAGGATTCCCACTTCTTGGGGGCAGCCAGCACGCCGAGGGCGTGGGAAGTAATGGCTCTCTCACAACTTACCCGCGGTAGTCACTCACACAATAGTTATTCGGGATCAGGCACTCACTTACCGCCCGACGGTACTAGTGGAAATACTAAACCAGCAAGGGAAAGAAACCAACAAGGGGATAACCAAAGCTCACCTAACCGGTGTGAAGACACCGATCCCGGTCGGAGATGAGGGCGAGTGAGGAAGCGTGGGCTTACCCGCACGTCGCGTCGATGAAGCTTCAGCCTGACAATTCAAGTATATGCACTACACCTCATGCAGGAGGGTTGGACTAGGCATTGGGGAAGTCAAATTACAGTCAAAACTACCTCCACACAGGGAGGGGTGGTCAACTGGCCAAGCGTGGGGTGGGGAATGATGACAATTAGGAGCCGATTAAATATTATCATCACCTTCAGGTTGCCGTTTCTATCCCCTGCAATCAGCGGCTTCTCCGGAGTTGTATCTCCTTGTCAGGATGTCCAAAGGTGACGAAACCTGAAGAGTTGGAAAGCTGGGCGCCTTGGCTCACTCCAGTAGGAAGAGTTGCCATGTTATGAGCTTGAAAGCGCTGGGGGTGCTGGAGCTCGTGGACTGCGCTGAATGTTGCTCCTGCATGTCAGAGCTTTGTTGATTGAGGCCGTACTCCCATCTGGAGAAACGGGTTGAGACAGGACCAACTCTGGGTGAAAGGTGGACCCCCCTAGTATACCCCAGCCAAATATCTCCTCCTAATTCACCGAGACAGCTCACCGACAGCAGAGAACTAAGTGGACCGTTAATCGGGCTCAAAACGGGCCCAAGTCTACCTCAACGGCACACTCTTGCTGCCTTCAGTGGCACACCCTCGGGGGTGCCCCCAGCGGCACACTCCCTATGCGCCCCCCTTCGCCGGCACGCCCCTCCTGGGCTCCTCAGTGGCTCACCTCGCCTGCACCTTCACCGGCACACCCAGCTGGGTGTTTTCGCCAGCACGCCCCTGCGTGTCCCTTCAGCGGCACACCCAGGGTAGCCTTCTAGTGGCACACCCTGCCATCCCTTTGCCGGCACGCCTTGAGCGCCCTTCATTGGCACGCCGTCCATGGCTCTTCGCCGACACACCCATGAAGATCTCAGCGTGGCACACCCTACGGGTGCCTTCTCCGGCACACCCGCTGGCGTGCCTTCGCCGGCACACTCGTTTAAGCCCTCCAGGGCACACTCCATCCAAGGCCTTCGCCGGCACACCCCCTGGGTCATTCACCGGTATGCACCCTCGTGCCCTTTTAGTGGCACGCTCACAATGCACCCTTCAGCGGCACGCTTCCAGCGGCCCCTTCGCCGGCACACCCCCGGTGGGCTTCCTCCAGCGGCACGCTTCCTCCAGGGCTCTCCAATGGCACAGCTTGCCAGCCTTTCAGCGACACACCCTGCCATCCCTCCAGCGGCATGCTCCCTGGGTCTTCTAGCGGTAGGGCCTGCAGCTTCCTCAGTGGCACGCCCTGAACCCCTTTACCCTGCGCATGCAGTAGACAAACGTGACGCCCATACCCTATGATCTTCTGCGTGCAATGAGGAGTCGGCAGGACTTGCTGAGGTGTCGTTCAGAAGTGGGGGCACGCGAGCTAGCCCCTGCCACCGAGGACGGCCAAAGTCAAATCCACATTGAAGGCCCGTCGCTTCCCGCCTTCGACCAAGCTTGCTACTGTTGGGGTATAAAAACCCCTCTTCTCCGGTGAACAGGCACGTGCAGAGACAGAGGGAGACGCACTGAAGAGAAAAGATAAGAGGAAGAGAAGAAGAGCAAGAGAAGAAGAGGAGAGGAGGCTCTCACTCCCCCCCGCTACTCCGTCCACCGCCGTCCACGCGAAGAGAAAAAGAAGAAGATAGAAGAGAAGAGGAGTGAGTGAAGAGAGGGAGTGAGGTCTGGGAGGGGAGGAGCCAGTGTTCTACTCCCCCCACCATATCTTATTCTTTCTTTCTTTCCTCTTCCCCATTTTCCTTTTGTTATGATGTATTAGTCCCCTCGGGGCATTCCTCTTAAGAGAATAGAGGTAGAAGGCTGGTGAATATTTTTGATGTCTTGCCAAGGCATTCCTTGTTCTTTTTTTCTCTATATTTCCTCTCTTCTTCCTCTTATCTGGCTGAAGACAGTTGGTTTATATAACATGCATTGGCCATGGCTCTACCTAGTGTGGAGAATGCGCGCCGGCAAAGGGCTCAACAGGGTGTTTTTGTGCGCCGGGCAAAGGGGCGCTGGAAGAAGGGGCACACCAGGTAGGGGAGCGCGCCGAGTAAGGCTTCATTCTTTATGTTAGCTTAGCGCGGGTCAGACTGTGGGCCTCAGATTGGCTCCAGGAGTTGTCATAATCCCTTACCTCATCACGGCTTCGCTAAACCGTTGGTAAAGTCATCGAGCTGTTGATCGGCCAATTCTAGAACTATGTGCACCTTTGGTTTATACACGTGGGTTTTCCACTGACACGGACTTCAGCACCTCAGTTTGTGCTGTGGGCATGGCTTTACTTGCATTCGTAGCTTTCTCGGGAAGTGGGACACTACCCGGGGGGTTTTCACCTCAGCTGGGCAGTCATTTGGTTGCTAACGGACTCCACCGTCGAGAAGACGTACCCGTGTCAGGTTACTCGGATCTTCCGCTAGTAGGGCCTTTGCCATCTTGTTCTGAGGGGCCAGAGATGTTCTGTCACCTCAGGAGGGCTTCTCATCAGGTGACGGACCACCGGGTACATTCTCACCCTTGGTCAGATGATGAATGCTACTTATGCGGCACGACCGAGTCGATGCTAGTTCATTGGGACGGCCTAATGACACTGTCGTTTTGTTGTGGATTCTTCTGATCCCCCTAAGGTGAAGTCTCTGGTGCTCCTGTCAGATGACCTAAGGCTATAGTTGTTCGAGAAGACCCTTGTGTATTGGTTTTCTTCGGCTTCTGCACTTTAGCGGGCTGCATCATTCTCGTCATCTAGGTGTGATTGCCATCAAACATATTTTGAGTGCCAACAGGGGCACAGAACAATAAGAAATGGTCAACATGTGATCGATACGGCCTTGAATACCTTTTCGCACCCCGATGTGGGGCGTTCAAGGTTGTTTAACACGCTCTCTCTTCCATTTTATAGGAATCGACTTATCGGCCATGCAGCCCCATTGCTTGGTGATTAATCAAACGTTCTCCCCTCTTATCACTGTTATCGATACACATCGCACGATAGGTCTCCACTCCTGACCCGATGCCCACCATCATCTACTTAGTGATCAGAAGGAGTGCACCTTGTGTTAGTCCAGACCATCCCATTCTTGGAACCTAAACACATTGTGACACAAGTGACTTGCACGCCGCGAGGAGCCGTAGCTCCCCATCATCGGCGCTGCTACTCTCTCAGCTCCCACTATAACATTCGACTGCGCAGATCAGGGCCTGCTAGTGACCTGAGGTGATTTCCTTGAGCTCCCACGGTCACATCCCATGGCTTCTGTAGGCGCCGCCTGGCCAAGGACTTCTACAACCAGCCGGCGTCTATCAGCAAAAAGTGGCATCTAGTTCCACATCCGGTGGAGCATCTTCTGATTTTCTTCCCCCAGGTGCACAAAATAGGTCACCCTGGACCTGACCTAACCCCTCCCCACTCAACGGGCTCCTCCTCTCTGCCATGACATCGTCTGATGCTCCTCCTAGCTGCTGATCGAAGAAGACCCATCCACGGTCACACTCATCTTGGTCCGGCCATGTTTGGACTTCGGAAGCGATCATGGCGGCTACAACCAACTGCTGCTACACCCAGGGATCAACCTGAGCCATAGCACAGAGAGCCTGTTCCTAGAGCCACCCTGGCTGGTGGCGACGATGGGTCCATCCACAGAAATTCGCCAGCGTACCAGGGTCCATCAGCGATGATTCAGCACATGTCTCGATGACTTCTGAGTTCGATGGAGTGCATGGCAGTGTGTTCAGCGACTCACTATCTAGCAGTTCTGGATCTGGATAGAACTGGAGAAGTGCCCTTCCGGCACCAACTTAGCTAATCTCCCCTCCCCACCTGGCCGGCTGAGCGCCCCTCTCTGTGTGGAGGTAGTTTTGCTGTTATCCACAAATTCCCCACCCCTTGTCCAACCCTCGTGCGAGAGATGTAGTGCATGTAAATTATTAAACAGGGAGAAGCTTCACTGATGCAGTGTGTGGGGAACCCACACTTCCCTGCTCGTCCACGTCTCCGAACGGGGGTCGATTTCGTGAAACTGGCCAGGTGAGCTCACTGCCCTTGCTCCTAATTATCCTTGTTTATTCAATATTCTTCAATTGCACCGCCAGATAAGGGAGAGAGCACCCGGTCCCAAGGCTCCACCGCCTCTGAGCGACCATCGTGGGTGTGAGTGAGTGGATCCGTGCCCTTGGCACCGATCGGCCTATGGAGGGTTGCAACCGTATTCCGAGGGGAGACTTACCATAGCACTACTGTCCCTCTGCCAGCAAGGTACCTGCCCCACATCCCTAACTCGGCATCCCCGAGTCACCCCCGGGTTGAGTGTGGGTGCCGAAGAGTGTCCTCTTGCGTAGGCCTCTTGGCCTTGTGGTTGTGCATGCAAATTTAAGTCCAAGGTTCATTAGTGTTGTGGCTACCACCCCCATATCCGTCAGCGACGATTTGGCACCTGTCTCGGTGACTTTCAAGTTCGGTGAAGTGCGTGGCGACATCTTCAGCTACTCACTATGTAAGACCCCGTCTCTACCTTGGTCAACTCGGCACAGTCGCGCACCCCGTGTCAAGAAAAACAGAGGGAAAAGAGAAACGATGGAGAAAGTAGAACGGGAGAAATGACAAGGATAGGAGGAAAATCAAAATCACACAAACAGCACCATCATAATAAATAATTAACGGATAACTGAATTGCATAAAACTCGAGCAACAAGAATAATTAAGACACAAATTAACTAATTGAAAAATGGAAACACACCTTCCAAAAAAAATAGGATGTCACTACTCAGCATGAGGAAGCTGAGACGCTGGTGAGTCCTGCTGAGGTTGCGGCGGCGTGGGTTGAAACTAGGGTTGCTGTGGCTGGGCCGGCGAAAAGAACTGCGCTGGTATCGATCTGTACGGGTAGTCTCGAACAATATGACCTGGCTGATCACAGCGGAAACAAACCACCGACAAAGAACATGACCTGCCAGGGTGGCTACCACCACACCTCCCACACGATCCTGGTTGACGGGTAGCAGATCCCTGACGCTACTGAGAAGACAGAGCTGATGACGGAACAACACCGGCAGAAGACTGTTAGGTATGCCGCTTCTCACATCCCTTATTTTTGAATCTCCAGAACCTCTTACCTTTGGACTTGGAAGAAGAAGCACCATCGACAGTGGGAATAACGGAAGGAATTTCAGAGACGCTCAGCGGACAAACCTGTTGCAACTGCCTGATCGGTTGAGGGATAAGGTGATGCTGTACACCCGGTTGAGTGGACTCAACCTCAGCACACACTTGAGATATCACCTGCCCCACTCCAGACGGCAGATAAGGCAACATGGCTTCACCCTGCGTTCCACTATAAACACCCGGCATGCCTTCCTCAGCTTGGGCGGGAGCTACTGGAACTTGACTCAGTGCAGGCGCATAAACCATCATGATAACAACCGGAGGAGGAGCACCATTTCCCTCTCTGACAACACGCGCCTTCCGGTGACGTGCCATCAACCTAGAATAAGTACATACCGATGAAAATCACATCCATAATCACAGAAAACACCATAAACCAGCAGTAAACAACTCAAGTGGGCTTGTTCTAGACTAACGCTATGCAATTGCAATTCCTTATACGAATCTTCAACGCTGCTCTGATACCAACTGTAACGACCCAGAGCTCAGGGTACCGATAATCCGATAATATCGAATTACCGCTATCAAGAACTGGGGACGCCACCCAAGAGACTGATGAGGCCCCTAAAGGGTTAGTGGAGTTTGTCGAGGAGTCGTATAACGAATTGGGATTACAATGCACAAATTAATCTAAACAATAATTAACTAATAAGTGTGAAAATATTCTTCTTCGGGTCTGACTGGGGTAAGTCAATCGGTCAAACACTAAAATTCTTTGCTTTTCTTCTCCCCTTTGTGGGATATTCTTAATATAACTGGCCATATGGCCGTCTTCAAAGTCAGTGGAGTCCGAGGTTGAGACTCCTGGTACCAGGTCTTCTTGAATATCTTCCTCCTCGTCCACAGTGCCCAAGGCACGGGATAATCTTTGCTGCCCTAGGGAAGAGTTCCCTAGGCAGTGGAAGTAATCTTGAACCACCCGGTTCATTTCTTCTTGGCTGTGCCTCTGCAAATTTGATCAGGGTAGCAACCTCTCTTGAGACTTTGGTTAATAGGCTAGCCTCGAGACTTGAGCTGCCAGATAATCCCTCCTGGGATATCAGAATACATCGACCTGCCTAGCACAAGCTCTGGATTTATGTGGAGCAGCAGCAGGTATAACATCCTTCACTCCTTCTTTCATCTTCTCTCATCTGAAGTCCTCCACCCCCTCTCCTGTGCCAAGTAGCAGCAATATCTTTTTCTTTCCCTTGATGCCTCCTGCCCCCAGCTCTGGGGCATACAATGGCCATGTCTTCCTCTTCGTAGGCTGGCGTCGAGCCCAATACTCTCTTTGGCACCCATATTTGTTTAAATTTTACTGGCTTGGGCACCAGTGGCTTCCTTTCTTCAACCTCCCAGTTGGCTTTCCTAGTAGCTAGCGCTTGGAATTTGTTGTTGGTGTGGACCGCCGGGACGATCCTATCTGGCCGAACATCTCTAGGGCAATCGTTGAGATTCGCACTGATATTCCAAACCATCATCGTCTTCCCAGAGATCGAAAGACGGTGCCCTGTGGCGGCAAATCAGCTTCTCCTCCAGTTGTTCCCTTTTCCCTTGCCAGCAGCGGCAGGGGCAGCAGTCCTCCTCTCTACGTGGTGGACGAAGCAGGAAACAATGGTAGAAATGGTCTTCTTGCTCTCGTTGTTCTTCTTATCTCCTGGCGCCTCTGGGGCCTTTGCAGCAGCAATGTTCTTGGCTTGGTTGTCGACTTTCAACAAGTCGACGAAGACGAGGCCCAAACAGTTGGGAAGGCCCACTGTCGGGGGCGTGGATCCAAATTCCGTGGGCACCGCCAGGTATCCCTCCATGGATGTGGCCATCGACCATTTGTTGACAGAAATGAACGAAAGCTAGTCCAGTCTTCATTGCAGTTCCTATAAATAAGATTAACGCACAGTTAGAATTTTGAGAGAGGCCGCCGGGCCTCCTAGTTTGGCGTAAAGATGAAGGGAGACTTTGTCCCACCGGGCGTGCCAAGCTTGTTGGATGTAGATTTTTATATTCCGGCTCCGTACAGGACACAGAATCACGGAATACAACTGCAAGTTGGGTCACATCAAGGCACAAAAGTAGCTGATCACACGACTATAGGGAACGAGTCATGCATCGAGCAGCTCACCAAGAAAAGACCCACAACAACGAGAAACGACAATCTCAAGGGATGCATCTCAAGGACTACGAGCATGCCTCGAGAACACAACACCCAAGAGACAATATAGAGGAGCAGAGGGTACTCAATTAGTCGAAATGCCGACCAATTCCCTAACACTCACAAATGTCCATGCCCAAACCAGATAAATTACCAGTAACAGCACAGCAACAGATGACATCAAGGCACAGGAAGCCAAGACAAAGTCACAACGAGAAGAAGTAATTCTCTCGACCGGCCAGAATCTAACAATAACGATCCTCGACCTGTGGGTTATTAGCCCACATGCTTCCGCTGCGCACCAAAACACGCACATAGACATGAGAAAATACCTCGACAATCGCATCTCAGTACACGCTCAGCGTCATCGCAACTCAAAAATCGCAATGTAACACGCCACGAGTACCGATCCAGCGAACAATAGGTCACAGGAAGTCTAAGTGCAACGAAGGAGAGTACCAGCTTCAGCATAAAGCATAAGGAAAAATGCTAATCTCAGCTTACCTTTACGTCCTGAAATGATTAATGAGCCCTCACAACACATCATCCGTTGGACACGGCATGACGAACATGATATGCAATAGCTCTTAACACCATAACGGAGTCCAAAGCTAAGCAACCGTAAAGCAAGGAGAAGATTAGGCTCAGAATAAAGCTGCCCACACTTAAGCAGACACGGACAAAGGCATCACTAAGATAGCAAATCCAAGGCTAACCCCGAAAAGACTCCACCAGATGGGATGAGAAACATCAAGCTCGACCAACAGAAGTTCACCAGGAAGGAAAAATCTTAGGTTCATCCGAGCATCTTCTCAATCAAGGAATCTAATCGAGCACTTCAACAGAAGCGAGACACATCAGGAGCTGAACAGACTTAAGCTGGGATGACCAAAATAATGTAAGAACGTGAATGTCCATCAGACCAATGCTAAAAGTCAACAGCAACCTGAACAAATTACAAGAAAATCTCGAACAAAGTACTGCAAACTCGAGCCTTTCGGCAAACATTACCAAGTACAACATAATCGAGACAGACATTACAATGGAAAAGAAGCACCTCGTCACATCCTGACGAGAGCAGGACCATCTCGTACAGTGCCAGGACAGCACGCATAAGACAAGTGGAAAACAAAGCAATATAGAATCACAAAACCAAAGCCAGCTGAAGACTACACATTTCCATACCCATCCAACCAGGATGAGAATGTACCAGGTGATTCCCCACCTGATAAAGAAGTCCCTCGAGATGAAGAAATGTCCCTTGTTCCTCAAGATAGGGAGCCAAAGGCTAAATCAGTGAAAAACCTAGGTGAGCTGATCAGGACACCCGGGGTGCCGAAGTGGTACGTAAATGACCAAAGAGCTACCTCGTGAGGGTGAAAATCTCCAAGATGGATGCCCACTCAATGAAGATGTTTTCTATAAGCGTAAAGCAGGCCCGAAAGCACCATATGTAGTGCCGAAGGTGATATCAACGGAAAACCCAAGAAGTTCACTCCACACACACAGAATGTTGGAACGGTCCGTAAGTGGCCACAAAGATATCCAGTCAAGGAAGAAACACTTCGAGGGACGGCCCTCCTCATGAAGACCCTCCACATATCTACATAGTGGAGTTGGCGGCACAAATCGACGTGTCGAATGCTAAATTAGGGGAAACTCGGGTACCCGATTCAGGTACACACAGCACCAGAAACGGGGTCATAGATGACCTGAAGGATGCCCAGTGAAGGTGAAAATACTTTGAGGGATGGCCCACTCGATGAAGAAGCCCCATGTGGCTCTAAAGCAAGCCTGGCAGCACAAATCACAATGTCGAAGGTCGAATCAGGGCAAAACCCAAGAAATCGATACGGGTTCAGCATATGTCGAAAATCACTGAAAACCCCAAATCAGGGCTTCGAAGCATATTCCGGGGCCACTGCATCAACTCCAGGGCTACTCAGGATGACAAGCTCTCGCCGGGTCAATTTCGGGGCAAAATGTCAAAATTATGAAAAATGCCCTCCATTGAGCCAGTGGCACCTTGAATACTAATTCGGCGGCACCTTATCCTTTGAGTTGGTGGCGCCCAAATGCTCATTGGCCCTTTGAGTCAGCGGAATCCCCTTCGTGGCTAAATTGGTGGTGCCCATGGCGATTGTAGATCGGTGAGTCGGTGGCGCTCTTGCGCCGGGGATTCGGTAAGGAGCGTCACTGATCCTTTGCTTCCATTCATCTATAAAAATGGGCATTCACCTTCGATCAAAAGAGAGAGACAGAGTATGAGAAGACAAAAGACGAGAAAGAAAGAGAGGAACAGAGCGAAGAGAGAAGGAATCCACAGAGATAGGCCAGCCATACACCCAGTGCATACGAGAGCGAAGAGAGAAGAAAAGAGCGAAGGAGCAGAAGGAGGTGGGTTCCGCTCCGAAGGAATGCCTTGTTTTTTTGTATTCTTATTTTCTCTTTGAATTTTATACTTCTATCTTTCTGCTTCCTCTGCAATTATCTGATTTCCCGCGTGGCTGAAAGTAGATTTTCTTGGATCTGCAGTCAACCACGGTAGGATATTACTCTAACCAGTCCATGCTTAGAATCGCATCGTACTCGGCCAACTGCAGCGCATACAACTTCGCTGGCAACTGCCGGTCACAGACGACAACATGAGAACCTTCCAGGCAAAATGGAGTGGACATGAAATCTCCGGAGGGTAACTCAACGAGCAGTTCACAAGGCGACTCGGTCACTGGCTCCTCGAGATGATCAAGGGAATTCTCAGAAATAAATGAATGAGTGGCACCTGAATCGAATAGGACACGAGCTGGACGATCAAAAATCAAAATCGTACCTTCTACGAGATTTGACGCAATAGCTTCTACACGAGTAATATGAGTGATCCGGCTCCTCAGCTTCCGGCTAGAGGATGCAGAAGATTGCTGGGAAGAAACTGGAACTTGCAAAAATGACGGCTGAGGCTGAGGTGGTGCAGGAAGATGAAATTGAGACTACTACGACTGGGTGACCTACGAGAACTGCGTCGGAACGGACTTCATCAGATAATCTCGAACAACGTGACCCGACTGATCACAGCAATAACAGACCACCGATAAGAAACATGGTACACCAGGATGGCTGCCACCACACCTCGGACACGATCTCAGCTGACTCACGAAAAACTCTCGGCGCTGCTGATATAGAGGAACGGACTGCTAAACAGAATCAGAAGACACCGATTGCTGCTGCACAAAGCCTGAAGACGCTAGATGGTTAAAACGCTTCTTGGACTTCCTAAACATCCGCCTCAAAGGACCACCCGAAGTAGCCACGACAGACGGAACGCCAGGTGCTGACGACTGATAGGACTGCTGGAATGGCCCAACCGACTGAGCAACACTGGACTGAGAAAACCCTATAGACCTCGCCAAATCGAGCTCAACCGCGACCGCTGCCTAATATGCATCATCCATGACATTGACACGGATAGCAAGCAGCGGCACTCTCAATTCGACTCGCAGACCACGAAGAAATTACTCGGTCTTTAAGGCTTCATCAGCAATAATATGCGACGCATACCAACCCAACTCGATGAACTTGTTCCGATACTGCAACACTGTCATCTCACCTTGCACCAGATCTAGAAATTGATGCATCTTATCCATGCGAAGATAGGCCGGACTATAGGTACGCTCGAAAGCAGTCACGAACTCTGTCCAGGTGATCTGACGAAGTGATCGGGAACGAAAGGTGACTTTCCACTCCGAACTCCACCACATCAATGCTGCACCCTGAAGCTGAAAAGTAGCGAGCATAACCTTCTCGTCCTCTGCGCAAAGAAGGTAGATGCCACAGTTTTTTAATTCCTACACATGAACTACAAGGTCAAGGGATTCCCTTGGCCAGACCCCACGACTTCAACACCCCCACCCTCCACCCACCCACGCACACCCCCCATTAAGACAGGATAAGGGAGGCTAGATGCCACGGTCTTTATTTGCTACGCGTGTACATTACATGCCCGATACAAAATGTCAACCTGCTCACCACCCTAACTACCCTCCGACCCCGCACGCGACACCGTGGACGCCGTCTGTTAAAGAGGCTCCGTGGGCAATCACGTGGACCGAGAGGACAGGTGGACCCTCCGTAAGGGGGCAACCAGATGGGGCCCGGAATAACAGATCGATGGTGACTGCTCACCAGTGGGGCCCGCATTCACTAGCGGTGGCAAATGATTGACTGGTCAAAGGGCACTCTCTCTTCCGCTTCGGCAATCCCGCCACCACCCCCATCCTCCTCAGACGTACGGACCCCCTTGGGTTACGCGGCCTCTACATGAAGGAAAGTTTGAAATGGGGATCCGGGTCCATCGGCCCTCCCATCATGCCCATGCCTCCCCTAGATTGAAGCAGCGCACTAAGTAGGGGGCTTGACGTGTTTGATTATTTGACAGGACGTTCATGATGTGTCTTCGACTGTAGAAATGTTAACCAGAGCGTTGTGTCAAAGATGTAACGAGTCTGCGCGACGCTGACAAGAAGTTTGAGCGAGGAGAGAGGGCCTACTGAAACCATTTACCATGTGTATGTCTCCCAAGAAATCACTTTATCGTTTGCGTCCTCGCGAGCCGAAACACATTGGCTCAAGCCATGGAGATATGCTTACAGACCAAGCATTTACCGTGTCCCAAGTTATCACTCTATCGTTTGCGGAGAGAGGGTCTATTTTAAAGATATTTAGATCATCTTTGATTTTTGGATAGGATATCTTATTTGATTTTTTGAGATCGTTCGATCTTTCAGAATTGAACAAGATCGGTTAAAAAATTATGTGTGAAAAGGAGTGTGAATCCGCCTTCAAAATCTTTTGACAGAAATCTAGCAATTTTATTATCAAAGATGACCTTACTGTGTCCTCAGATGAATGCCACATGGTTGGCCAAGCGGGTGTTGATGTTTGACTTCTCCCTTTGACGGAATAAGATCTACGTAAAATAGTTTAATAGTTTTACCCTGACTTACTTATCCTGCCTTAGTTTTTGGAATCGTGTAGGATGCTATCCTAAATTGGGTTGGGCAATTGAACACATATAGTGCAGGTGAGTTATTCAACTAAAATGACATAATAAGTTACTCGAGATCGGATAACGTGAGTGGACTCTCCTTCGTCTAGCGGTCATGGGGGGTGAGGAGGGATTTCCTTTTGACAGCACTATAAGGGACTCCAGCCTATTTCTGGGGCTGTTGAGTGGAGGGGCGGCCAGTGCCCACCCACATCAGAGAGAGCCGGAGGCTGGATGGCGAACAGAGTGGGTGTTGAGCACCCGACCGGTTGTGTTGACGCTTCACCGGTCCGCCTCTAGAGCTGTACTACGCGTTTCGATTTGCCTGAAACTTTAGCTACGACTAGGGGATCCCGCCGAACTGGGAGTTTCCTTTGACGGGTCGGCAGTACAGAGGGAAGGGCACCCACCTACTGGCAACAGCGTGGTGGGACTTCTACTACCACCAAGAGCCGGAGCAGTTTTCGATGCCAGGACAGGGACACTGGGGGTGATTCGACGCCCATTACGCCAGGTGGTGGTTAGAGCATAGCCACCTGTATCAGTAGAAGGCCTCCACGATTTGGAAGGCGGAGGAGAGTCATCTGCTGAGGGAGGATCTACCTCCCATCCCACTGGACAATGAGTACTTGAGGACCCGTGTCACTCGAATTTGTCGGGAGATCGAGTGACTTGTGGAACAGTGGCCCTGGGGCAGCCAGGGTTTGTCATCCGGGACCTGAAGTAATGGTGGGGTGCTGAAGCCCCTGAGGCAGGCACCAGCAGTAGCGACGATGATTGGGGTGAAGGTGCCTCGACCGAGGGCACCGAGGAGCTGGTGGGCATAATTCCTGGCCGATTGTGACTTTCGGAGCAGAGGTTCACTGGACCGGGTGCTCCCTGAAGGGAGCTTTGCCGACACAGCGACAAACGACTGGTAGCAACATATCAGCCATGCGATCGGGTCGGCCGGGCCCATGAAATTTGTGTCCCAGATCGAGTGTGCCCACACTCTGAGGGACATTTGGGAGGCCATCGCGAAGGCGGCCCGAGCACTGTCGCTGAGACCGGAGCAGTTGGTACCCTTGCCATTGACCCCCTTCGGGGCCTAAGGTAAGGCTTTTCCTTTCAGCATGCTACCTTAACTGGGTTGCTTTCTGGGACATATAACTGAGGTGTTGTATGTTGTTGTGTTTGTTGACAGGCTCTGTGGCAGAGGGGGATCACCCCTCCACGGAGGCATCCTCGAGGAGCGGGGACGGAGGTTCGCAGTCTAGGCAGAAGCTGTAACACCTGTAGTTTTAGCGGATCCTTAATGGTTCGGATCTAGGTTACGTCCGGTGAATTTTGGCTATTTTTAGAAATTTTTAGGATATTTTTAGGCATTTAATCGGAGTTGCTAAAGTATTTATATAAATATTTTAGGCGTTTAAATATATTATATGACTCGAAAAAAATATGGAGTAGGATGTGATGTCCTCATCATACCCCCGAGGTGGGGAGAACTCGACCCCGTCGAGTGTGGGTCCATCGGGGTAGCGGTACACCAAAATAGATCTGGGCGAAGCACGTCCTGCCAGCTCAACCCTCTGTCTGTAGCCGATGGATGGCTCTTCCACTTCTCAACATAGCACGGGCACACTGTCTTCCTGGCATTGGTACCTTGCTTGTCCAGTATCACCTTCGTGTGCTCACGTCAGGCTCACAGGTTGGTATGTGGAGGCTCTCTGATGGTGTCACTCATAAAGGTAGGTGTAGGCTCGAGATGCTCACTAGGTTCCATCGCGGGGCCCTCATAGGGTACTAGTTCTGCCATACGAAACTTAGGTGTATCCCAAAATTCTTCGATAAGTTCAGCCCATAAGCATGGTTGCCAATGTCTCTCAGAACTCGGGAAGGTCCAAGTCCTCCTACCCTTGGTTTGGAGATAGCCCTAGGGTAGAGCCACTCTGCTATCACCATCACCGCATCATCTACTTGGCACTCTAAGTGACGCTCATGAGTTTTTACTCACTCTTTGTGAGCCTTACCACTCGTTGCTAATTACTTGCTTGAGTATTCATGCCATGCATTATGATGTGGTGGAGGTGTGACAACTATAGTGTGCAAGGGTGGATCGGGACAGCCGTATGTGGACCTATCGGACATGTGGTGACTATCAGGCTTGTTAGACGTGGGAGGTCCTTAGCACCCACAAGTGAACCTATCATGCATATGTGTGACCAATGTTGGGGAACCAGGACACCCATAAGTGTGCCCTTCACAAGACTAATTGGGTGGGTGACGACGGATGGGAGAGGGCTAACACACCCGAATATGGACCAATCATGCGTCGAACTTAAAGTGTGTATGGCACAAATGAAATGACCTGGCTTACCAACCATGCTAAATGATGTGGTATGACATGACACGCATTCGTATCCCAGAGATGACTTCCATGTGCGGGGGTATGGGATGGTCTTTGAGCTTCCACTCGTAATGGTCAAAGGGGTCTAGGAAGATGGACATCTTGGGGTGGGGCACTTCCTCATTCCCTAAGTGCATGTCGTTCATGGTCATGGTTTCCCTTGTGTGGCCTAGGTCTAGGAAGTAGTGGGTGGAGAATGACATAGGTGGGCCATGTGGCTACCTGAGATCCCATACGAAGGGGTCAAAGGGATCATAGAAAGGGCCACTGATGTGGCACAGCCCTAGGATGAAGTTGGATGCAATGACGACCCAAGGACTTAGACCAGCAAGCATATATGGAGGGAGGAATTTTGAACTCATGCTTGAGTGATTATTCCAATGACTTGTGGATTGTCATCATCAAAACTAGGGGTGCACAATAGAACGGTCCATATGGGGCCGCTAAAGGGGGATGAGCGGTTGGGGACCAACCGCACAATGGACAGACCCCTAAAGGCTAAAGAGGATGGGTGGTTAGGGCAGGACCGCCCAAGGGGATGAGTGGTCAAGTCTTGGCCACTCAAGCCCACGACCCAGTCTAGTTCCTGGTCAAAACGGTCTTGACCGGACCGCTGAACGGAACCAACTTACTATAGTGCCAATCAAAACGATCTTGACCGGACCGCCTAACGCGACCGACACTCAACTATTGACCAAGGGTCAACTGGGATGGGCAATCAGATGCTGGCCGCTCAACCCAACGGAAAGACATGCGGCTACAACCTGGCCGCCCAGGGGGGGATAGGCGGACCCTATCAGGCCGCCCATTCCATGTGCGGTCTATCGTGTGGCCGCACAATCCCCAAAATCCATGAAGATAAATGGTCCAAGGCTGGCCGCCCATGCCATGAACGGCACCTGGTTCGACCGTCCAACTGTGACGGCGAGCAAACCATGGGGTTGGCCCAATCTTGGCCTTCCCAAGCCCCATTCGTGCTGAGACGAAGGGGATACAATCATGGACACACATACAATCACATGGACTCCATCCGGAGTCAAAATGGTGCACGGATCGCAAGAAACGGGCGATTCTAACGAAATCACCCAAATGGGACAACCAGACTTCTCGGGCTCCCCACGGTCAAACGAGACCACTGATCGACACGAAATTGGTATCAATGGAACGCTGACGTTCCCAGGAGTCCATTGACTCCAACCGATCGCAGAACCGTCGCCGATTTCTGATGAAGCCTACGAAACCCACGAAACCCCAACGAGGCCGATCTCGCCCGTTCGAGCACTAAACGACGAGCAAGGATAGGGAAAACGTAAAGGAAGAAGTGGTGATCCATCTCCCTACCTCCACCAAAGAAATCGCACGCCGAAGCGATTAAACCACGCCGAAAACAGCTAGGAACACGAACGACGCCTTCTTGGAATCCACCGAGGGATCGCGTCCGCCACGCTATGTAGGACATAACGGACTTTCCCTGGGGCGTCATAGGACATAACGGACCTCCCTAGGCGCGTTATGTGACCAGGACCTCCAACGGTCAAAAACCAACGGTCGAAAACCATAACACACCAACACCGGAGCGTTATGTTGAACATCACGGTCAGTCGTGGGACCGTTAAACCCACGAAGGTAAGACTCAAAACCCACAGAGCATAACGCACCTACCTGGTCCCACCCCGGACCCTCACCACCATCATTGTGTTGCCTACGGGCACGAGTGTGCGCTTAGCGGGTGAGTCCGCTCCAGTGAAGCTACCGGTCCGTGAGTTACTTGCTTGCTAGGTTTGAGGGTCATTTGGTCGGTCCCTAGGTCGTTTCACATCAATAGGGTGTCGACAGTGGTACGGTAGTCACTATTGGCTGCTCTACCGTAGGGGAGACGGGTAAAAGTGGGACGGGTGACTGCTGCTCAGGAGTGACTAGCAAAAGAGAGGTGGCAGACTGGTCAGGACCATTATGGGAAGCTGGGATGGGCAGAAGCTCGGGGTCATCTACAGGCTCCGGAATGATGGGCAAGGTCTGGGCAACTGGAGAAACTGGGACGACTAGTGCGATCGAGATGACTGGCTGAACATGGGTGACAGGCGACACCGGGATGACTGACTGAACATCATCTATGGGTGAGATTGTCAAAATGTTGGGGAATGTGAACTCGCCAGGCAAGTGTGGAGGATGGGAAGTGCAGGTCCTTTGCCCTGGGTCAAAGGTGGCACTCCTCTCCTCAAGCCATATTGGCCCTAATATAATGCATGGTCCTGCTAGTGTACCGATTTTGCACCTTGCACCATCAAAGTAAAGATCGGAGCCGATCTTCCTTTGGAACTCAACAAAGGCAAAATCACCCTCGCGGATAATCTCGCCAGTCTTGGAGAGGGACTCAATGATATCCAGAGAAACCCAATTATCTGGCTCCATACAAATAAAATTGAGTTCCATTGTGGACCCATTAGGTGGAGTGGCTTTAGAAATGATAGGGTGCGAGATTGAAACACTTGATGACATGTGGGTCGGGTCAATCGATGGTTGAATGATAGGGGCAAGACTCGGGGGTTGGGCCATGAGAGCCTTGAATTGGGCCACCAGGGATGGCCAATTAGACGCACGGTCTTGGGGAATGGCCATGGGGCAGGTGGGTAGTGGACATGTAGACACACGATGACATGACCAACTGACTCTTTATTAGACTAGACACGACTACCCTACACTCTAACCAGCTCTGATACCAAATTGATGCGGGATGGGACGCGAACCTGGGACTCTAGCTCGCGGACATCCCTAGCGAGGGAAATACGTGGATCGGCGCGGTTGAGAAACAGGCAATGAGTCGAGGGTATCGACTTTTTCACGTGCTCGGATCGAGTCACAGGACAGTTCCACTCACTCTCGCAGCGGTGATTAAAATTATTTAACGAGCAAATTTATCCTATCACAGGTTAGCAGCGGCATAAAGAATTATATATGAGTAAAGTAAATTACCGAGAGGGGAGACCGGATGATATGTCAAAGTAAAAATAAATAAAAATAAATCTATTTAATTTTAACCCGATTAACTTTTATTTTGAATCAAAGCGGGGCTAAGGGCGTGTTTGACAATATGAGTGAGAAGAGGTAAATTTTGACGTGAGAGATTATGAAATATGTGGACCTCACTCCAATGATTAGTGAGGAGGGTAAAATCGGCTTGACCCAAGAGCGACCCAATAACGACTAGGCCCACAGAGGAACTAGTATAATGAGCTCTCCTACAGGACGGCAGGTACGTTCGGCCCACTAAGGGAAGGCCCGGCCTAGGAACGGCCTCGAATTCTACAGCGTAACCCACGCACGGTCTCCGTCGGAATATCCTCCGACGACCGACCGTTACTCCCCACGACTTCGGCCCTGATCCCGTATCGGGCGAGCAAGCCCCATGAGCGACGTAAGACTCGCCCCGGGGCCGGCTTGCGCCGGAGAAGCTGCCCTCCAACGGGTAATTCCCGCCATTGTAGCGGGGGAACGTTACTCTACTATGGGGGACCTTCCATACTAAGGGACGAGATCTCCACTCCAGGACAACACGATATAAAAGGAGAGGAAGAGAACAGAGAGGGGGACGGTGGTTCATTCTGCCAAAATCCTACTCCAGAGGAGGCGACTAACCTTGCGACATAGAGAGAAGAAGAGAGCTTCCGCCCGCGATCCACAAGTCTCCCTCCGGTGACCTTACCACCCGGTGAGCACTCACCGAGTGTCCACCGGGAGAAACAAGCGCTCGTTCGGAGGCCACTCTTGGTCTCTTTCTCTCTCTCCCTCTCTTCTGATCTTCTCTGCACACTGCTTCCGGTCACTGACTTAAGCATCAGGGGGTTGTCCCCTGGGATAACACCCGGGACTCCTTCTGACGCTTCTTTTGGCTTTGGTATTTGCGGGGCTCCACAGGCACGAGATGACTTCCCCAACAAATAAATAGAGAATGTGCTACGTGACTTAGGATCCATTTTCCTACCGCTACAATTAGAATCCACTTTCTCTTTTCAAAATCCCATCAAAAAGAGCTTTTAAATTTGAGAGAGAAATCACCTTATTGTTCCTATCTCTCTCTAACTATAAGAATCTACTTTTGAAATAAGAGACTAATTTTTTGAACATTAATGTGCTTATCTTCCACAAAGAGTTTTCTAATGGTTAGAAGTTACTTTCATAATCCACCCCATTGGAGTACCAAATACGTCCTAAATGTGATACGTCTCAAAAAAAAATATGAAAATGGGAGTTCGTGAAGAAGAAAGAGGAGAGAGAGTGAGGCTTCATATATAAGGGACTTTCTTATGAGGGAATGGAATGTCTAGCCACATAAGAGCAAGAGTCCAATTCGGTATAGGATTGCAGACAGCCTTAGACTCAAGCATCCTCAGCCTTCTCTTGACCCAAAGTCTTCAGATCAGCTCTAACAAAACCAGCTCAAACTAAAGTGAATCAGCTCAGACATAGCAGCTCAACATATCAGCAGCAAGAACTTCCAAATCCATGATATTCAGCATGCACTCCACTAATTTAGATCTGTTCAGATCAGCTCTGCTCCCCCTTACTGAGTGTAGAGATTCTAATCAAACATAACTTTGCTTTTGTCGCAGATACACAGAAATGTAGATTCTATATGCATGTTTTATTTCTAGACGCATGAATAAACAATCAACTAATTCTTTTTGGAATTTCAGGATTTAATACTCTGCAATGAATTCAGTTCCTAAATCCAACATGTGGGGAATTTAACAGATCATGCACCACAACAAACATGTGCAAGACATTCAGAGCCACACTCCACTTTATTTTCATATGCACTTATTTGAAGCAGGTAGATTCAGAAACTAGGCTTTGAGCAGAGATTTTGAGACTAACCTGAAGATTGCAGTCATGGGGTGTTCTTCTTGAATGTCTTGGTTTATTTACCCCTTTTTATTTCACCAGACATACCTGCAAAATAGCACTTATTTTCGGCAAACAGGAACCCAAACAGTCTTGGGTCCTGAGTTAACTTTTGCACCTTTAAAGGGTGCTCTCCACAATCTTCTAGCATTAAGGTCATCAGATTTCAACAAATAACAGTTGGACAAGACATGACCAAACCATCCACAGTAGTGACAGGAAGCACTAGATTTCACGTTCTTTTTATAGGAGTAAGCATGTGCATGAATTAGATATGATTGAACATGATTGTTCCTTTTATTTACATGAAAATTTTTCTTTCTATTTTCATCAGGAACATTCCTTCTCTGAACATGCCAACAGTCTTTGACTGTATGGCCAGCCTTCCCACAATGGGAGCATTTTCTATTTGAGACGTGATTCACATGAGACTTATTTAGACCTGAAAGATTTATTTTAGCAGATGCTGTGACAAATTCATGCATAGACATCTTCCCCCGAGCATGCCAACAGAAGGCAGCAATGTGGCCAAACTTGCCACAGCAATGACATTGAATTTTCTTTCTCTGGACAGTAGGAGGTTTCCTAGGAAGATGATTTCTAGGATACATCCTATCAGCATTTCTTTTATCATTTATCAATGTTAGATAGTCATGCATAATATGTCTAGCCTTTTCACAATAGTGACATGTTACAGTCTTTTTATTCACATTCACTTGTTTCTCAAACTCTGATGGTCAGTGAAAAGCTCGAACTTCTCGCCGTACAGATAATGCCTCCAGATCTTTAGGGCAAAAATTACCGCCGCCAACTCAAGATCATGAATAGGGTAGTTCAGCTCATGTGACTTCAGTTGCCGAGATGCATACGCCACAACTCGACCATGCTGTATGAGTACAGCACCCAAACCTACCCCGGAAGCATCGGTACACACCACAAAACCTCCTGATCCCGAAGGCAACACCAACACCAGAGCGGTAGTGAGCAGTCTCTTCAGCTCCATAAAGCTCCGCTCACACTCCTCTGTCCAGACAAACGGCACATCCTTTCGCATAAGCCTGGTCATCAGGGCCGCAATATGAGTAAAATACTGGATAAATCTCCTATAATAGCCCGCAAGTCTAAAAAGCTCTGAATCTCCGTGACGGTACTCGGCCTCGGCCACTGCACCACTGCCTCGACCTTGGCCTGGTCCACGGAAACACCATCACCAAAAATCACGTGCCCCAGAAAGTGCACCTCTCGAAGCTAAAACTTACATTTGCTGATCTTGGCATACAACTGGTGATCATGCAAGGTCTGCAATATGACCCTCAAATGATGCCCATGCTCCTCAACAGATCGTAAATACACAAGGATGTCCTCCACGAACACGACCACAAATTGGTCCAAGTACGGACGGAGCACCCTATGCATCAAATCCATGAACATCGTAGGGACATTGGTGAGCCCAAACGGCATCACCAAGAACTCATAATGTCCATACCTTGAGCGAAACGTAGTCTTCTCAACATCAGACTCTCGAATCCGCAGCTGATAATAGCCCTCTCAAATCAATCCGCGAAAACACCTGGGCCGACTAAAGCTGGTCAAACAAGTCATCAATCCGAGGCAACGGATACTTGTTCTTAACAGTCACCTGGTTCAACTACCGGTAGTCAATGCACAACCTCAAACTACCATCCTTCTTCTTCACGAACAACACCGGCGCACCTCACGGGGAAAAGTTAGGACGAATGTACCCCTTGGCAAGTAACTCTTGCAACTACGCCTTCAACTCTCTCAGCTCTGTAGGCACCATACTATAAGGGGCCTTCGACATGGGTGCCGTACCCGGGACCACCTCGATCACGAAATCAATCTCTCGTTGCGGTGACAACCCTGGTAACTCCTCGGGAAAAACATCAAAAAACTCGCACACGATCAGAATATCCTCCACTCCTGGACACTACCAATCGACCAGGACCACAGAAGCAAGAAAATCCTGACAACCCGTATCAAGCAATCGACGAGCTCTAATAGTCAAAATAAGCAAGCGGGAATTGGTTATTTGCATTGCTTCACTCCCACGGGCTTTTAGTAGGCATCCCAAGCGAAGCCATTCTGAGCTAGCCTCTTCTTCTCTCCTTCAAATATGCTGATGGATAGGGGCTGGACCATCTTAGATTGTATTATCATTTATCTTCTCGCGGCCACTCGAACTTGGCGTCGTTGGCTGAACAAAGTGAGATGATAAGAGACATATGTTGGCTAATTCGAGAGTCATCTTCGAGAGACAAAGTGCCTTCGCTATTCTATTGGCCTCTCTCCCCTTTGTATACTGGGCCGGCAGGTATCTTTCATTTCTTTGTTTCAATTTTCTGGTCTGTTTCTCCTTCTGTTGCAATATATGTTATTCTTACCCTTGTGCGTGTGCAATCTGACTCACTTTGGAGGAGACCCGACACTTCAGGGAGTTGATAATAAGAGCTTGGAAGCTGACATACTTTGAGATTCCCGAGGTAGCTCTGACTACGACACCATTGTCTCCTGGTGATTTGAAGCAGCGAACAAGGTCTCAGGTGAGGGAGGCCGTCAATAAGGCAAAGGAGGTAGTTACTAGGGTGACACAGGCCCGCCGAAGGAAGACTACAGAGCCGGAACCGGCAATTGTTCCCCTGCCCATAGTGTCGTTTGAAGAATTCGAGACTTCTCATGTGCAGACGCCTGCGACAGAAGGTATATTCTTCCTTCTTTTGCATTCCATTTCTGCTCTGGCCGCATTAGCTAATTCTTTCTTTACAGTCACTGCCACTCCTACTGTGGTGGTTGCGCAAGAGGTAGTAGCTTCTGCAATAATTGGAGAGAGAGAGAGGGGGGAGAGCCCATAGCTCCTGTCGAGGGGGATATGCCCTCTCCGACACCTAGCCATGAAATGGAAGGTAATCGACGGCTTCTTCATAAGCTTACATGAATGTTCTTCATTTGAGCTTCAGTTGAGGTTCGAGCGCCTTCGCCTCCTGTAGTCGGAGCTGCTGAAGGAGTTTTTATTGGGGAGGAGACCATTCCAAGGAGTGAGCCCACTCTCAAAGTTCATTTAGCTGCCCTCTTGTTGCAAAACCGACCAAGCGGGTTTCTATTGAGGGAGATGCTCCCCCCACGAGTCATGAAGCTGAAGAATCGTCTGTTCCGGAGGGGGAGAGTCTGGCGTCAGTACAAAGCTCTCCTTCAACAGAGCAGGTAGACTACAGCGATGGTTCCAGTGATGAGGAGTTTCCCCCCGTGGAGATGAAAACCGAAGATGCTGGGTTGTCTTCTGCTTACGAGAGTGATTACACCACCTTCAGCCCGCCCCGACTGGCATGGAGTAGCTTCGGGCCACCTGGTCTCTTTATAGGGGAAGGGGCCGGGTTGACGGAGGCAGTCGTCTCCACTGCTGGAGCCTTAAGTTTGGTGCCGACAGAGGTAAGAGATCCCCTACCAATTTCACCTTCTGGCTCTTCTTATTAGTCTTCATGCCAGATTTCTGAAGCATGTCATATCTTTCTCTTCTTAAACACTTCAACTATGCAGGCCAAAGTGACCCTGCCGGCCGTGACTGTGAAGATCCCTCTTCTGCCCTTGGGTGTAGGCCAGCCGACATTTCTGCTATCCTGCAGCTTGTAGCTCTGTGGTACCCCAAAGATTTCAATTTGGCAGTGAGCTTGGAGGCATCAGGGGAAATTGTCAGACCTGTGCAGCCGATTGCGGCTTTGGAACCCCAGTCAGTCATTGCTGGCGGAGAATTACTCTCGGAAGGAAAAGTCACTTCTGAGATAGAAGCGGGAGAAATTTTGGAAGAAGTGGCTGGGGTTTCAAAGGCTTTAACCCTTGTCGCAGAGTCGGTGCTAGTGGAAGCCAGTCAGGCCGGGGATGAAGGTCAGACGTCCTCCATCGTCAAAGGTTAGAGCGCGGCTGTGTTGCCAGAAGTCGAGGGAGAGGTTGCTGCTGTCGAGACTTCCTCTACTGCGCTAGTCACTGAAACTGGTTCTAGTGTGGGCGCCCTATAGGACATGCCATCGTTGTCTTTCGAACCGAGCGACGACATCTGGGCTGTAGTCGATAGTCGAGTAGAGTTCCAACTTCCCGATACGTCATCGCTTGGCTTACAGTCGTCAAATGATCTAGTGTGGCAGTATCTGGAGACATTACGGGAGACTGTGGCAACCCACCTAGATCTGACTTATGTGCAACTAAGGGGTCTGGTAGAGCACCTTTCCCACACGTTGCTGACTTTTGGCTGTCCCATGGAAGACTGGATGCAGTGAGTGATCCTGCTCTTGAAGCATGTAAATAGAAGGGAGTTCCTTAGCCAAGGTGTAACTGATCAACTGACGGCAATAAAGTTTGAGCGGGCAGAGTGCCGAGCCACTCTTGCATCTCTGAGAGGAATCGCCCAGCAGGTGTCGGATGCCTCTAACATCTCTACCCAGCGCCGGACTTCCTTGAAGGCTAGGATAGCTGAACTTTACGCTGAACTCTCCTGGGCCAAAACAGATCTGGAACTGGCCAAGCAGTAGGAAGTCTAGAGTATAGAGGAGGCAGAGTTGGCAGAGAGACAGGCCGCCTCTCTCAAAGAGAAGTTAATGCAGTTGCAAACCGCAGAGTCTCACTTGTAGGAGCTCATTCGTCACCCTTCCTTGGGGATCTTGGAGTTCAAGGACATTTTTCAACGCTCGTTGCAGTAGCTTTTTGGTTTTCTTTTCTTTTGTTGAACTTCCATGTATCCCAAGGGATGCCCCGAGCACCATGTGTTTTGCCCTTTCATGCAAATGAATGTCTTCATTATCTATTCAGCACATTTGCTGCTGAATCACAGCTTCATTCTCCTTCATCTTCTAGCTAATTTGTTCAGCTCGGATACACGAGTTGCTAAGACAGGAGAGCGCTCACACCTTCAGCGAAGGTATGAGGAGTTCGCTCCACCGCAGTGCAACTATTCCCAAGGCCTAACTTTAGCTAGGATTGGCTAAATGCCTGAGGGTAAAGGTGTAGCGGCTGCCAGGGCCAGAGGGTAAAGTCAGAAAGTCTATTTGTAAACCTCGCTAATGGTGACGAAGTTTGTAAGTAACATTCTTGTCGGTGAGCTTGAATGCCAAAGACAAAGAGCATGTTCATTCCTTGACAGGAGTGAGAAGCCCGAGTCAGGGGTAGATTCATTGATTCCTGCAAATAATGAAGAAAGTCGAGGGTAGATTCATTCATCGACATGGGTTAAATGTTGAAGCAAGAGGTTTGTTCATCAACGAGGATGGAAGGTCCAAGCCGATGGTTCATTGATCGATTTCGCCGGTGGTTTTGTTCATTGGCATGGGTAGGTGCCTAGGCAAGAAATTCATTTATCGATAGGGACAGAAGGTCTGAGCCAATGGTTCATTGATCGATTTTGTCGATGATGACGAAAATCATGGTAGGATTTGTTCATCGGCATAGGTAGGTGCCTAAACAAGAAATTCATTTATCGACGGGGACGGAAGGTCCGAGTCAATGGTTCATTGGTCGATTTCATCGATGATGACAAAAATCGGTGGTAAGATTTATTCATCGACATAGGCTAAATGCCGAAGCAAAAAAGGTTTGTTATAGCATAGGCGTAAGGCTTATGCCAGTGGGACGTGACTTGACGGCCGCACGTAGGAATTGTCGTAAGCCACCTTGGATCACATGTTTCATTAACTTGAATCTTGGATCACGTGCCCACTTGAGTCTCTGCTACTCTCAGTCTATCAAGTGTTTGATTGAATCCTGTCAATAAGAAATAAGACATTTTGTCAAACACCTTTTTCATTATTAGTGCTCATAAAAATGCATACTTAGATAATTTTAGAGAAATTAGATGCTCACACCAAAAAGATGTATGATTATGCAAATGCCTTAAGTAAGGACTTGATGCACAGACTTGGTGACCTGAATCTACAGATGCATCGACCCTGGTCTCTTCATGTGCACAGACCTAGATACTTCATGTGTACAGACCCTAGATACGCACAGACCTATATGTGCACAGACTCTACATGTGCACAGACATGTATATTCCCAGACTCTATATATGCGTAGACCTTAGACTTTATATGTGCACAAACTAAGTATAGCATGCTAAAGAATACGCATCGACCTTGTAAAGTATGCTGCAGTACGTGCATCGACCTGTAGAACATGCTGCAAAACATGCATTGACCTGAAGTGCATAAAACTAGCATGAGCGTCAGCCTTATAGAATGATTGTAAGGATGTGCATCGACCTTGCCTTACACAAGATGCAATATGCATCGACCTTGCCTTACACAAAGTACAATGTGCATCGACTTTACTTTACTCAAGATACAATGTACATCGACCTTGCTTTACTCAAGGTACAATGTGCATCGACCTTGCTTTACGCAAGATGCAATGTGCATCAACCTGATACAGTACTGGTGTATATATGCATCGACCTATGTGACTTCATGCAAGAACATGCATCGACCTTATTTTCAACATAGTATAAGAATGCATCGACCTGAATGAATGAAGACATATGCATGCATCGACCTAACAGACGTAATATGAAAATGTGCACTGAGCTGACATACTTAAGCCTAAAATCTGCATTGACCTATCAAACTTGATGCAAAAATGTGCACTGACCAGATGTAAAGAAGGTGTGAATGTGCATTGACCTTATCTAACTCAGATGCAAACATGCATTGACCTTACCTAGCTAAGACCTGAACATGCGTCGACCTTAATTACTAAGTGCCTATATGTGCATCGACTTGAGTTCTGACACTTAGACAAATAAATGGTTTGTTCAATGTGAAACATTCTTATGCAATTCAGTCTTAACATGATTCATATAGTGTCATCATCAAAATCTGGTTTCCAATAGGGTGTGCACTAAAAGAGGCACATTCAAGTCGATTACTACCAAACCCAACTCATCATGCAACATTTTTGAAAACCAGTCAAACATGAATGAATGAGTAGCAGGGTCCGGGATGCCCAATTTCACGTGCGGCCAGCATGCCAAGGGCGTGGGATGTAAGGGATTGCTCTTGCCTCACTCCGCAGTGGTCACTCGTTGTACGGAAAGTTGGAACATGCACTCGCTCACCATCCGACGGGCAACTAGAAATAATACTAAGCTAAGCAATGATAAAACTAGTAGAGGAGAGTGACCCGAAGCTCACCTGATCGGCGTGAAGATGCCGATCCCGGCTGGAGACGAGGGCAAGCGGGGAGTGTGGGTTCCCCGCACACTGCGCCGATGTAGCTTCCCTTGTTTAGATTAAACAAGCACTACTCCCCACACATAGGGGTTGGACTAGGGGAGGGAAAATGAAGGATTACATCAAAACTACCTCCGCACAGGGAGGGGCGCTAAGTCGGCCAGGCGGGGAGGGGAGAATTGCTAAGTCAGTGCCGGAAGTGCACTTCTCCGGTTCTGTCCAGTTCTGGAATGACAGGATAGGGGATCGATGCAGATGCAACTGCGCACGTCCCCGAACACAGAAGTCATCGAAACTGGTGCCGATTCGTCGCTATCAGACCTTGGTACGCTGGAGAATTTTCATGGATGGACCCGTCGTCGCCACCGGGTGGGGTGGCTCCTGGAATAGGCTCTCTGTGCTCTGGCTCAGGCTGATCCTAGGGTGTAGTAGTAGTTGGTTGTAGCCGCCACGACCGCTCCCGAAGTCCAATCATGGCGGGACCAAGTCGAGGATGACCATGGACGAGTCCTCTTCCAGCAGCAACTAGGAAGAACACCAGAAGAGGTCGGGGCAGAGATAGGAGCTCGTTGAGTGAAGGGGTGTCAGTTCAGGTCCTGAGTGGCCTGTTATGCACACCTAGGGGAAGAAAATGAGAAGATGCTCTTCCAGAGGTGGAACTGGACGCCACTTTTTACTGATGGGCGCCGACTGGTTGTAGAAGCCCTCAGCCAAGTGGCACCTTTAGAAGTTGTGGGATGCGACCGTAGGAGCTCCAGGAAGTCATCTCAGGTCGCCAGCTGGTCCTGATCTATGCAGTTGGAGGAGCACAAGTCCTCCGGGCAGCAGGGATGTCGGATACTGGTGATACTACCACAACTGCAAAGCTTTCTCGACAAGCTTTCCATCAATATATGGTGCACCTCCGGTTGATGCCGAACGACTCTGAAACAGCTTTTGCAAGTTGAGCTTCTTCTACTACCTGTGAACTGAGTAGAGCAAAGAAGGATCTTGATGGATGTGGGGGGTGGTTTGAAGTGGAGGGGATGGCTAGGGGAGAAAGGGCTTGCTGGCAGTGGTTGTGGGAGATGTGGAGTAGGAACCCCATTTGCTCTTACTTATGGGATGGAGGCGGTACTCCCGTACGAAATTCTGATCCCTTCCCTAAGGGTGCAGCCGGATGAGGAACTTAATCTCGATGAACGTTGAAAGGTGTTACCCGTCCAGCTGGAACTCCTAGACGAGAAGAGGTTGAATGTGGCCAATCATATCTCTGCTTATCAAAAGCGCATCTCGCGACATTTTCAGAAGAAGGTAATTGAATGGAAATTTGAAGTGGGTAATATGATTTTGAAGCGAAAGTTCATTCGTACGGGTGGTCCTAGGTCCAAGTTGCAACTGAACTAGGAGGGACCATTTGTGGTAAAGCAAGTCTATCCCGGGAACGCGTATCTTCTTGTAACCGCCGAAGGGGAAGAATTGTCACATGCATGGAATGGTCTGTATTTAAAACGCTTCTATTCATAATAGAGTCTGGCTAAAACAATTGTTGAACAACAATGTAACCTTTTCTCTTGCCACCGGGCATGATTCCGTAGCACGACCCATGCACACATCACACGGCCCCCCTTTGGCTCGAGCGTTCTATCTCGCATGAGCTCTGTTTCTCCTTCGGCCATGCCTGGGAAAGGTGACAGTCCTTTGCTCTCCTCCTTTCGACCCGACACAAGGACAAGGGACTAATGGACTAGATGATTGACCTGGGTATTCCCTAATACCGGAGAGGTCTCAAATGTGGGTAAGGGCTCAAAAGAAAAAGGTAAAGAAGGAAGAAAAAGAGACACCACGAAAAATGCCCCTGATCCTAGTAACCGGGCATGCTTCTCCTAACCAGAGTTGAGGTTCATGCAAAACGGTGAAGGATAGTGCAGTATCATGGGAGAAAGTCGTAATTTTAAGCATGACAAGAGGGTAAAGTCCTGGTGGGCTATCTAACCCGGGTGTAAGCGTGCCAGCCAAAAAATCCCAGTACAATACACCAACTCCTTGAGGGGTGGTGGTCCAGGAAGAAATTAGGTCCCCATGCTCTGTGCCCCTGCGTCAGGTTTAACCCCCAACCGTCTTCCACCTCCCTCCTCAAGGACCAGAGACCTGCCCTGGGCATGGCTCTTCGAGAAACACTATTTTGTGAGCTGAAGCCTCAGTCAAAGGGGGAAGACTATCCCTGAAGACACACATCGTGCCCCGGAAGAGTCTCTGACGGTTAGGCCAAGGCCCTCGTTGATCAGGTTAATCTAGCCTCCAAAATCCAAAAAAAGGGAAGAAAGAAGAAGAAAAAAAAGAAAGAAAAAAGAAAGAAAAGAAAAAAGAAGAAAAAAAGAAAAAGAAAAAAAGGGGAAAAAAGAAAAAAATAAACAAACACCACACCCAATCACCTGAACCGACCGATCTAGAAACCACCGACGCACAGACACCGCCCTAGAACACAAACCTAAGATAGACCAACTCGCATACAGACATAGAACAGAAGAGCGGCCATCACGGCCAACAATAAGCCTGTAATGCACCTCTATAGGTGCGTTACACGCTCTGATGCACCAAGATAGGGGCGTTGGGACGAACAGGCCTAAAACTTACACTCGAACAATGTAAAGGACTACTATAGGCTCGTTACACGCTCTGATGCGCCAAGATAGGGGCGTCGGGATGAACAGGCCTAAAACCTACACTCGAACAATGTAACGGACTACTATAGGTGCGTTACACGCTCTGACGCACCAGGAGTGGGGCGTCAGGGCCAACAGACCCAAAACTCGATGAACGAGGCTGTGACGCACCTCTACAGCGGCGTCACAATCATGTAACGGACCATAACTGATCCATCACATTGACCTAGCCTCGAAGAACCTAAAACGACTAATGGCTGTGGCGGTCTGTCGTAGGACCATCACATTGTGTGACGGTCTCGGTAACTACCGTTACACCGTCACGGTGAGAAAAATAGTGGAATGGCCGAATCGGCCCGTTCCATGCTCCATTCACGCCGAAGCGCAAGGGAAACAAAGCCACACGATGAAAAAAGGCTCCTGGAGGCTAAAAACACCACATGTATGCATCAAAACGCGAGATCGGGGCGATTCCAACGAATCGACCCAAATCGGGTCACCGAGGTTTCTGGACTCCTGCCGTCCCCGAATGACGATCGATTGACACAAAATTGGTGGGTACGAGATCCTAACATCCCGAGGGTCATTTTGATAGTAATTATACTACAAACTGTCACCGTTCTCCAACGAACCCTACAAACCCCAAAAATAACGATTTTCCTTAAACTGGCCCTATCTCACTTGATAGGGCACCAAACCGCGGACAGAGACAGGGGAAACATGCAGAACAAAGTGGCGATCCATCTCCCTACCTCCACCAAAGAAACTGCGTGCCGAAGCGACTAAACCGTGTCGAAAACCATCACGCGAACCGCCCACGTCGGCTTTGAATCCACGAACGGGATCGCGCCAATCGCACGCCTCCATCACGCGTCTCAACAGCTCTCTAGCGTCGTTAGCTCGCCCGTGGTCGCCTCTGTCGATAGTCGGAGCCGAGGGGATGAGAGAACGAGAGAGAACGGGAGAGAGAGAGTGAGATGGCGTGAGGGTGAGGAGAGAGAGGGGGTGGGTTAATATAATGGAAATTAGGAATTTTTCCTAATTTTTAAAAATCTGTAAATCTCACTAAAAATGACCAGGCGGTGGGGCGAGCGTGCCGGCAAGGGACGCTAGAAAGTGTACCGGGCAAGGCGAGGAAGGCGTGCCGGCGAAGGGGCTGGGGAATGCACCGGTGAAGGAGTGTGCCGGGCTAGGAGTGCACCGGCGAATGAGTGTGCCAGGTTAAGGGTCCGTACAGGGTAAGGTCTGTGCCGCCTTGAACCAGGTCTGGGCGCGTCTGGGGTTAAGGCCCATGCAACTAGGAGTAAGTCCATGCAATGAGGGCTGGGTTCATGCAGGTAAAGGCTGGGCTGATGCAAGTCCGTGCATGCACGGGATGAGGTTCATGCAGGTGAGGAGGTCCATGCAGGTTGGACAGAGTCTATGTGGGTCTAGGCTAAGTCCATGCAGGTTTTGGGGTTGAAGTCCATGCATATGTACAAGTAAAGTCCATGCATGTGTACAGAGTTAGGGTGAAAGGGGCAAGTCCGTGCATATGCACGGGGTTAAGGAACGAAGTCCATGCATATTTTTGGGGTAAGTCCGTGCATATGCATGGGATCAAGGAACAAAGTCCGTGCATATTTCAGTCAGGGTCCATGCAGGTTTTTAAGCAAGTCCGTGCATATGCACGGGGTTGAAGGACGAAGTCCATGCAGGATTTTAAGCAAGTCCGTGCATATGCACGGGGTTAAGGAATAAAGTCCATGCAGGTTTTTAAGCAAGTCCGTGCATATGCATGGGGTTAAGATAAAAGTCCATGCACGTGAGGGCTAAGGTCGATGCACATTGGGAATATGCAAAGGGCAAGGTCAGTGCATGTGTATGCAAAGGGGGACAAGGTCTATGCAGGGTCTATGTAAGGCTCGTGCAAGGCTTGTTCATGTAAAGGGACAAAGTCTGTGTAGGTGAGGGCAGGGTAGTGTACCGGCCAAGGAGTCCAAGGGTGTACTGGCAAAGCTCTGAAGGGTGCACCGGCGAAGGGCTTGGGAATGGCCATGTCGGTGAAAGGCTGGCTAGTGTGCCGGGGAAGGAGGTGTACCAGCGAAGGGCGAACTGGAAGGCGTGCTGGTGAAGGAGAAGGCAGCCTGCGCCGGTGAAAGGCTTGGAGGGCCCACTCCTCTTCATCCTTTTAAGGCCTTTCTTTTCTTTTTTTATTCTTCTCTCTCTTCTTCTTTGATTGATTTTCTGTGTGGTTCATAGGGGGCCCCCTCTCCCTATCTCTTAACCATTCTCTGTTCTCTCCTCCCTCTAGCGCGGGTGTTCAAGTTACCCAACTATTATTCAGTCCGGTTCTCTTCATGTTGCCCACAGTTCCTTCGCCTTGGTTAGGGTGTTTTATTATTAATTATTTCACTCGGTGAGGCCGCGAGGCTTGCATGGTGGAGTGATCCCCTCGTCTCTCCTCTGGGGAGGCGAGCACTCTCCTATGCGCCCTTGCAAACCCAACTGAAGCGTTCCTAGACCAAACCACCGGTGCAATCTAGCATTTCACCAAGGAACAAAAGAGAAGAAGGAAGAGAGAGAGGAAGAAGAAAAGATTCATGGGCCAGCATACAAAGTATGTGCGTGAATGGCATTCCATTTAAAAAAAGGGAGGGCTACATATGCTTTGGGGCATATCCCTGCTTTACACTTCAATAAAAAAGGGGAAGGATGCTCAATCTATTCCCCAGAAGATCTCCTCCAGAGGAAGAATCCCGACGCAAGGGAGTTCTACCATGTCGCGTAGTCGGTTCCTCTGTTCTTCGAGGCGCGTCAGCTCAGACGTCACAGACGTCGTCTCGACTCTGGCAACGGTAAGCTCCTCGGTCTCTCTGACCACAGCCGCCTCAGCTTCAACCAGCTCGACCTCGGCTGCAGCAACATAGCCCCTCAACTTTTCTATTCTGCTTGTGAGAGCACCGACACGACGGTGGCTTTCATCCAAGGCCTTTTCATGCTGCTCTTCATTGCCTTTTCGCACCTCCAGGGCCTGTAGGTACTCATCTTCCTGAGCACTGATGGCAGCAAACTCGCTAGGAGCCCGGGCCTCAAGGAACTCGCGGCGGTTGACGTATTTCAGTAGCAGCAAGACTTGCCGTAACCATTCCTCTAGAGGGCAGCCCAACATCTGTAGTGCCCCGGTCAGCTGCGCCACCACGGTGTGCACCCCCTGACATGTGAGGGAGGGATCGACGAAGATCATTGACCGCAATGCCAGCAGCATCTGTCAGACCGGCACGTCCAAGGTGGCGTGGCCAATGGAAGGCATGGCCGGAGGGTCAAACTCGACCAAGCCATCCACAGCCACCCACAAATCCGCGTCCACTGCACCCGAGGAGGATGGAAGAGTGGAGGCCAGGTCGCTTGAGCGTCCGACCTCAATGAACAACTCCCGGTCAGCCATCGCCAGAGGAGCCAGCAGAGTTGTGACTAAACCACCTGACTCCATCGTCGCGAGGGGCTGCTCCACTCTGCTCTCAGTTGGAGGAAGGGCGTAGAGCGGAGCTAAATTAGATTTCACTACTGAAGGACCTATGACCCTTTCCACTTGTTCTCCCTCCTCCTGAGAAATCGTGATGCTTGTCAGTATCTTCCCCAGAAGCTGGTCCTCCTCGGGCGTCATGAGCGGTCGGGGAGGCGAAAGAGGAACCATGAGCTTCAGCCCGCCCCCCGATTGCAGGAAGGACACCATTGTAGAAAGTTGTTATTTAGCTTCTCCTACCCCTTTTATTTTGTTTCGCGTCGATCCGGCTTGACCGGAGGGGAGTTTCGTTCCGAACTCGTCCCTCTCGTTTCCCAGCAGATATAACGCGCTTGTCAGAGGCCATTATATGCTTAATGGACCCTTGGGGGTGCGTTATGCTATACATGGTGGACCACTCTTGGACCGTTATATAACCGTGATTTTTGTAGGTCTATAGGTCATTGGGCATGACAGACTAGGTCCGGTCCGTCATGGCCGGTATAACGCCCTGATCCTAGTGCATTATATGATGTGTAAAACTGTGGATTTTTTTGTGTTTCATACATTCGGGTGACTTTAACGGACCAATCCTGGTGCGTTATAGTCTCATGGCGCACCAATCGTGGCGCGTTATGATTTATGTGGTTTCCATGGCTATTTGGGAGAGTATAACGCACATGAGGAGGCGCGTCATACTATGCTTAACGCCCCAGATGTGGCACGTTATGGTCTGCATGTCTGAGTTCTGGCATTTGCATGGGTGAGCATAACGGCCTGGGGGAGGCACGTTAAGGTCACATAACGCCCCGACCCTGGTCCGTTACACTCTACTGTTTTGGGAATTTAGGAAGAGCATGTTTAATTCCCGTATATTACGTTCTATGCTACGTCTATGCTATAATCGCGTTACTTTATGATTAATGGCTTGCTCCTAGAATCCCAATGGAGTGCTTGGACTTTCCATCTAATGGAACCACTAGACGTAGCCCTAGACTTCACGGATGGTCGACCCACTTGGGAGAGGTGGAGGGATAGTCCCGTCAAATGGTTTAAGCTAGTACCATGGGCCCTTGGCTCGACCGTAGTGCTCTACGGGGAGGGAAATCTAGCTGGAGGTCTGGCCCAAGGTAGGGGTCGGTGTGTGCACACGTGGTCAGAGGCGAGAGCTAACACTGACGAGTGTTACTCTGACTAGTTCTTAGTTGGTACGGTTCGATTATGCCTCTCGCTTGTCACGCTCAGACTCGCGAGTTGCCTGAGATGCAGTGTAAGTCATCCGGAGGCGGATCTGGTCTCTCTCTTCTGGCGGAGTTTCCCTGTTCTTTCTCTTGTCACTGGAATGATTGAGTTTATTCTATTCGTAGATGTAGTTTTTACTGCTAGTTCCTGTTGCTAGCAGTTGCTCTTGTTATTTATTTATTTACATTGGCATCTCGTTAGCCAATTTACTTGCCTAGATGGACATTTCTGTTCTAGTCTAGTAGCATGTTGAATTAGTGCATCTGCTTGGTTAATTGTTTAAATGCATGCTCTAATTACATTTTAATTTGAATCGACAAATCTTTCTCTCCGTCCCTTTAGGTGATGAATATCCCCTCTGATTTGGACCTCCCGTACAGGTCATTGAACAAATAAACTCTCCTCTCTGTCCCTTTAGGTGACGAACATCTCTTTTGAATCAACAAACTCTTCTCTCTGTCCCTTCGGGTGACGAATATCCCTTTGATTTGGACCTCTCGTCCAGGTCATTGAATCAACAAACTCTCCTCACCGTCCCTTCGGGCGGCGAATAATTCTTTCGAAGGAATAAACCCTTCTCTCCGCCCTCGTGGCTCGCCTTTTGACAAATTTGGCTTCTATAGCCCGCCTCCTAACATCCTTCGGCTTTTCTAGCCTGCTTCCCAAGTTTCGGCCCTTGTGGCCCGATTTCTCAACCTTGATTATCGGCCCCCCGCCGACAGCCTTCCAACCATCGGCTCCTAAGCTGACAGCTTTCTAATCATCGGCATTCGAGCCGACAGCTATCCATTTACTGGCATCCATGCCAGCAGCTGTCCAGAGTTGTTATAAAGAGAAACAAGGAAGAGAAAGAGAGAAAGGAAAGGAGAGGAGATACCATGTGAGGGCAAGTGCACCCACGTGCACCGCTTGTCTCATCCTTCACCCGCGCTACCCGTGGATGGGGGGTATTTGTGGATACCTAAAAATTCTCACCCCATGTTTACGTGTGGGGGAATAAAGAAAAGGAGAAAAGAAAAGAGAAGAAGAGAAGAAGAAAAGAAGGAAAGGAAGCACCCTCATGCAAGTGCCCTCCAGCAGTACACGCATTTAACACCTCTCAGCGACACACTCCCATGTGCCCTCCAGCGGCACACTCATTTAACGCTTCTCAGCAGCACACCCTTTGCCCCCCTCCAGCAATGCACTCATTTAACACTTCTCAGCGGCACACTCCCTTAAGCCCTAGCGGCACACCATTGAAGCCGCATCGACACACCCAGGCTGTCCTTCAACGGCACGCCTGCAAGGCCCTCCAGCGGCACGCCTGCAAGGCCCTTCAACGGCACGCCTGCAAGGCTCCTCAACGGCACACCTACAGCAGCATACCATACCTGGATCCCTAGCAGTACAGCGCTCAGCCCCCTTCACACAGCACATCCGGCAAAGAAATCTAGGGCCATGCCCTATAGGCCTTGGCGCGCAGCGGGAATAGGCGGGGTTAGCTGAGGTGTTGCTCCCCCGTGCAGGCACGCAGGCTACTCCTGAGATTGGATGGATGATTCAGATCCAGCCCCATCAATGCTGGGCATCACTCGACGTCACCACAGCTGGGGTATAAAAAGCCCCTCGCTTCATCGAGCAGGAGGATTGGGTTTAGGTAGATCAGAGGGAGAGAGAGAGAGAGGGGGGCGGTCCCCACTCTATAAAATCTACATTTTTCTTCTATTTTAGTCCACGTTGACTAAGAGCATGCGGACAGAAGGATACGTGGCTTGAACTGGCTGGCTGGGTGCTTTGTGTGCGTAGACTGAGGGGGATTGACCCGCGTGCTTCTGCATGACCTTGAGCTTCATTCTTCGCGACTCCTTTCACATACCGGTACGATGACCGAATCCTTGCACGAACCTTGCACGAGACTAGGACTAGGGAAGGCCATGGGGCCTCTGGGCTGGGAGGAGTGCATGGCCTCCAAGAAGTTTGCCCTCCCTGGGGGCGCGGCCGCACCCTAGGTCAAACTTCCCCCGTGGGTGAGTCGCGGCAGCAGGGTCAGCCTCGACGGCCTTTTGGGATTGTTTAATGTTGTCCTTTAAAGGACGGGGTGTTCGAGGGTGCTAGGATCGGCCCGTGGGGGCCTATTGTTGTCGCGTCTTAGTTGCCGCTCACAAGGTGTTCGGGTAAATGCCCGACACACCTCGAGTTGTCAAATGACTTGAATAGGTGACTGGTGGCCTTGGATTTGGCCCGAGGGCTGAGGATATGAGCTCATGGGAGCTAAGAAGAGGCTCTTTGGGCATGTGGGCTGGGCCTCGTGGTGTGTGTCGTGTTACACGATGGCCTGGCAGGGTAGCCTCGGGTTGGCCCGAGAGCTAAAGATAAGTGGCTCATCGCCACGTGTCCGAGAGTCGGGGGTGACCCCGACTTGCTGGTGGGTTGTTGTAGAATCCGGCTGGTATGCTGGAGCCGTGAGTCGGCCTGTGATTTGCTATAGAAAGACTGGGATATATGTGCCCACAGTGTGTTCGGGGAAATACCCAACATACACATGTGAGCCGTACATGCACACTACGGGCCTCCAAAGCCCGTAGTTGACCTAGTTAGGTCTCCATTTGACCATGGAGGGTTGAAAGAAGGTGTCTTGGGATAGGCCCCGATCTCGTTTCTAGGTGCCACATGGCATGTCTTGTAGTCGGGGCGCCCCCGGGTTAACCAGGGTGGCCGTGTAGAGCACGGACAAAGCCCGTAATTGAGCGATTGGGAGTGATCCCAATCGATTGCTGGTGTCGCCGTATGTCACGACTAGCTGGTTAGGGCCCTGGGTCAGGCCCACCGAGTTGTAGGAAGGGTTAGGTAGCCCATGCCTTAAAGGTGTTCGGGGAAACTCCCGAAACCTTATTCCTTAGCATTTTTGCTGGGAACTTGTCTGGGTACAACAGACGTCAATTAGATGGCGTCCAGAGGTCCTGACTGGATAGCAATTAAAAGACAGCTAATAAAACACATAATGAAACACAAGAATCATGCATTCACCATTAGAGTTAACTTTTCACAGACTAAGTGACAAGAGAAAGAACAACCACTAGAAGAAAGACCAGATGCATCCACTGACAACTTACACTACGCCTCAGGTGTCTCCCACTTGCCTCAAACACGGTAACTGAGACATCGTAACTGTAACCAAAGACAAAGACTAGTCAGGGTCACGCTCATCAGCGCAAGTCCACGCCCCTGACCACGCGTGCACACACAAGCTCAATGCCTTGAGTCAGGCCTCTAGCTTGTTTTCCCCCCCAGTTGGACACTACTGCAAAGTAAGGGGGCCCATGGGAACTAGCCTAAAAACTCTACACCGGGACTGTCCCGCCACCTCTCCTCGGTGGGTCGACTCTAAGGGTCATCGGGCTACGACTAGTGGATCAGTCACAAAGAAAGGGAAAATCACTCAAAATGGGGAATTAAACATGTTATAAAGCAGCAAACAATCCAAAATAATTAATGGCTTAACCATAGATGCATGACCAATCGACACAAAGGGCATAAATGGGTCTGCATAACGTGCAGGACCTTGTGAGCACGTTCTTCATGAACGCGGTGGACGTCTGTAGTCTGTTAATCATTGACGCGGTGGTCCTCATGACCGCGTCAATTATCGCCTTTGAAAAACCATGAAAGCACGGATCGCGGTGCCACAATATGCCGCGATATTGACATCGCGGTGCCTACATATAGCACATTCTTTTGAGAACGCGGTGGTTATGTGTACATCATTCTACTCAGTAATCTGGGCCTATGCTAACCAGTTCTAAGTCCCACCCAATTGATTCAAATCGATGGGAATACAATAGTAGAACCTGTTTTACCCTTTCCTCTAATAGTTTCATGCATTAAACACCTCAAAAACATAATGGACAATGGCCATGATAAATTATATCACAAAGCTCTAAAATGCAAAACAATTCCTATGCATTCAAATAAAAATTCTAACATGCACTTAATCATGCTAATGCATAGAAAAACATGAAAAGATGAAGCATGATCTATCCCCTACTTGGAAACTTGAGAGGATGTCGTTCTTCGAGCTAGAACTGCCACCCACAAAGGCTACAACTCCACCCACCACACGAGCTCACCTCCACGACCGCACCAACGCTCCACCGTCGCCTCGTGCTCACTAGAGCCTTCTCCTCCAAGCCGCCTGCGGTCGAGTGGAGTTGCACACCGAGAGAACAAGAGGAAGAGGGGGAGAGGAGTGTGAAGGGAGAGAGAGAACTGTGAGGTTCTGTTTCAACATCCTCAAATTCAATTGTATGTAAACATGGAGGGTGCAAATTACTTACACTTAGAATAGTTTTGGAAATCTCTTGTGCATTGATTCTTCTATTTTGCATGTGGCTTCTTGTTCCAAGCACTTGTTTCATTGAACGTTCACCATGGGAATAGTCTTGTTCCTTAGTACACGTATCTCATGATCAAGTATCCTCAGTGGCTTTTGCTCATATGTCAGGTCCTTTTGTATTACCAGGTTGTCATGTTCTATAATATGATACGGATCATGGACATACTTCTTTAGCATGGAGACAACACATTGTAGACTTCAGACAGTTGAGGTGGCAAGGCGATCCAGTAGGCGACCTCGCAACCCTTTCCAGGACCTCAAAGGGGCCGATATATGTTGGTGTAAGCTTGCCCTTAATACCAAATCTTCGAATTCCACAACCTGGGAAAACCTTAAGGAATACATGGTCTCCAACTTGGAACTCCAGGTCCCTCCTAGTATCGGCATATGTCTTTTGTCTCAACTGAGCCATCTGAAGTCTTTCCCTAATGATTTGTACTTTTTCAGTGGTGTCCCTTACCAGTTCCAGGCATAGAAGTTACTTTTCTCCAACTTCATCCTAACATATTGGTGAGTAACAACTCCTTCCTTACAATACCTCGAATGGTGTCATCTAAATGCTAGCTTGATAGCTATTGTTGTAGGCAAATTCAACTAGAGGCAGATGATCGTGCTAACTTCCACCAAAATCTATCATGAGCATGTCTTCCACTACTTGATTTGTCCTTTCCATGTGACCATCCGTTTGGGGATGAAATGTAATGCTGAAATTTAACATCCTCCCCATGGAATGTTATAGACCCTTCCAAAAGTGTGGTGTGAAGTGCAGGTCTCGATCAGACGCTATTGAAACAGGCACTCTATGTAATCTGATGACCTCTTTGATATACAAGGCTGCTAGTACATCCACTGACCATCGACTCTTGATAAGTAGAAAATGTATGGATTTAGTTAATCGATGAATAATCACCCTTTTTTCGTCATGTCTGCCCTTTATTTTTGGCAAACCCATGACGAAGTCCATCCCTATATCCTCCTACTTTCACTTAGGAATATCCAAGGGATGTAATTTACCGGTAAACTTTTGATGTTCCGCCTTGACTTGTCAGTAAGTAAGGCAGTGGGACATGACATCCGCCACTTATCTATTGTGTCCCCTAGGGCACAAGTATACTATATGTTGTTTAGTTTTGATACTAGCAACATATATTGTTTTGTTTTGATGATAGCAACACAGTGACTCTGTGTGAATCTTAATTTAGTCACCATGAGCCTCCACATTGCATAGCTCGGAAGATGTGCTCCATCTCCTTCAGCCAGTTCTCGGCCTCGTCTGGGTCTGAAGATCCACTAAAGCATGGGGGATTCAAGCGTTGGAAATTCCAATGTAGATTTCCTTCTCCTTGCTGTCTGCCACCATGAGCTACTTGTTGTAAGGCCTGGGTCAGGCCCTGCACCGTGCGTTGCATGTCCTGCCATTGAGCACGTTCCGTTGCCATCACGGAAATTTCCTGCAGCATAAGGAATTAATTAAAAACATTCTTATTGAGTCTATCTAAGGTAGTGAGGATGGGCTTCATCATCGGCAATGTGAGGTGCTCCAGGTGGAAAGCTGGGCTTTCTTTCGGGGAGCTCATCCAGAGCCCAGGGGCCTAAGGGCGACGCTCTGTTTGGCTGGGGTCCCCTTGGTCCTTTGCGATGAGCTTGGCGCCTCTGTGCTCGCTGAAAAGGTTGGGGTAGTCGTCCTGGGCTTAGTGAGGGTGTCACCGGACAGGGATGTTAATATCCTGGAGGTGAATGCCATGGTGAGCAGCCATAAGGCTGTTCCGAAAGTGATCGTGGCAGAGGTCGACGGCCACCGGATCCCGGTTTGTGTGTCCTTGCGAACGACAAAGGGTTGCAGAGGTGAACCTTGTCGCGAGGTACGGGACGGGTACGAAAGTCGCTTTAGTGTGTTTTAAATTTCAAATCCGCGTGATCCAGATTGGGAGGTGAATTGGGTGCTGGCCTGTCGAACAGTTGCGTGGGTCTCGTTGGTTAGGATAACAGTTCGGCTCCCGCAAGTGCCGGTGACTTTCCTGAATCCAAGTCTTTTGGACCCATGCGTCCTGGCACTACTTCTGTCCTTTGCTTGTTTGCTATAGTGGTTCATGGTCCGCCCCAACTTTCTCTCTCGACTGAAGGGTCGGCCTAGGGCTCCAGCATCAACGTCCTGGCCACAGGTGCGCCGGTGATTCCGTCGGGGAAGCTACTGCGACTCCCGTCGCCCTGTTGCCAGTTGGAGTTGATTAGTGACAGATTTCTTCTTCTGCCACTCCGCAGAAATTGCAACCTTCGGAGGTCATGCGCCATAAGTTGTCGGGGGGGGGGGGGGTCGTCACCCGCCACATAGCCCCTCTGGTTGTTGTAGGTTCGCCCCGTGACGTGGATAGCTCTGCTAGGGGGCTTGAGCTGATCAATCACCCCCGTCAGGGCAAGGATGGCAGTATCGGTCGAAACCGAAACGGACCTTTGCACTGTAGCAAGTCCGATACAAAAAATAAAAGATTTTTTTAATGGTTTCAGACCGAAACCGGCCGAAACCGCCCGGTTTTCAACAGTGGTCCCCTCATGGATTCCACCCTTCATCATCTCGTTCATCACCTCCCTTTCACTCTTCATTCATTTGGTTCTTGAGTTTATGACACTTAGTGGACCTTTGCCAAGGCCATGTAGCTAGGGGCCTTGTAGGCGTACCGGGGAGCGACGCTAGGGAGCGTGCCGGTGAAGGCCCTTAACGGGCGTGCCGGTGGAGGCCTTCAGGGGGCATGCCGGGGAGCGACATTGGAGAGCGTGCCAGCGAAGGCCCTAGACAGGTGTGCCGGGGAGCGACGCCAGGGAGCGTGCCGGCGGAGGGTCAAGGACCGTGCCGGGAAAGGCCGACACAGGGTGTGCTGGGGAAGGCCGCCATAGGTCGTGCCGACGGAGGACCGCTTGGGTTGCACCGGGGAAGACCCCTTAGGGCGTGCCGGGGAAGGGCCCTTCAGGGCGTGCCGGCGAAGGGGTGTCTGAGGCTTGATTTACTTCTTCTTTCCCTTTCTTTTCTTTCTTCTCTTCCCTTTGCTTATAGTGGGATGTTCCTCTTCCTTCGTAGCTTACTTTCTCATTGTCTGCAGTTTGTTCTGATCTTTGTCTATTGCGCTTTGCAGATAAATGACTGCTCCAAGTGGCTCTTCCGCTCCCATTGCTGCTGGTGCCAGACTCGTCCCTCTGCCTCTGGTGCTGGTGGTTACATGGTTTAATGTCGAAGATCTGGACTGGGACCATGTCGAGGTGGTAGCACTGGCCGAGTCCTCAGGCTCGGACACCGAAAGCATGGATATTCGGAGGCTTGCCAAGGTCGAGAAGGGCTTCACCTTTGACCGCACCGTAAGGAGCTACAAGGGAGATTTTCCGAAGGACAAGCACCTGCTCCGTTTTCTCAAGCAGTCACAGTCTCGGGAGAGGCAAGAGCCGTGGGTTATGAAGGCAATGGAGCGTGTAGTCTTATAGGCTCATGACAGCTTGTCCCACGTCGTTCCCAGAAGCATCCCAATGTACCTGGTGGGCGAAGCTCACGAGTGGGAACCCGTATTGGGGTTGGACGCCGTGCTCCTGACAGAAGATAAGTTGGTGAGGACCCCCGGTTTCACTCCGACGAAATGGGATATGGCTGTGGGCCGGGTCCAGGGTGAGCAGCACCGCTTCGGCTTGTTCTTGACGCCGCTAAAGTGGGGTTATAGAGAGGAGCCTTTTATCTTGGATTGCCTCGCTGTCAGATTCAAGCATGAGCTGGCGTTGGGATGGTTCGGGGAGTTGAAGCTCCAGGACACCCACAGATTTAGGGAGGGGGCCGTGGAGTTCACTGAATACGTACTATTCAATTACGCCCCACGGATTAGGACTCTCCTGTAGAGTCCCGATCGGGTTATTAGGGCATCCATTTGAATGGTCTATCGATAGACCACTCTTGTCCTTAAACAGTCTAGATGAGACTGTTCATCAACCGATGATCCAATGGTCTTGACAAAGCCGTTCTGATAGCCACAACAGTCAACAATTAACCGTTCACATAATTTGGATAGACGGTCTCGGGTCGTTCAGTTGCATCTTTTGATCCAAGGACGAGTAGCCTTCCGCGGTCTATCTTTGGGTGGTGTGGGCCTTGGCGCGGTCGCCAGACGACCGTGTAGTTCCTTGCCACGCTATTTCGTCTCCTCTTGCAACATTGCATTCTAAGACTGTCTGTTTCTCTTCCTCACCCTCTCTCGTGACTCTCTAAGAGCGTAGTTAGTCAATTAGCGTTCCATCCACACATTCATACATGCACTCACACATTCATTCATAACAAAAGGAAAATCAACTAAAAATCATGTCATGTCATATCAAAACCATCCATGTGCAAAGTCGTGTCTAGCTACATTAGGCCTCTCCCTCTGGCCTGTCGCTGTCGTCAGCTCCCTCTTGCCTGTTCGATGGCGGGGCCATCACAAAGCTAGTCGCCTCTTCTCGCTGGTGCCGTCGACATCGCTCGTCCTCCTCATTCCTTCAACGACCGGATGAACTCGTGAAGTAGCTGCGGAAGGAGCCGTGGGTGGTACCACTCAGTGCTACTCTACTCCGCTCCTAGCTCATCTCCCTGTAAGCCCGCAGCTCCCCACTCAGCCCTGACGCCTCAATCAGAGCACGGTCCCACTCCGACCGGTAGTGCTCTGCCTCAGCTCAGACTCGGACCAGCTCCTCAACCCCCCCGGAGTAGCTCAAGCTCCACCTGGAGGAGCGCTGTCTCGACCGTGTCTGTCGGTCAGCTCCGTGCTAGCTCCTCCCGGAGGCGGGCCGTCTCCTCTGGTGCTGTGACTCGGGTCTGCTCAAGTCCTCTCGTATCCAGGTACTCTTGCCCAAGGCAGCTCTCAGCTCGATCATCTGCATACGCGCATCATCATTAGTCAATTGCATTTAACAAAACATAATCAACAGGGGAAGCATTGTAATCTTACCCTCTCAGAGTGCGCTGCCTCGGTTGCCTCGGCCTGAGCTACCATCCGCGTGAACTCCGCCTCCTGCTCGGCACGGTCGACTGGCGTCTGGGTGGAAGAAGATGGAGCGTCGGCCCCCTGTCGTTGGGCTCCTTTAGCTCACTGCATTTTAGAAACTCCAGGGTCAGTCATTTCATAAGCATAATCATAATCAAATGCATAATTAAGTTTAAGGGTTAGCCCAGGTGATCCAGTCGATCTCACCGCTGAGTCCCTTCGAGGACCACCCGATACGCTCGTCATCTCGCACGGGGAACTCTACCTCTGGTTGATGGACGCCCCTCATCCTCATGATCAAGCGGTGATGGAGAGGCTCGATAATGTTCATGCAGTGGATCCAGATCTCTCACCCCGCGTATGCCTGGGCCGCCTCCACCCATGGCTATCCCTCGTGACCCTTATCACGATAGGGTGTCCAGCGCACCTGAAAGGGCAAGCAAGTCAAGTGTCAGCATTTAGATCAGCAGTTAATAGGCATTTCAGTGTATTTGGAGAGATTAAGTTTAGAAGCTTACAGATCCATAAGGAAACGTGTCCATGTCATCTTGAATCACCCGCGATAGGCACTGTAGCGATCCCATGTCTCGAGCCGCTATCCGCCACCTCGCGATGGGTATCCGATCCAGATGTACCTCCTTCCCTCACCCTAGGCTAGGGAGGTACAGGTAGCTTCATACCTGTATAAAGTCGAATGCCATCATATAGCAATAATCAGCATAATCATAGCAGAAGCATTTAGAGATAAGCATTTTACCTGGAGTAGAGGCGAGAAGCCACCCAGCATCATCTGTCGGTCGGTCGTGCTAAGTGAGTCGAAGAGGAACGCCAGTACAGCAGCTCCCCAGGCATACTCTCCAACTCTATCTAAGTCCCTCAGTAGTGGAAGGAGCGTGCAGCTCACTCCATCTACCCTTATCGAGAATAGTAGCTTCCCAAACAATAGCATCAGGAAGTGGCACAACACTATGTCTCCCTCTCCTCCCGGTCCCATGGCTACTCTCCTCCTGGCTCGATCTGTCAGTCGGTCCAGATGGTCCTCGGGTAGCTCACCTACGGCTATCGCCACTCCCCTCAGTCCTAGGCTCTCTTGGAGCGTCGCCCTCGCCAGCATCGACGAGTGATGTCCTGGCCATGTCAGCTTTAGATCAAGTAGCTCCCTCGCCATCTCTCGGTAGTCGACGTAGGTGGTCCCCATCACTGGTGCTTCGTGTGCTCGAAGTTCCATAATCCGTGCCACATCCTCGAGCGTGGGGATCATGTGACCCCATGGGAAGAGGAATGCTCGGCTGACTACATCCCATCTCTCGTGCAGTGCATATAGCAGGGCCATGCTGATCCGCATCACCTCTATCCCCAGGAACTCAGCGAAGCCCATCGCCGCTAGTCTCTCTCTCTGGTAGTCCGATCGCGCCTGGTACACTCCCCGGACCTGCAGCCAAGAGATGCGCATCCGTCGCTTCCCCTGCACGCATTTAAAACATTGAGTCCATCATTTTATAGGCCTACGGGGTTAAGGCTAGGAATTGATTCTGGAATGCTTCGGTTGTAGGTTGACGCCTAGATATTGGCCATCTTTATGTCGTTAGTCAGCAATGTGGTTCACATTGGCTTGAGAAACTAGAGCTGAGTAGGCCGAATGGCCTTGGAAGGCATTGTAGCCAGAAGCCGGGCTTGGAGACTAGAGTTGGCCGGCTGACCTGTGAAGGGGTTGTAGCCAAAATGCGAGAGTTGAATACTGATGCTAGGTCTGGGTGGCTGGCTCACGGATGCACTGTAGATGAACTGTTGGAATGGCAACTGGCACTGGAACTGAGCGGCTGGCCTGCGGAGGCATTGTAGCCACGATGCCAGGACTGACGACTGGCGCTAGAGCTGAGCAGCTGGCCTGTGGAGGCGTTGTAGCCGCGATGCTGGAGTTGGTAACTGGTACTGGAACTGAGCAGATGGCTTGTGGAGGCATTGTAGCCACGATGCTGGAACTGGTAACTAGTACTAGAACTGAGTGGCTGGCCTGTGAAGGCGTTGTAGCCATGATGCTAGAACTGATCGGCCGACCGTCAGGGTGGGTAACCGAATGCTGGAGCTAGAAGCTGGAAGCTGGAACTGGAGCTGGGCGGCTAGCTACTGATGCATACCAACCAGAGGGATGGAGCTGATCGACTGACCGTTGAGGTGTGTAGCCGAGTACTGGAGCTGGAATTGGCAATGGCCGACCCTCGGAGGTGTGGTGGCCACTGTTGTTGTGGAGTGATGCTGAGGTTGTCGTTGGTAGGCCGTCGTGGTTGATGACCTTCGTCGGTGAGGAGCAGAGAAGGAGAGGGTTCTCTCTTTTTTTTTTTCTCTTTACCAGCTCTACCGCCCTTCTGAATTTTCGCCAGAGCTGGCCCCCTTTAGCTTTTTCCGGTACGTCCTTGCGGGTTTTCGCATCGAGGGGTTACCTGATTTTGCCTGAGGCGCCCTTCCGAGTTTTCACCTCAGCTGGGTCGATGGCAATTTTTGCTCCCAGTGGTCTCGTAACGGGAGCCGACTGAGGCCGCCGAGATATCTCTATTTTTAACCCCATTTTGATATTTTTCTTTTGATTCCAGGGATCGTTGTCCGTAGCATGATGTTGTTAAGGGACGTGTCTGAAAATCAGGGAATGTAAGCAATCAGACATGGCTTTACCCCTACCTGGGGCTTCTGCGAGTTATGGGACTGTGGGACCGAGGGATATATTACTCTGGCTAAATATGACTGGGGGTACTGGACTATAGAACGCGGGAGTGTGTGATGACGGAGATCTGGGCTATGCCGGGACTGGTTTTTGCTGGACTAGCTCCCATAAGCTGCCCCTTCTCAGAGAATCAACAAAGCCCGTCGCACAAAAGAGGGCCCCAGACATAGACGACAAAGCCAGAAGCATTGTTACGCCAGGCTCCCCTGGCCTCTGTTCGCCATCGGCATTGGCGTCCAGCCCAGTCACGTCATCAACCGCCGAAGCAACCACCTGTTTGGAGGGCTTGGCGTCCAACCAGATTACTACCGCGACGTGGGCACTACACACCTCAACCAGAAGCCCAACACGCGAGACAAACAGGAACATAATTCAAAGTCACAGATAGCGGGCTACAACATCAAGCACCACGTGTGTATCCAATACACGCTGTCTTCGCCAGCTCCATGCCCTCAGTGGCTTCGACAAACTGCCCACTAGGGATCTAATTCTACAACCTCCTAGGCTCAACTGTCTTCCACAAATGTACCACCGTCACATGAAGGACCGCAACGGGAGGGCCAACCCTCAAAACAACTAACTCTGCACAATGACAATAAGGTCGGGAGAAAACAAGCCTACAGGGCTCACGGGCCGCACGCCGTCATCTTCGCCTCCGCCGCACGCCTCGTGGGGGGCATTTATTGGCATCCGCTTATTTTCTCTAAATTAATTGAGAATTAAGCATAGAAAAATACTCCCTAAATAGAGTAAAATGGCACAATGCCAAAGATGCTCTACCAGTCGAGTCGGCCTCGAAAATCGAGGCGTCGCCAGCCCAGGTAGCACAACATAATAATCGGGGATCGCCCCTGAGCATAGGGCACTGCACCAGTCACAGGGCCCAACCAAGGGTTCTATCTGGATAGCTGTAACCCGTGGCGACATCAACAATCGATCGGGCCTGCCCCTGATCACTAACTTTGTGGGTTTACCCGCGTTCAACATAACTACCCGAGCCGATCTGGGGTCACCCCGACCACAAGCCACGTCATGTGGCACCCAGCAACGAGGTGGGGGTCTACCCTTGAGACACCTCCCTCCAGCCCTCTGAAGTCAAAGGAAGACCCATCTGGGCCAACCGCAAGCCTCAGGAGCTCACAGCACCCTTATACGGCCCCACACGCGTGTGTTGAGAATTTCACCAAACACTTGGTAGGCGCGGCTGCTCCAGCCACTCTACAGCAAGCCAGATCCCAACTCGGGACTCCCAGTAATCCATCGTGGCCTGCACCACCATCGGGCACCCACGCACATGGATCGACCTGCGCGGTCAGGTCGCGGGGTTCGACCTGCCCGGTCAGGTCGCGGGGGTCAAGGGGGCAGCGCCCCTTGCGGGGGTTTCCGGGGGCGGAGCCTCCAGAAGAAAATTTCTATTTATAACGTACTTTGTGTCATTTTTGAGAAGCATACCTCTAGCAGGTTTTGCTATCGAAAAATGTACTTGGTGTCATTTTTGAAAAGCATACCTCGAGCAGGTTTTGCTATCGAAAAATGTACTTCGTGTCATTTTTGAAAAACATACCTCGAGCAGGTTTTGCTATCGAAGAAACATACTTCGTGCAATTTTTTCGAAAAGCATACCTCGAGCAGGTTTTGCTATCGTAAAACATTCTTCGTGTCGTTTTCAAAAAGCATACCTCGTGCATTCTTTTCAAAAAAAATATACCTCGTACATTCTTTTCAAAAAGCATACCTCGTGCATTCTTTTCAAAGAAAAATACCTCGTGCACTCTTTTCAAAAAATATACCTCGTGCATTCTTTTCAAAAAGCATACGTCGTGCATTCTTTTCAAATTGCATACTTCGAGCATTCTTTTCAAAACACATACCTCGTGCAGTTTTTGAAAAGATACCTCGTGCACCTTCTTGAGCTATCTTCGTGCTGAAACATACTGCTTGCATGTTTTTGTTCTCTTATAAGAATAACTTCGTTCATATGCTCATATGTATAATGTTTCAGGGCTGACTATCTGTTTGAAGAAATGCACACCAATGATGATGACACATGATCCGAGGATTCAGCCTTCTAACACGTGTGTCAGTCACACAAGCTCTCTGGTAGACTCTCGGGGTATAGAGTGTGTCTCCCACACTCTCCATGTCGAATGAAGGGCCATATAAAAAGAGCTGTTACAGAAGTGAAGAGAGCAAGCAATCATAGAAGAAGAACAGAGAAGAAGAAAGAAAGAGAGAAAGCTGCAACAGAGGAAAAGAACGATTGAGAGAGGGAGAGCTCGTGAAGAGAGGCTAATTTGAAGACCTGTATCTACTAGACCGTCGATCAGATCCAGGGTAGATAGCTCTACAGGAGAGCTACATTTGCTTGTCTCGTTTACAGCTTTTAGTCGATGTGTTCTTTTTTCCTTGTTTTGTTTTAACTCTTCGAGGTTTGTTCTTTCGATCCTCTGGGTTGAGGTCGGGGTTCTGCCTGGGCTTGCAGGAGAAGAGAGACTGTGTGTCTCTGGTCTGTAGGTGACTTTGTGCCCCTGTGTGTTCCCTCCCGGTTGGAGGAAGAGAGATTTCTGTCTCTGGGTTGCAAGTGACCATGTGTCACTTGTGGGTTCCCTCCTGGATTGAAGGAAGAGAGACTTTGTCTCTGGTTTCTAGTGGCTGGAAGTCACTAGGTTTGCCATCTGGGTTGGAGGAAGAGGGGAGCTTGTTCCCCTGGTGAAGTGGTGAATCAGCATCTGATGCAAACTGAGTCTGCGGTGCTAGCTTGTGCTAGTGGAAGCTTCACTCCGATTTGGAGTGAGGGGTGGATGTAGGTGGACTGGAGGTCTGGCCGAACCACCTAAAAATCTACCGTGCAGTGGTTTGCTTGTGGCGTGATCATCCATATCCTCTACCCCATTCTCAGGTCTTCTGTGCGCTCTTCATTAGAAGCTTGTCTGTGGGAGATTTGTGTTCGACCTCATAATTATTGCTAAGTGTTTGTCTGTATGCCTAAGGGACACTTTTGAGCTAAGCCTTTAGCTTCAATCAGTTGCATTGAGTGTGGTAAAATTTTATTCCGCTATAAATTTTTTTGAAGGGGATTCATTCACTCCCCTCTGAATCTGAGTCTATCAACTCAACAGGCTGGAGGTTCACGGGCATTCATCCCGTCTAGTCGAATAGGCAGCCTTCGGCCTCAACTGAGGAGACCAAGAAAATAAAGGCCCTTCTCAACTTTCATCTCTTCAATTCTGATTCGAGTTGACTCCGGCAGTACTTCAAGAGCTGGGGATGAGCCCCCCATTGCCTTAGGGTACTCACCTTGTTTTCTATCATGTTCGTCAGTAGTGAGCCAAACTAATCCTCTCTAGGTTCATCTGCAAGGGCGCCGAAGTAATCGGAGCTGTGCTACGAGATAGTTTGGTTGCCGCGGTGGGCTTCTTTCCACATGGACCACGTCGAGCCGGGGGGCGGCCAGGTGACCATTGCCACTCCTCAAGTCACAGTCGCCTTCGCTCCAGTGTGCCTTCAGTATCCAGTCCCTACAGCACTCTCGGTGGTGAGCTCATCTGTAGCCCCCGTGTCTAGTGGCGGGTCAAGTGCTCGGAGGGACATCTCTGAGGAGGTTGCCAGCGCCGCGAAAGTTGAGTCCACCATGCCTGGCGGTGGTCACGTCTCTTTTAACATGGATGAGTTGGCGGTGTTGGACAGCCAGCGTCGCCCGGGGAAGAGGAGTAGAGCTCTTGCTTCGGTCCGTAGTCAGACCCTGTCCCTGTGGCCATCTGAAACTCCTCCTCCTCTGTCGTCGATGATCAAGGAACTTGTGGTCGCCCCCCCTTCATCTACTCTCGTGAGGGAGGTGCTAGATAAGGGCAAGGCTCTGGCTCTGGATGACGAATCGCTCAGCTGGGAGGAGAGGAGAGCTCACCTTCTACCGCACATCGTTCCCTCGGGTCCCCACTTCCTGCCGCTGGAGGATCCCATCCTCAAGTCTCCCCTTTGGGAGGAAGCAACAACCCTCATGGACAAGGCCATGCATCCTCGGGACCGAACTGGGGAGTTTGGCCTCGGGGCCTATAACGATTTGATGGACCTGACGGTGAAGAATTGCGTCTCATTCGACAAGGTGCTCAGCTTATGGCGGTACCACTTTTGTGGTTTCATGGGGCAGCTGGAGGATAGCCGGGCCATAGATGCGACAGTGACAGCCAGGTCTGAGAAGCTCGAGGGATGCCAGGAGGCGTCCAATGCGGAAGTTGTAGGGCTCTGAGAACAATTGGAGCAAGTGGGGAAGGACCTTGTCGGGATGGAGTGGGATAGTGACTTCTTCAATGCTCGGGCTGAGACGGCCGAAGCCCATGCGTCCAAGCTGGGGCCACAAATCAAAGTCGTTGAGGTCCGGGCAAAGGAGGTGGAGGCGTAGGTTGCTGAGCTACGCTCGTTGATGTCGATCGTTGGTGAGGAGGCGGTGGAGAACTTCTACTCGTCTTTGGCCTATTGGGCCAAGCTGACCATGACAGCCCTTAAGGTCTTCAGGCCAACACATGATCGTGGCTTCCAGGAGGGCTGGAAAGTTTCTCTAGGCTGTGGCTAAGATCTCGGGCATCTTGGTGCCCTCTCTTCCTCCTCCATCGATGCCTTATGGCCCTGAGGCCAATAGTCGTGAGGAGGAACCTTGTGACAAGGAGACCAGGGTAGAGGAGTAGGCGCCAGAAATGAGCACTAGTGGGTGAGCACTCGGGGCTGACCCGTCGGTAGAGAAGTGCCTAGTCGACTTGACCGATGATCTGCTGCCTCTAGAAGCAGTCGCCGAACGTGAGCCTGAGGATGAGGGGTCACATGGCACTACTACCGGGGTAGACTTCTGAGGCGATGCCTACTATTTTCCCCTTTCTTTTTTGGTTGTAATTTTCTTTCATGCTCTGTTAGGGCAGTTGCCTCTTTTCTGTAGACCTTATGCTTTTTGGAATGGAAGGCTTTTTTTTTCTCACAAATTCTAGAATCTCTCGGATCTGCCACGTATCTTGCTTTCTCCGTTTGCATTGAGATCTCCTGGGAATACGGAGTAGCAGCCCCCTCCATTCACCCCTCCTCTCAGCCACCACATGCCCCATCCCCTTCCAAGTACGTCCACGGCGGCCCCGGCATCCCTCGGTAACATCCTCGTCAACGACGTTGAAGATCTCTCTGTTCTGCTGCTCACAGACTTGTAGCGGAACCCTTGGCAGAGCTTGTAGCGTCCACACCGCCGCCCACAGTGCAAATCTGCCCGATCTCCCTTCTGTGAGTTCGTTCATCTCCGAGTACTCTTCGCAGCAGAGGTGGTTTCATCCCGTTTCGACGTCGGCACCGGTCGTGGCATCTGTTCTCCCATGACTGTGCAGATCAGGTGCAACCCAGTCTGCCCAGACTGTGTGCCTGACTTGCAGTTCGTACCACGCCCAACCTGATCATCTTCGGCCCGAGGCAACTTCCCCAAAGTTGTGCCCCTCGATGACACGAAACCAACCCAGGTGGTTTCGTCCCGTTCCGACTTTGGTGCAGAAAGTTCCACCACAGCCTTCGCCTCCCTGTCTGGCTGCTCTCCCAGGAACCTGAGGCTTGCCACTTCTGCGACCACACCTGGCTCGGTGATCCAATGGCCCCCATCTCTTGAGGGAACGTAGACCTCCCTGTCTGTTATCCCACTGAGTTGGTCCTGCATTCTTTCGACATCGCCTCCGCCCGGTGTGACCTTTTTCCCTCGACCACGCCAGACTGGTGTGACCCAGTCTGCCCAGAACGTGCAGCAGACTCATCGGCCCCGGCACACCTTCCTCTGCTGATTTTCGGCCCAAGTCATCTTCGCCAAAGTCGGAGGTCTCGACGTCCTGAAACCACTCCAGGTGGTTTTGTCACCATCCGTGTCTGGTGCTGCCCGTACCAAGGTGATCAATCCGGTTGTGTCTGGTTGTTCACCCAGAAACCAGAGCCTCAGTCCAGAGGCGACTGCGGCCATCCCCGAGCTCCGACGCCCGCCAAATTGACTGGCACGTAGGTATTTCTGTTATCTATCAAACCACGCAGGTCCTGCCTCATTTGGAGTTTGGTGGAGAGCGTACCGCCCTCTGCACGCTGACTGTGCAGACCGGACCTACAGGACAGAATCATGCAGTTTGTCGTCGGCGACCGGCCCCGCCCCCTCACAACCTCATAATGATGCCGAACTTCCAGGAGCTCTTCTACACTTCACCAGATTCGCCTGGGTGCCAGCGGCGTCCCGTTCTGACCCCCGTGTGCTGCGTACTGCTCGAGCCAAGTTGGTTCTGCCCAATCGGGCAGACATCGGGCAGCCGGCCCATCTCCCTTCCCCTTGCTCCCCCCTCCTGCATGAGGGTAGTTTTGTATTGAGTGTATTTTCAGTGCAAATATCAGATTTTCAGAAATTAGGAAAATTCTTAATTTTCCTTCTATTTAAACCACCTCACTATCTCTCGTCCCTCATTTCCCTCATCTCGTTCTCTCTCTCCATTCTCTCTCGTATCTAGTCCATTCGGCGCGGGGCACGTACCGTTGTAGAGCTAGCCAAGGCGGGGACGCGTTGGGGAGATCGATTCGCGGGATGGAGCATCGATTTGAGCGTGGTGTGGCGCGATAGCTCGGTGGATTCTGAGAAGGCGTCGTTCGTGTTCCGGGCAGTTTTCGGTGTGGATTAGTCACTTCGGCGCACGGTTTCTTCGGTGGAGGTAGGGAGATGGACGATCTACCTTTCCTGCACCTTTTCTCACGGTTTTACGCTATACGGTGCGAGAACGAGCGAGTTTGGACTCGTTGTAGTTTTTCGGTGTTCGTAGGCTTTGTTGAAAAATGGCGACTGTTCTACGATCAGTTAGTGTCAATGGGCTCCCTGGAATGTCAGCATTCTATAGTCACTGATTTCGTGTCAATTGACGGTCATTCGGGACCGTTAGGAGCTCGGGAAGTCCGGTTACTCCAATTGGGTGATTTCGTTAGAATCGCCCATTTCTTACAATTCATGCGTCGTTTTGACTTCGGTCGGAGTCTATGTGATTGCCAGGGTGATTGTGTCTATATTCCCTTCATTTCGGCACGAACGGGGTGTGGAAAGGCCACGATCAGACGAACCCCTTGGTTTGCTCACTGTAACGCCTTCGCGGTTCAACGGCAACCGCTTAAGGTGCATGGGCGGCTAGTTTCGGACCGTTTATCGTGTCTCGATGTCAGGTTGAGTGGTCAGTCGATAGACTGCTCTGAGGCTTGAGCGACCAGGAGTGGTCTGCCCATCCCTCCGTGAGCAGCTGGTCCTCAGCCGTTCATCCTTCCCATTGGGTTGAGAGGCCAGGTTCTGCCCGCTTATCCCAGTTGACCTTTGGTCAGCAGTTTGTGTCGGTTCAGACAGGCGGTTTGGTCAAAATCATTCTGACTGACACTGTAGTAGGTCGGTTGGCTTGAGCGGCTAGCCCTTAACCGCTCTAGCCTTTGGGCGGTCCAGCCCTAACCGTCCATCCCTTGTAGTGTCTAGGGGTCAGTTCTGTTGAGCGGTTGGCTCCCAACCGTTCATCCCCCGTGAATGGTCCGTTATAGACCATTCATCCCCCTTTGAGCGGCTTCCTTCTGGGCTGTTCATGTTACTGAGCGGCCTTCTTCTGACCGCCCAGTGAGTCTTGTCCGTTGTCTCGTTCGTTGGCCATGATGGCTTGTCTCATGTCTGACTCGATACCATCTGGCTGACTCGTGGTGGGTTGATATGTGGGAGTGTATGGGTATGTAGACGCGGGAGGTTGACTCGTGGAAGGATATGTGGCGGAAGGTTGACTCATGGCGGGTTAACTCATGGGAGTGTGGGGTTGGATTGTGGAGGGTGAGGTGTAAGTAGAGGTGGATGGTGGAGACTCGGGATCAAAGGAACCTTGGAGTTGTTGGCGGATGAAGCGGGCTCGGCTATAAAGCTGCTGTCAGGAGGTAATGTCTTTAAAGGCTAAGATGAAGCGGTATTCCGACATTGCATTGGATATCAACATCTTGATCTGCTTCGGCTCCGGAATGTGCCCCGGGACTTGCACGGCCAAGCGACGCCAGCGATCGACAAAGGTGCAAAAATTCTCGTCGGGCTTCATCTCTTCATGGGCCAGATCCATGATAGAGAGCTTTGGCCCAACCTGGTCGTAATACTATCGAATGAATCTATCTTCTACAGCTTAAAATTTTACAACTTGCTCTTGCGGGAGGGAGAAGAACCAATCCCGAGCTGGGCCCTCCAAAGACAGACCAAATGGATAGGCCATCAAGCGTTGGTCATGTCGAAACTGGGCCGACTCATAGAAAAACTCCTTCAAGTGCACATATGGGTCACCGACTCCACCATAACGGCAATATGTAGGAATTTATGAAGACGGTGGGAGCCGAAGATCTTGAAATGTGAAGGGAACACTTAAGGAGGACTTGGGATCAATTCGGCGTTGAAGTTCATCAAGTTGGCGTTGGGCTTGAGCAATTATCTCCTGGGTAGGGAGAGATCGAGAAGAATATGGGCCAACTTGAGCAAGTGGTTGTGAACCTGGACCAGAATGATGGTAATAGGCCGGATGAGAGGATCCGGGCTGAGGAAAAGGGAAGTCCATTCCAGGACTGGAAGGGAACATGGGCCTGGAAGGAACATGAGCATAAGGACCCATTGGGCCGGTAGCATAAGCAGAAGAAGGAAGAGGCCCATTATGAGAATGAGGCTCATTAGAAGAATAGGGCCCATTGAGATGAGAAAGGGGCCCATTAAGGGAAGAAGGCCCCTTAGGATGAGAAGAATGCCCATAAAGATGATTTGCAATAAGGCATTGGGCAGGAGCCGGGTCCATTTGACGAACAAGACATGATAAATGGGCCATGAGATTAGCCTGTTCCTCGGATGGATCAGAAGGACCACGTGAAGATGGGCCCGTATAGGAAGAGGATTCCACGCAAGAGTAGGAAAGAGATTGGGAAGAAGAATGATACAAGGGGTTGGAATGATACTCCATGAGGGCAAATAGAGACGAGCATAAAGTAGAGGTGTGTCAAAGTGACACACCTCGATGCTCAGGAGTTCGGCGAATCCCATCACCGCCAGCCTCTCTCGCTGAAAGTCTGGCAGTGCCAGATACACTACCCGGACCTGTAGCCATGAAATCTGGGTCCGTCGCTTCCCCTGCATTCATTTCATATCTCAATAAATAAGAATGAAACTCCACACTCTGCCCTCTGAACGGCCCATCAGGAACCACCCTGTCACTCAGCAATCACATCTGAACCGCCCTATCCACCCCTCGCATAGCTTCCCATGCCTCACTCCCTAGTAGAGCGGTCCATGGTAGACCATCTACATCATCCACGGCCTGAAGCAGACCATTCTAACGCAGCATCACTCCCCTATCATGGTCCCCCCATGACTGCCTTGTGTTTCTACGGTTTGACATGAACCATTCCATTCCTGTCCCTTGATATTCTAAATGGACCTGATTAGGCCGTCCTATGAGTTGAACAGTTTGATGTGAACCGTGTCGTTTTAAACGGCCACCCTTGGGCCGTATTCTGTGGAATGGTTCTATGTGAACCACTTTTGTTTATTTAATGGTTTCTGTGGAACCATTTTGAGTCATCTTCCCCAATGGCGTATCCCGCCGCCGTGGGTGGCCCAATGGCCACCATATCAACCCCTGAGGGCCGTATTGCCCTCCCAATCGCCTAAGCTAACATGCATGGCCTAAAAACAAGTTTGGGGCTATGGTTTTGGCCACCTACCTCCGGGTCCCGGGTGGCCTTCGCCGTTGCCTCCCCGATCGGTGGCGCTCCCGCCACGGCTTCTGCAGCACCGGCTAGTCCTTCCTCGGCCGCGGGCATCGCAAGCTCCTCCTCCATGGGCATCTCCTCCGCCGGGGCTCCTCCCTCCGCGGTGGACTCCACTGCCAGTCGCGGTGACGGCATCCCCTCCTTGGCCATCGAACGCTTGCCTCTCCTTGGTGCGCGACGCTTCACAGGCATGAAAATCGTGGATGGATGGGTAGGAGAATGGGGAGTGAGGGATGGTATGGGCTCTCCCTCTGGCTTTTGGTGCTCGGTTGGGTTCCCTCCTCCGTCGGTTGCGATGAGGAGGAGGAAGACGAGCAATTTTTTTTATTTTGAAACGTACAGGTATAGGACGGTCTATCGCTAGACCATCTGGTCAGTAAAGTGGTCTACATTAAACCGTTTGAATCCTAACGGTTACTTTATTTTGAACGGTCAATGGAGAACCGTGTAATTATTTGAAACGGCTATACTTTAACCGTCTAATGATAAGCCTGCTGTTTATGCCTTATGCTACAGTTATTATGATGGGACACAAAACACGAGAAAAAGAGTTCAGAGGAACATCGTCAGACTATTGTCACGAATGCACGCTTGGGAGTGAGCATGATCACAAGTGAACACAAGTCCGACACCTCTGAAGTAAGGCAACGTCGCTTACGTCTCACTAGATAGGAGACACGATTGCCAGAGCAACAAACACTGAGAAACGAATCGACAGAAGCGGCGGTCATAACCAACATCAGCTTACACAATGAAACATATTTCTTTCAGCTGACAGCCTGACGACATCATCGACTTCAGTGCCAAAGGAGACAGGGAACACCAGGTACACAGGGCGCCAATCGACAAATACACAGAGGAACGACAACAACACAACAACACTGGACCACACACAGCATCAAGTCAGTCCTTACTCAGATATCGCATCTGATCGAGTCGCAAGCTACTCCACCAGGAAAAGGAGCACAGCAAGCTACTGATGAGACAATGGTCCAGCACATAAATGCAGAATCATACGAAAATAGCACTTACAAAAATAACAGCTAATGACAACAACACCTGCAGGATTCCAGCTTTGTATAGCACACAGAACCACAAAATACACTGCAAGCAAGGTCATATCAAGGCACGCGGTAGCTGAGCACACGACTACCGGGAGCGAGTCATACATCAGGCCATTCACCAAGGAAAGACCCACAACAATTGAAATCGATCGCAAAACGACAAGAGACACCACAATCTTGGGGAACGCATCTCAAGGACTACGAACATGCCTCGAGCACTGATCCAGTGAGCAACTGAACAGAAAAAGCCAAAGTGCAACCGAGAAGAGCACCAGCTTCAGCACAAAGCCCAATGAAAAGCACTAATCTCGGCCTACCTTTGCGTCCTGCAAATTACGAATGAGCCTCACATCACATCGGTCGTTGGACACAACACGACGAAAACACGGTACATAACGGCTCTCGACACAGAGATTAGGTCTAATGCCACGCGACCGTAAAACAAGGAGATGATCAGCCTCAAATTAAGTCGTCCACACTTGAGCAGACACAGGACAAGGCGGTACTGAAATGGTAATTCCAAGGCCAATCTTACAAGGAGATCCACCAAACGACATGGGAAGTATCGAGCTTACTAACAGAAGCTCATCAAAGAGGGAAGAGCCTAGTTCGCTCGAGCAGCTTCTCAGCTAAAAAGGTCCAATCGAGCACTTCAACTTCAACAAAAGCGAAACACATCAGGAGCTGATTAGATTTAAGCCGGGATGACCAAAATATCGTAACAATATGTACGGCCTCGCCACAACTTGAATGGTCAACAACAACCTGAGCAATTGACAAAAGACAACAGAGTCCAGTTCAATAGAAAGTACAGTCTAAAGTAGCAAAGCGTACCACATGTCAAGTTAACACTCGGCCCGATGAGCTGGCAGCTAAGTACCTCCATGCAACACCCTTGAACCTCGAGAATGAACCACCAAACCTGAAAAGCAGGGATGGGTCTCCAAACAAAGACTTAGCAGGGATCCTGTGGAATCCCAACTAAGAAAATAACGGTGGAAAGGAAAGCTACTCTATCTAAGCAACAGCAACAATGGGAGGAGTACAACGACAACGAAGGGGACAGTCATACTAAACCGCGGAAGCCTATAACTCACGGCAGTAAGGCTACTCCTACCGGCAACAAAAAGGGAAAATTTCGATCTCACAATTGGGAACCAAACCACTCTAACACCAGACCTACCGAGGGAACACTCACGGCAACCCTGCCACGGAAGCCTACCTGCACAGGCATGACCAACTGGGACCGCACAGTCCCACGATGACCCGGTAAGGCCTCGGTAATCTCTACCAGTACCTCTGGCCACCACCTCGGGAAAACATGCTAGAACGGTCCAGAAGTCACGTCTCGTAGATGGGAAACGGAACCTAAAAATAGGAGAGTCACGTCTCACGTGACAGGAGTACCTACCCACTAGAAGCACAACCGGACGCGTCCGCTGACGACTTACACCACGCCGCAGTGTCTGTCTACTTGCCCCAGGCGGAAACTGAGATACACACACAAGTAACACTAACAAGGGTCTAGTCGGGGTCATGCTCGCCAGCATGCGTCTGAAGTCCTCGACCACGTGTGCACATATTGACTGACTGCGCCATGTCAGACCCTCTAGCTAGTATTCCTTCTGGCCCGGACTCGAGCCGCCACAGTGGGGGGCCCTATGGCAACCGGCCTAAAGCCGTCTCTCTTGGGTAAAGCCTCGCAACCACTTTTTGGTGGGACCACATGCATGTCAGAAGGCTACAACTAGTGGGGAGTCACTAATGTGACCACTCTCCGAGGAGAAACTCTGAGAACCACGCACGCACCCTGTGTGAAAGTCACAAAGAACTAAGTGGCGCCAAGCCACTGGACTCTGGACAGTCCTCTAGACTCACTAAATCCAACTGTCCTTGAGTCACAAGACTCGAGGTCAAGACCATTGCACCGAATGACGCCATGCCATCAATCTGCCCTAAACTTAGGGTCAGAAACCTCAGCACGATGACTCACAAGCAGTTCATGACTGCTGAGGCCATTCCCTCAAAAAGGGAACCAAGAAAATCTCTAGCCCCAGGCTGGGTAAATGGGACTCACAGTCCACAGGCCACACACACGGCCCATAGAACCCCTGACAACCTACATTAAGCAATCTATAGGCTCGAATAGCAGAAATAATCAAGCAAGAAGAACGAGATCGAATACTTTAAAAATAGAAGGTTGGTTTCCCATGTGGCTGAAAATAGACTTTCTTGGATCTGCAATCAACCACGGCTCTGTACTGCTCTAACCAATCCATGCCCAGAATAATATCATAATCGGCTAGCTGCAAGGCATATAATCTTGCTGGCAACGGCTGATTATTGATCACAATTGGAGACTCCTCCAAACACAAGGGAGTGAACATGAAATTTCCAAAGGCAGCTCAACTATCAACACACACAACGACTCAAATGATGGTTCTTCGGCACGGGCAATAAAGCTTCTAGAAATAAATGAATGAGAAGCAAGTGAATCAAATAAAACATAGGCTATCTAGCCATAAGCATGAATGTACCTTCAAGGAGATGAGACGTCACTACTCAGTGCAGGGAAGCTGGGATGCTTGAGGGTCTTGCTGAGCTTGTAGTGGTGGAGGAGGTCTGAACTGCGATGCCTGTGGCTGAGAGAATTGAGAAAACTGTACTGGCTTGGGCCTCAACGGACAATTTCGAGCCACATGTCCTAGCAGATCACAGCGGAAATAGACCATCGGCAACGAACAGGGCCTGCCTGGGTGGCTACCACCACATCTCAGACACCACCTCGGTTGACTGGCAGTTGGACCTTGACCCTGCTGAAAGGAAGGAGCTATCTGCTGAACGGCTCCAGAAGACACCTACTGATTAAACTTCTTTTTGGACTTCTTGAATCTCTTGAACTTGGTCTTGATTTTCTTGAACAGGGGTTCGCCACTAGCAGTAGGTACAGGAGATGGAGCTCCTGTCACAGTCGACTGACTGACTTGCTGATGCTGCACGCTCGACTGAGCAAACTCAACTTGAGTACGCTCTCAGGATCTTGCCTGCCCTTCATCAGTTGGCAGATGGGATGGCAAGGATTCTCTTGGCGCTCCATCCTGATTGCCCAGTAAACCTTCTGCAGCTGGAGTGGAATCCGCTTGAGCTTGCACTAGCACATAGACCAGCACAATGACCAGAGGAGAAGAAGTACCACTTCCCTCCCTGGGTACACGTGCCCTTCTACGATGTGACATTTTAATCTAGAAAACACACAACAACAGAAAATCCATCAGTGATCACGAAAACATCCTAAGCCAGTAATAGATGACTCACGTGGACTTGTTCTGGACTAATGTAATTTCGATTCCTTATGCATAACCTCAACACTGCTCTGATACCAATTGTGACGACCCAGGAGGTCCGGATACCGATAAATCGATATTCGAAGATGGTGGCCAAGCAACTGTGGACGAGTTGATTGAGATCAATCTCGGAAGCAAAGGAGACTATCGGCCAACCTTTGAAAGTGCTCTCCTCAGCGAGGAAGAAAGACAGTCGTATCGGCAGCTCTTAAAGGAGTTCAGGGATTGCTTCGCCTAGACTTACAAAGAAATGCCCGGGCTCGACCCCTCTGTGGCGGAACACGAGCTGGCAATACTTTCAACAGTCAAGCCAGTCAAGCAAGCCCAAAGGCATATGCGCCACGAGCTAGAGCTAAAGGTCAATGCTGAGGTTGACAAGATGCTCGACGTGGGCTTCATAGAGCCTTGCATGTACCCTGTGTGGCTCACTAATATAGTCCCTGTTAAGAAGAAGAATGGCCAAGTCCGAGTCTGCATCAACTTCAGGGATTTGAACAAGACATGCCCAAAGGACGACTTCCCTGCCCCAATCACTGAGACAATGGTTGACATGACCACTGGTCACGAAGTCTTGTCGTTCATGGACGGGTCGTCGGGCTACAATGAGATCCACATGACCATCAAAGACAAAGACCATACGACCTTTCGATCTCCTAAAGGGATCTTCAACTACAAAAGGATGCCGTTTGGTCTAAAAAATGTCGGTGCAACATACCAAAGGACAATGACCAAGATTTTTGACGAGATGCTACACGACCTTGTCGAATGTTATGTCGATGACTTGGTCGTCAAGACAAAAAGGCGGGAAGATCACCTGGCCGATCTATGTCGAGTCTTCGAAAAGCTTCAACAGTACCAGCTCAAAATGAATCCCATGAAGTGTGCCTTTGACGTCTCCAGTGGCAAGTTTCTTGGCTTTATCATCAGATATCGAGGTATAGAAATAGACCCTGACAAAATCAAGGCCATAATAGCACTACCTCCACCCAAGAACTTGATAGAGCTCAGATCTCTTCAAGGAAGACTCGCCCATATTAGGCGGTTTATTTCTAACCTCTCCGGAAGATGCTTGCCTTTCGGTAAATTGATGAAGAAAGGAGCACTCTTCATATGGGATGAAGATTGTCAGAAAGCCTTCGAGCAAATTAAGGAGTATCTATTGACTCCTCCAGTCCTAGGGGCACCCGTTAGAGGGAAGCCCCTTCTCCTTTACATTGCCGCCATGGATGCCTCTTTGGGGACATTCTTAGCCCAGATCAATGAAGAAGACAAAGAGCAGCCATTGTGTTACCTCAGTTGGAAGCTGATCGGGCCTGAGCACCGGTATACGCCTATGGAAAAGGTATGCCTAGCTTTGGTGTTCGCTGTCAAGAAGCTAAGGCACTATCTTCTAGCTCATCGCTGGGCATCTCATGCGGCTGCGGAGGATCCACCTTGTGCTCCCCCATGTCTAATTCCCCTTTTCTTATCAATGCTTTGATGACGTCCTTGAAGACATAGCAGTCTTCGATGGTGTGTCCCAGCATCCGATGGTAAGGGCAAAAGCGGGGGTCATTCTTTTTCTTCACGTCCCCGGGCCTCTTGGGCTCTGGCAATGTGATCTTATTGTAGCTGGTCACCCACTCAAACAGGAGTCAGGACTTGTCTCGGGAGAAGGAGTACAGCTTGCTCCTCATCTTCTCTCTCAATGAGGGGCCTTCCCGTCGTTCCGTGGACTTGGGCGGTGGAGGACCTGCGCCTGCTTTGGCTTTCTCTTTTTGCTTCTCGAAAGCCTGGAAGTCCAATGCATGAACTTCCGACGGCATCGACTTCTTTTCGGCCTACCTCGGCCTATGTCTTGGTACTGCAGGAGCGGAAGAGTAGCGGGCAAGGAATGTTTCGATCTTCGCCACCATATTATTCAGGCGGTCGAAGGTCTTAACCTCAGTGCCAATCATTCTTTCGAGGATCTCCTTCTTTAGATTCTGTTTGCAAATCTGTACCGCATCCTCCTAGTGCGGGGGACGCCTGCACCTCATGCTGAGATTCCTCCACCTTTTGATGAAGTTGAGCACCGACTCATCACTTCTTTGCCTCGTGGCATAGAGCTCTGCCACAGTGACTTCCCGTTCGGTAATGTAGAATCTCTCCTTGAACTTCTTCTGCATTTCGGGCCAGTCGGCAATAGACCCAGACGGCAGGCTCGAATACCACTCGAAGGCCAACCCGGTGAGTGTTGAGCCGAAGAACTTCAGGCGATAAGCTTCATCAGCAGCTAGATCTCCCATAACATTCACATAATAGGCGATGTGTTCCCTAGGAGACCCTGTCCATTGAACTTCTCAAATTTTGACGGCTTGGTGATGCCAGCCGGTAGCTTCCTTGCAGCATAATGAGCCGGATAAGGGGCTCGATAGACGTCGAACGACGTCTGATCCCCATCGCCCCTTTCTGCTAGCTTCATGTCGATCATCTGTTCCAGCATCAGCCGACTGACCGTCGCCGAGTCGACCAAGTATGGATAGAAATGAGCGGGCTGTGCGGCTGGGGTAGTCAGCACAGTTGCTTGAGGGGCTACAGGAGACTGTTGGGGGGAAGGGGCCTACAACGGGGCTAAGTACTGTGCTTGTTGCAGGGGGACGCCCATAGGGAAGCCGGGAGTTGGTAGAAATTCCGCAGCTTGTAGGGTTGCCTCAGAAGACTGCTCGTTACCCCCGGGTGCCTCTGGTAGAACCTCGGTCGCGAATGTTGGAGTTCGCGAGTGTAGAGCCGAGCTCTACCTCCTTGAGGCTTTATGACATCAGGGGCTGCCTGACAATAGTTCCTCAAGACGCAGCAGGCTCCATCCACTTCTGGACGCTAGCCGCCCACTCGAGCCCTTTGGTGAACAACAAGCGGGAGTGCAAAGATGATCAAGTGGTGAAGTACGTGTACCCCATTAGTCAAGAGAATGTGATTCGCCCGTTGCTGGAGCCTGAACTCAGGGATTGGGACTATCGATCCGCCCGAGTGTACTGGCATTCAGGAAGGGGGATAACCTGCTGTTGGAGCCCTATTACCCCTTCAGTTTTGGGCACAATTTTGGGTACGATCAGCATATCCCATCACACAGCTCCCAGTTTACTCTGGTGACGCGAAATCTTCAGGGGAGCTTGACTACTGAGACCGCCTGGGTCTGGTGGGATCTCTTCCACCAGGCAGACACCGCCACCTTCCGAGTGCCAGCCCCTGGCCGGGTCCCGCGGGTGACACCAGAGTATGTAAAGTGGTGGAACACCCAGACGAGATTTTACCGGCTACACAAGACCGACTGTTGGGACGGACCAGAGGGAAGGTTCTTGAGTCGGCAGCCAGTGCCCGTCCTCGACGTCGACCCGGAGCACCTCCTCCAGTTGTCACGCGGTAAGAGCGACGAGGTGGTCGCCTACCTGATTGCGCGTAAAGAGGCTCAGAAAACCTGTCCGCTGTCGCAAGTTAAGCTGCCCCCGGTGGCAGAGGATGACTTCAAGAAGACTCTTCGGGACCTCTGCGGTGTTGGAGGCGATCGCCTGGACTTAATCAATTACCCATTCCCGGCAGAGGAGGAGGGCACACCGGCAAAGAGCTGGCGGTCGGAGGTTGACCCGACTTTCCCATATCGTGCCTTCATGCGGGCCGAGGAGCGAAGGCCCGAGAACTGCAAGGACACTACATGGCTATATGTCCTTCTTCGGGTACATGGGCTGAAGATCGAAGACCCGGGGAGGGCCATCTTGGGCAAACCGCTACACCTGGCCTACTATTATGCTGACAGCTGGGGGATGGATTACTTCAGCCTGCTGTGCCACCTTGGTGCCAGAAAGCATGCAGACTTGGCCGCCCTCACCGACTGGTGTCAGAAGATCAGAGATGTGTGTTGGTTGGTTAGGGAAGCAGCCCGCCGAGACCAGGAGCCCTCCCTGAGCTATTAGCCAGTTTCGCTTCGCCTCTACACCGGCCCTCATGGTGCGTACTACTACGCTCACATCTTATATTTCCTTTGACTCTTGTCGGTCATTGTTGTGTCTTTCAGGGCATTAAATCACCACGTTCAAATTTTCTTAAAAATCCTGTCATCTCCCAATTTAGATCTATCTGCCACTTCCCAGATCCGACCTCCAGTCCTTAGAAAATCTATAACAAATCAAAATCTCTATAAAAGCTCACAAAAAAATACCCTCGTCTTTCATACGTCCAACTCTACAACTTTCCTGAAGAGCTCAATCTCCAGATCCGAGGTTTACCCTGCGGTCAATGGCAGTTCTCAGGAAACTTCCCTGCTACTCTAAGATTTCGGCCATTGTCCAATAGAAACTTCAAAAATAGATCAAGGCCAAATTTGTGCCGATCTAGTTTCTCTCTCTTGCCTTAGATCGAAGTGCATCGAACTAGCTTTTCAACGGTACCTTCTGTGCTTCGATCTGACATCTGGATTGAATGCAACAACCGATCTCGCCGGAGTGTGTGCCTGAAATAGAACCTACAGATCCTTGAGCAACAACTCCAAAGCTTGGAGATCGGAGTCGATCGGCCTCCGACCGACGTTTCCAGCCGACCGCCATTCTGGGGAACACGCCACCAGTGGTCCCCATCACAGCGGGACCCATCCCAGCAGCTCCGGAGGACTAAGCCGTCCGTGGGACCCACAGACCCATAGATCGTGCCGTCCGGACAGCATCAAAACGCGGGTTTGGCACCGCCGGGACGCCATCAAGATGCTGCCCATCAACCTGATCGTCACGACTCCCGGGCCCCACATGTGACCTATTACCTCCCTGCGTAGAGTGGGTCAAATTTCTGTACCACTGTAAAATTTTGTTAACCGGGAGTCTGAGATTGGCCGGGGTTGTCTTCCCTACGCTGGGAGCGTGGAGGTAATGATCCTAACTTCTTGGCGTTCATTTGCTTAGCTAGTATATGGTCGTATGCCGCTGCGAGAGCTAGGATCCTAGCCCGTGAGTCCATGTCACCACTGTAAGTGTGAGAGTGACCCGTCCCGTGACTCGATCCGAGTCTGGAAGTGAGTCGACTACCCTTGAACTCTGTCGATTCCTCAACCACGCACGATCTGCCTTTCCCTCGCTTGGGACGACAAGTGAGCTTGTATTTCTATTAGCGACGTATAGCCCTTAGGAGCTCTTAGTGTCAGGCCTAGTGCCTCTCATGCTCGTATGTTGCTGGTCACATCTCCATTTAGAGTCTGAGGTCCACATCACATAGAGTCAGTCCCCCTGTCCATCTCACATCACTCATAGACAAATGGCAGAGTCTCACCCAAGGGAACCGGTCCGTGACTGAGTACACCGCTGAGTTTGATGAGTACTATTTGCGGTGTGGAGTTATAGAGTAAAGCACCATGACCATCTCATGCTTTCGAAGAGGTTTGCGGCCACACTATCAATATGAACTTTTCCGCCGCAATGTGACCACTTTGGAGCAAGCATATCAGGTGGCTCTCGAATTGGAGCAGTTCGAGGCTGAGATTGAGCCTACCCAACGGGTGGGCCCCTTCCCTCCTCGTGGGGCCGAGCCTCGTAGCTCTTCAAGCCCATACTAGAGGCCCCCATGGTTCGACCCCCAGGGCCCACTCATCAGGAACCCTTTGCTCCTAGGCCTCGTCCTCCACCTCCGAGGGATTTTCCTCCTCGACCCCAACCTACTGCACCCATTACCCGTCCACTGGCACCTACACCTTTTGCCCGTCCCACGTTGCCTACACTTCCTATCCGTCAGGAGGATAAAGGTAAGGGACCTTTGATCGAGGAGCCCAGTGGATCCCGACAGTAGTGTTATCGCTGCAATGGGTTCAGCCACTTTGCCAACCAGTGTCCCACTCGCCAATCTCTAGTCATTGGGGACACATAGGCCGGGAATGCATCATCTTCAGAGCTTGTGTCAGTCAGCTATGAGGCAGAACATGAATTAGTTGATGAGTTCTTTGAGAATGAAGATGATGGTCAGGATGTTTAGCATCTAGACGATGCCCAGTTGGGGGTCGTCAGGTGCATTCTCACCCAGCCACAGGCCAGTGATGACTGGCGTTGGACCACCATTTTCCATACATACTGTCGGCTGGGCGGGAAAGTTTGTAAGGTGATTATCGATTGTGGGAGTTGTATCAATGCAATCTCCACGGGCACTGTTTCTCGCCTTGGTCTCACCCCCGTGGACCACCCTTGCCCCTATCGAGTATCATGGGTGGATTCCACCTCCATTCCGATCAGGTTACGATGTCTGGTCCCACTGCAGTTCCATGCCTACCGTGACGAGATCTAGTGTGATGTCCTTCCCATGGAGGTAGGTAGTATTATTCTTGGTAGGCCGCGGTTGTTCGATCGGGATGCCACACTCCATGGCCAGTCGAACACCTGTACCTTCGACCATGGTGGCCAGCCGATTACCCTCCACCCCTCTCAGCCAAAGAGCCCCTCAGTTAGGGGTCCCACCAGTCCCAGTACCTCGGAGCCTTCCGTCCCTGGACCCAGTACCCCATCCCCAGCTCGGGCCATGACCGTTACATCTGGCACAGGCGAGCCCCCATCTAGGAGGTTGATGTTGATTAGCTCCCGAGAGATGGACCGAGAGGCTAGTAAGGGTAGTCCTATGTTTGCCATCACGGTCCGTGAGGTGGAGCAAGAGTCCGAGGGTGAACTCCCACCCGATGTTGTTCGCATTCTGCAGGAGTTTGCCGATATATTCCCTGAAAAGCATCCCGAGGGGCTCCCACCTATGCTGGATATTTAGCATGCTATCGACCTGATTCCAGGCTCCTCATTGCCCAATCTTCCCCACTACCGTATGAGTTGTACTGAGCACGTTGAGCTAAAGCGGCAGTTCGATGAGCTTATGCAGAGGGGATCTATTCGGGACAGCATGAGTCCATGTGCTGTGCCCGCGTTACTTGCCCCAAAAAAGGATGGCACTTGGAGGATGTGTATTGATAGTCATGCCATCAATAAGATCACCGTGAAGTGTAGGTTCCCTATTCCCCGCCTAGATGATATGCTTGACATGATGGCAGGTGCCACTATCTTTTCAAAGATCAATCTTAAGAGTGGCTACTATCAGGTGAGGATTAGGCCAAGTGATGAGTGGAAGACTGCATTCAAGACCAATGATGGTCTATATGAGTGGTTGGTTATGCCTTTTGGGCTGACCAATGCCCCCAGCACCTTCATGCGACTCATGATTCAGGTCCTTCGACCTTTCATTAGAGTTTTTGTTGTAGTGTATTTTGATGATATCCGTATCTATAGTCGCACTACGGGGGACCACTTAGACCACCTACGGCAGGTCTGTCTACTCTTGAGGTGAGAGTAGTTGTTTGCCAACCCACGGAAGTGTGCCTTCATGACTTCTCAGCTTACCTTCTTGGGTTTTATTGTGTCTAGTACTGGGGTCTCTGCTGATCCGGAGAAGGTCCAACCCATTGTTGAGTGGTTGAAACCCCGCATGATCCATGATGTCCACAGTTTCCATGGCCTCGCGAGGTTCTATAGCCATTTCATCCGCGGATTTAGCTTCGTCACTGCCCCGATCACGGACTATATTCGAAAGGGCACGTTTGTATGGACGAAGGCCGCTGCTGTTGCCTTCAAGGACATCAAGGAGCGCATGACCCAGACACCGATCCTTCGATTGCCAGATTTTTCGAAGGTGTTTGAGGGATTTTGCCTGCAATGCCCTTTCGGGTTTTCGTCGCAACTGAGTTATTGCCATTTTTACCCTTGCCCTAATGTAGGAACAAATTTGGCAAGGCACCTCTATTTTAAGCCCCATTTTTTTATATTATCAAAGTGTAAGAGAATGGCGATGGGTCGATATGCGATGCTCGACCCTAGATGGTAGCATATGACTGTTGGCTAGGGCACGGGGCCTTACACCGATAAAAGGATTTATTCGTTAGCAAGAAGGTAATGCTAACGCAAAGGAAGAATTTTAGCTGATTTGGACGTAAGGCCCATAATAACAATATTATGTAAATTTCGGCTAGGGCATGTAGTCTTGCGCCAAGAGAAGGGTTTATTCATTAGCAAGAGAGTAATGCTAATGCAAGGGAAGGATTTCTACGCCGATTCAGATATAAGGTCCGTAATGATGATATTGTGTAAAAGGTCGACTGAGGAACAGAACCTTGTGCCGAGAGAGTGGTTTATTCATTAGTAAGGAGGTAATGCTAACGCAAGAAAGAATTTCTGTGCCGATTCAGACGTAGGGTCCGCAATGGCGATATTGTGTGAAGTTGAATAGGGCACGAAGTCTTGCGCCGAGAAAGGAGCTTATTCGTTAGCAAGAAGATAATGCTAACGCAAAGAAGAGTTTTCACCAATTCAGACGTAAGGCCCGTAATGGCGACATTGTGTAAAGTGGTAACTCAATGGGACTATGCGAGGCTCTCGAGGGATCCTAGGATTAGTATTTGCCAGGGATGTTTCTGGAATTGCAGACCAATGGCCTTGGAATCAGTCAGAGTTGACTGGATATTTTAGAGAGCTCAGCCAGGGCAGAGTGTCACTAGGCCAAGGTGAACTTTGGTCATTCTGCGAATGCCGGCGGGGCTGTATGGTATAGCTTCAAATGTTGATATTTTGGAGAGCTCGGCTAGGGCGGAGTGCCATGAGGCCAAGGTGAACCTCGATCATTCTGTGAATGCCGACGGGGTTGTATGGTACAACTTCAAGTGTTAAGAGGGGAGAAACAGACTATTCCTTTGTGATCTACGAGGACGTAGGCACCCCCTTCATAGACCCCAGCGGACGATATATGGCTCGACCCAGTTTTCAACCAACTTTCCTTTGGGGTTGGAGGACATTACTTCTCTTCTTTTGACCGTGACTAGGTCACATTTCCTGAATTCTCTCCCTTTTACCAGCTTGTTGAAGGCACGAGTCATGCGAGCTTGGTATAGTTGAATATTTTGTTGCGCTCGGAGATGCTTCCTTTGAGCTCAGCGAGCTCTTCTAGTCTTCTTTCTATGTTGGTTTGTTCGCTGCTAGCCAACCCAAGCTGAATGGCGACCCACAATGATGGGACCTCCAGTTCAATTGGCACCATAGCCTCTGACCCATATATAAGGGAGAACGGTGAGCAGCCAGTTGGGGTTTTATAGATTGTACGATAAGCCCAAAGTGCTTCGTACATCCTTTCTTCCCAATCCTTCTTACTAGATTTAACAGTCCTCGCTAGCAAAGTGCAGAGCATCTTGTTGAAGACTTTTGCAAGCCCATTGGCTTGGGAGTTGTAGGCAGATGACATCCTCCAGTCAATTTTGTATTTATAAGCCAGTCGATATACCTTTTGGTTTCTGAAATGACTGTCATTATCAAAGATAATTCGGTTGGGGGCTCCAAATCAGAATATTATATTCTGTCGAAAGAATCTGGCGACTAGCTCCCCCGTTACTTCTCTTAGCGCTATCGCTTCTGCCCATCTGGAGAAGTAGTCTGTGACTGCTAAGATATACTTGCATCCTGAAGAGGATGCTGACAGAGGTCCCACCACGTCTGTGCCCCATTGAGAGAACGGCCAACTCGGTATGGTGGGATGCAGTGGCACCGGTGGTCTTCTTGACACGGTGGCGTGCTCTTGACATTTTTGACAAGCTTTGGCAAACTTGCAGCAATTGTCAAACATAGTGGGCCAGCAATAGCCCAACTTTTTTATTTCAATCTTCATTTTTGGACCGGCCTGATGTGCCCCGGTTGATCTGGCATAGACTTCTTGCATCACCTGCTGAGCTTCGGCTAAAGACAAGCAGCGGAGTAAGACTTTCTTTCGGGCATCTGCCATTATTCAAAACAAGATTCTATTTCTCATCACATAAGAATCTTTGATCTTGAGGAGCTTCATTCTCTATTCTTTTTCTTTCGGGAGTTGCTAGTGCTAGAACCATCGTAGGAGATGCTCCCGCTAGTCAGACTGTTGGATTTCCTCCACAGTTGCCGCTTCATTATCTTCTTCATTAGTTAGGACCTCTGTCACACTGGGGACCTGATGTCGATCAATCACTGTGATATTCAGGCTCGTGTCAGGCGGGATTACCAACGAACTGGCCAGCTTTGCGAGGGCATCTATCGGAGCATTCTATCCTCTGCTAATGTGCCTGACTTTGATGAAATAAAATCTTGCCATCAGGCGCAGTGCCAATTGATAGTAAGGAAGGAGTTCTTACTTCCGCACATCGAACTCTCCCTCCAATTGTTTTATAACTAGCATGGAATCCCCAAATGCCTCCAACATTTGAATTTTCATGGACAGGGCAATATGTAACCCGATTATCATGGCTTCATATTCTGTCTCGTTGTTTGTGCAGGGTTTATTTATTGAGCAGGAGGTATATATGACTTCTCCCTCGGGAGATTTTAGGACTATGCCTGCCTCAGTCCTGACTCTGGCTGCTCCAGCAGCTGGGGTGTCAATTTCGGATGCACCATCAAAATACAACTACCACAAGGCAGCCTGCACTTGGTCAGCTTCCAGTGTTTCATCATCAGGGAGCTCTGTCTCTAGTGGACAGTCTTCAGGTACTGGGTGTGCAGCAAAGAAATCTGCAATGGCCTGACCTTTGATAGCTCTCTGCGGCACATAGGAGATATCAAACTCCATGAGAATCACCGCCCACTTGCCTAAGCAGCCTTTGAGTGCTGGTTGTGACAGGACGTATTTAAGCAGATCTGCTTTGGAAATTGGTTTTATTTCATGCGACAACATATATTATCAAAGCTTCTTGACTGCGAAGACTAGTGCCAAGTAGACTTTCTTAATGAAAGTGTATTTCTTCTCAGTTCTGACTAGTCTTCGACTGAGGTAGTAGAGGGCTTGTTCTTTCTCTTCTTCATTATTCTGGGCCAACATTGTCCCCAGGGAGTAGTGTGTGGCTGCTATATATAGAATCAATGACCGTCCTTTCACAGGTGCCCCCAGCACTGGAGGGGTTTTCAGATAATCTTTCACCTTATCAAGCATTGTCTGACATTCTTCATCCGAATAGAAGGGAACGTCCTTCATCATCAACTTATGAAAGGGGTGACACCGCCCTAAAAAGTTGGATATGAATCACCGGATATAAGCCAGGAGGCCTTGTAGAGATCTCAGCTCGGAGAGGTTCCTTGGCGGAGGTAGCTCCTGAATGGCTTTGATCTTTGCGGGGTCTATTTCAATCTCCTGGTATCTGACAATAAAGCCCAAGAATTTATCGCTCGACACTCCGAACGTGCACTTCATGGGATTCATCTTTAGTTCATATTGCCGGAGCATCTGGAACACCACTCGGAGGTCCTACAGATAGTCTTCTTTTTTCTTGGTCTTGACCACCAGATCATCTATGTAGCACTCGACCTTGTGGTAGAGCAGCTGATCAAATACTCTGGTCATTGCCCCCTGATAAGTTGCGCCAGTGTTCTTCAATCTTAACGACATCCTTTTGTAGTGGTAGATGCCTTTGGGGGTTCGGAAGGCAGTATGGACCCGGTCGTGCTCCGCAATCCATATTTGGTTATATCCAGATGATCCATCCATAAATGACAGAGCTTCGTGGCTGGTTGTGGCATCGACCATGACTTCCATTATTGGTACCGAAAAGTCATCTTTGGGGCATGCTTTATTCAGATCTCGAAAGTCTACACATATCTGGATATGCCCATTCTTCATTTTCACGGGCACAATCTTAGCCAGTCACGTAGTGTATTGGTTTTCTTCGATGAAACCCACATCAATGAGCTTGTCTACTTCTTTGCATATCTGAGTGATGAGTTCTGGCCTCATGCACTGTAGCGGCTGCTTTACAGGCTCGGCCTCAGGATGTATAGCCAGCTCATGTTGGGGAACTACAGGACTGAGTCCTGGCATCTCCTTATAGGTCCAGGCAAAGCAATTCCAGTATTCTTATAGTAGTTGGGCATACAACTTTTGTTCTTCAAGTGATAGTTGGGCACTGAGGAAGGTCGGTCTAGAATCATCTTTAGTTCCCAAGTTGACTCCTATTAGCTCATCGACCATGGCTTGAACTCCATCTTCTATTTTCGGAGGTGCTGGCTGCAGGTCGACAAAGTCTGGAATATCATTTTCGAGTTCGAGCACCTCAGGCCCTTCATCTTGTTTTGCCCGAACTCTGCCGGGGGTTTCTGATTCAGTTGATGGTGGCTGTATGGATTGTTTCGTCAGCAGCTCCTCTACGACTGTGACTTTACTAGATGAGCTGGTAGCTTCAACCTCTGCTGATGTGCTGACAACCTCAAAGAATTGATAATTATTTCTTGCTGAGCTGGGGGAACAGCATCACACTTTTGTGGTATATGAAGACAACTGTGTCTCGCTGCCTCCTTGAATCATCTTGCCTTCGATGAGGATGGCCTGTTCTTTTACAGCAGCGGGTATTTCCTGATCGACTTTAGCAGAAACCTCCTTGATCAGTATCAGAGATGGTGATGTTTCTCCCCGGGGAGAGCTATAGGAAAAGGTTAGTGATAGCCCTGCTTCATCCATATCTTCGGCTTCACTACTGCTAGCCGTGTCAAATTTGGCTTGGAGAGCTGCTTCTTTAGGGCAGACTTGCTCCCAGCAGCTGCAAAGAGGTATGGCTTCTAATCCTGAGTCTCTTGGTTGAGCCGGTTGAGTATGTTCAGCTTTCGCTGGGTATTCATCAAAAGTAGCCCCCGGTGGACTATCTTTTATTGGCTAGAAAGCGGAGATGGTGTCCACTTCATAACACCCACTGTAATAATATTCTTCGAGGGTGAAGCCCAACCCCGGATGTTGAGAAACACATCTCAGCTCTTTGTCCACGCTGGGAGGATACCAGAGCCTTTGGAATGCTTCCTTCTCTTTGCGAGGCTGGTTAGAGGGAATATGGTGCTTTCAGAACATCTTCACAATTCAACTTGTTGTGAATGTCAGCCCTTGAACGGGGATTGACGGGTTCTCAATATCCAGAAGGAGATGATAGCCGACATCTTCCTGGGTAGGGTGCTCCTCAGCCATATAGAACAAGTTGCTGGGGCCTTCAGACTATGCCACCTCCCATGCTTTGAAAGGCTCGACAGTGACAGCATCAAGGCCGAGTATTGGCCTGGTGAGACCCTCTGGGATTTCAATGAGGCTTTGGTGCTGATCGACCTTGGCTTCATTAGCTTCGGGATAGGTGGCGGGAGGTGCTGCTCTGCCCACGTCTCTTGTGCTTCCAATATGGGATACTGTCTTGGGGTTCACATATCCCGATGGCAGTGGGGTGAACCAGTCATCGCCAGAGGTGCTTTTTGATGCCCTGGCGGGGGCTTTGGCTTTGGAGGCCGTCTGTGATGACTACACATACAGAGAAGCATCAAGTAGGTGACACTCGAACACTTCGAATGGGTGAAGGTCAGCAAATATCCTTTCCTCCTTCCCATCTTGGTTGTATTTGATGCATTGGTGTAGCGTGGAAGGTACCACCATATTTTCATGTAGCCATGGGTGGCTAAGCAGTGCCTTGTACGAGGTACTAGAGTTGATGACGTAAAACTGCACCCTGGTAGTGAAATCTGCCATGGTGAGGGTGAATTCTACCACTCCCAGTGGCACTTCAAACTTCTGATTGAAGCCGACGATGTGCATATCTCTGACTTTGTTGAGGCATACGTTAAAGTAGTACCTCTGATACATTTTTTATGGCAAAATGTTGATAGCTGCTCCAGGATCCACCAAAATGCTGTTCAACTCCCGACCGTTCAGCTGACCCTTCATGTATAGCGGTCTGTTGTGGCTGATAGTGAAGATTAACATATCCTCCTCAGTGAAGGTGACATTGGCTTCCAACAGTGCTTCAGCCAAACAGGCCTCATATTGGGCAGGCGTGTGCAAAGTAGTGATGATCACCTGTCCGTTCTCTTCACTCAGTGAGAGGATCTCCCAGATGGTGAACCTTGCCGGAAGCTTTTTAAGTAGTTTCATTATCCTGCTTCGAGCTCAGACATCAGACAACTTCATTTCCTCTGCCCACCTGGGCTTGATAGAGCCTTGAACTGTGGCCTATGATGGGCTTGCTTCATCAGACTCCGAGTCTGAACCTTTCTGCTTGGTGTCATCCCCTGCTGTCCCTCGCCTCCTGCCATCAGGCGGGTCTCATCTTCATCTGGAGCACCAGAAGGCTGCTGAGGCTGCGGGCAAGTGCCCCCGACTGTAGGGCTGGTATCTTGGCATAGCTGCTTGCCCTTTGTCTTCTTCAGGAATTCCAAGAAGGAAGGGGCAGTAGAGTTGCCCCTACTCTGAGTGTATAAACTTGAAGGAGGAGGGATTTGGACTCCCTTGACCTCTAGAGGAGGTATCTTATAGGGCTGCTCTCCCTTGAAGATGATGCTGTGATTGGCGGGTGGCTAGTGCCCCCATCTTCGGCCTGACCATGTTGCATGAGTAGCAATCGCGGCTTCGGCCTGGCTTCCCCCGGCAATGGGTGTAAAGCATATTTCCTCTTCATCTTCCTCATTAGGCGAATGGAAGAGAGCCGAGAGGGTATTGCAGGAGAGCATGTTCTCCTTCTCGGCCTTACCGGCCTCTCTTTTCTTCTTTCATTTCTTCTTCTTTTCTTTAGCTGGTGCTTGCCCCCAAAACAAGCTGCCATCTTTTTCTGATGCTTTGTTAGCCTCCCCTTGTTATTCCAATGAAAGCTGCTCCAATTCTTGCCATGGGACATGGTCCCGTATTAGCAAAGGCTTCACTTCAGGCTGTGCATATTCATCTAGCTCGTCTATAAAGCTTTGCAGTTGCTAGGCGTCTGGGCTGATTTCCTTGGCCATTGGCAACGAAGTCTGTCTCCTCCGGTTGCGTGTATGTATTCTAATGACTGTGGGTGGGTTGATCCACATGGGTGATGTCTTCAAAGGAACAGGTCATGGTGTGATGCAACGGACATGTGCCCCCACCTTTGGGCGAGGTATGACTTTCTTCTTAGTCCTTGCAGGGACTTGCTGCCATCCCTGTTGCTCTTTTATTGGTGTCAGAAAGCATTACTCATAAGTGTGCTGAGTGCTGGCTTCTGTGATTTCTTCAGGCAATGCCTGATATAAAGAGACCATATTGACTGCAGCTCTTCTCAAATGTGCTTCATGAGGTTGTGGAGGATCAACCTTGTACTCTCCCAACTCTATTTCTTCTTTCTTTACCACACCTTCAATGTTGTCCTTGAACACATAGCAGTCTTCAATTAGGTGCCCTAGCATCTGGTGATAAGGGCAGAACCTCGGGCTGTCTCTTCATTTGAGGTCCTCTGGCCTTTTTGGCTCAAGCAAAGTGACCTTATTATACTGGGTAACCCAGTCAAACAAGATCCTAGTCTTCTCCTTCCAAAAAGAATAGGCCTTCTTCATTTTGTCCTAGAGTGAGGGGCCTTCTTTATTGTCTCCGGCTTTAGTAGGCTAAGGGGCAACTGCCTTCTTGCCTTTATCTTTTTATTGTTCAAATGCCTTGATGTCAAGAGTGTTTGCTTCTTTAGACATTGAGCATCGCTCTATTGCCTTTGGCTTTTGTGCGGTGGTAGAAGTTGATGTAGGGGTAGGCCTGGCCAGGAAAGATTCCACATCGGCCACAATATTGTCTAAGCGGTCGAATGACTGTATCTCCATACCAATCATCTTTTCCCGTACCTCCCTCCTGAGGTTCTGTTTACAAATCTGTAGAGCATCCTCTTGATGTGGGGGCCCCGTGCACCTCATTCCGAGGTTTCTCCATCTCTTCCTCTCCCAGGTGGGCCGACACTAAGGTCGCTGGGCTACGACTAGTGGCTCCATCACAAGGAAAGAGAAAGTAATTCTACTGGGACTAAAAGATGTATTTTTATTCATAAAATAACTTAAACTAGGCGAAAAATACATTAGAATAACAATTCATTACTCTTGGGATAGCAGAGAGCATAACGGATCAGGGCTGCCCCGTTATAGTGCATAACGGATCAGTCCTGGGGCATCACAGGGCATAACGGATCATACGGGGTGCGTTATCTTAACATGACGCGCCTCCCCTAGCTCATCATCTCCATTTATCATAATCCCTAGCTCGACAGTCATGGCAGATCGTTGGGGGTGCGTTATGTGAACATAGTGCACCTCCACTGGTCCGCTATGACTACTCGAACATCTTTTTATGCAAATTAACTACTCAGAAATCATGGCGGTCTACCAGGGGTGCGTTATGTGAACATGGCGCACCTCCACTGGTCCGCTATGACTACTCGAACATCTTTTTATGAAAATTAACTACTCAGAAATCATGGCGGTCTACCAGGGGTGCGTTAAAGTCACCCGAACGTGGAAAATCCATAGGAAACCCCGACTATAACGGTCGCTCGAGGGTGTGTTATGCTAACGACCTATCTACAGAATACACGGGCATAACGGATCGATGGCGGTCCGCCATGCGACTATAACGCGCCAGAGGAGGTGCGTTAAGCTCATGACGGTCTTTGGTACGACCGCCATGTGAGCTGGGCGATGAACGGGTTTGATTTGAATGCGCATCATCCCCCGGTCGATAGAAATTGAAGGGTTTGATTACAAAACCTAAAAAAAACATAAACCTGCCAAGCCCCGCATTCATACAAGCCCACAGAAGCTAAAGAAACACATTTAAAATGCCTATAAATGATTAAAATCATAATTTAACACATTTTAGAAAAAAACCTAAAAATAGACGTAACTAGGCCAAACGGCCGTGGATGGGCGTGCATGTGGCATGGAAGTGTTCCTAACGAGGAGGTGAATCCATCCTCCTACCTCGTTCGTCCCGAAATCAGCGATCCGGCTACATGCGGGTGAAGTAGGAATCGCGCTCCACTCGCTTCGTCTCGCTCCACCCTCCCTTGAACCGCGCGATGGAGGGCGCCAATGCGTTCCTCTCGTCACACTGGTTCCGACAGTGCCCTCTACTTCGCGGTCCAGCCCTGAAACAGACAAGCTGGGAAGGAGAGAGAAAGAGAGGGAACGTGGGAGAGAGTGAGAGTGAGAGAGGTTTCGAGAGAGAGAGAGAGAGAGAGAGGCGGGTCGGGAGGTGATGGGGTCATGAAGTTAAGGAAAAGAAGAAAAGAAAGGCCTTAAGAGAATGGGAGAGGAGTGGGCCCCTCGTCAGCTCCACCCGGGACATACTCTAGTCATCCTAGCCCTTCCTAACTCAAACCAGCACTGACCTCATCCCAAACATGCTCAGACCTTGCCCAGCCAGCACAGACCCTAGCTCAGACTAGCATAGACCCTGCTCAAACTAGCACAGACCATGGTTCACACTAACATAGACCCTACCCTAGACTAGCACGGACTTCACCCCACACTAGCTCAGATCTTGGCCCGGCACTAGCACAGACCTTGTCCAACTAACATAAAACCTACCCCGAACTAGCATAGACCTTAGCCCAAACTAGCTTAGACCTTTGCCTAACTAGCACAAACCCTACCTGAACTAGCTTAGACCTTGCCTAGCACCTTCAACGGTGTGTCCCTCCACCGGCACACCCTATCAGCTCTCTTCACCAGCACGCCCCTGGCCATCCCAGCCCGGCACACTCTCTTTTCCCCCTTACCGTCTCTCTCTCTCTCTCTCTCTCTCTCTCTCTCTCTCTCTCTCTCTCTCTCTCTCTCTCTCTCTCTCGCTCTCTGTCGGCACACCCAGCACCCTCCCTGGCCAGTTCTTCGCTAGTACGCTCCTCAGCCCCCTTGACGGCACAGCTTCCACTCTTTCAACCCTTCGTCGGTATGCCCTTTCATCGGTACACTCTTCAGCCCGCTTGTGCTTTCGTCGGTACACCCCTGCCTGCATGGACCCCATCCCATTTGCACAAACCCTGCATGGACCTTGCTAATACATGCACGGACTTTGCCTGTACATACGCACGGACATGGCCTGAACATGCACAGACTTTGCCTGCACATACGCATGGACTTGGCCTTAACATGCATGGACCTTACCCCAGTCGCACGGACTTCGCCCAGACATGCATGGACTTTGCCCCCCCCAGACATGCACAAACCTCATCCAAGTCTGCACGGACTTCGCCTCCAACTTGCATGGACTTCATCCTTTGCACGGACTTTGTTCCCAGCCAGCATGGACCCCATCCCATTTGCACAAACCTTGCACGGACCTCCTACCTTGCACAGACCTCACCTTTGCCTGGCACACCCCAATTGCACCTTGACCGGCACACTTCATCTGGTCCTTCCCCGGCACGCTCGGCAGCCAAGCTTCCCCGGTACACCCATCACCCAATTCTTTCCCGGTACGCCGTGCTCTCCAACCTTTGTCGGTATGCCTGTCCTGCCTTCCCCGGTGCACCCTTTTGGTGCCTTCGCTGGCACACTAGCTCTAGCTCGCCCGGTACACCTTTTAGAAGAATGTCACAGTATATAAAATATTTTAAACATGGCGCACATGAAACATGAATTGCATAGAAATTACACATGCATGTTTTTGAAATCTCAAGGTATATAACGGACTGGCACTGCCCCGTTACACACCATAACGGACCGCGGAAGGACCGCTATGCTTCACAGAACTCAGAAAATCCACAGATAACCCAAACTATAACGCACCAAGGCAGGTGTGCCATAGGACTATAACGCACCGGATCGAGGGCGTTAAAGTCGACACACGCACAACGTAACAGGCGAGGAATATAACGGACCAAGGGTGGGGCGTTATAACATACATAACGCACCTCTCATGACCGTTATGCCTTCCAGAATGATTAAACTCCACAGAAAATCACGGCATATAACGCACCTCAAGAGGGGCGTCATATAGGACATAACGCATGGGAACAGGGGCGTTAAAGGCAACGGACCTTTAACTCAACACAAAGGACTATAACGCACTAGGGAAGGCGCGTTAAAGCCACCTGAACATGAAATCCACAGGAAACTCAGACACGGACCACATAACGCACCTCAAGGGACGCGTTAAAGGGGCATAACGCACCGGGGCAGACGCGTTATGTCACCTGGGTTTCGTGACTCCGGAGGTCGGAATCGGAAACCCCTCCCGACCGATCGAAATCGACGGGGGACGCGGCGGATTGCAAAGCCTGCAAAACCTACCAACCCATACCAATCACACCAGCCTAAGCATGCCACTAGAAATGAAATACGATGCCCATGGAATTGATTTCATGCAATTAAGACTAAAAATGAATCAAAATGTATTAAACAGAAACATGCATGAAATACGATGCAACAGACATTGGATCACGGCGCAAGTGATACCGACGGTGTCCTAACACGATAAGGTATCCATCCCCCTACCTGGAATTCGACGAAAACGGCGATACGACAACGAACCGGCGAGAGGGAGAAACGGCGCCTCCCGGCCCGGCCCGAATCCACGTTCCGCGAATTAAGGAATGGTGGGCGTCAACGCGATCCTCGCGACGCGACCAATCCAACGGTACCTCTCCGGCTTCGATCAGCAACCGTCTGGACCAAGAAACGCAAACCGAGAATAAATCTCAAAATCACCTAAAAGAAGATTTACACAGAAAATGAGAAAAATGGCGACGGATGGCGATGCAGAGGGCGTCAATGGATTCCTGGCAACATGAGGAGTCCGATCCCCTACCTTTTGCGCGGCGAAGACCGCGAATCGGTACCGATCGGGCGACGGGGGCCACGTCGTCTTCTTGCTCGCATGCGTCTCCACGCTCCACGATCCGAGCCAAGAGAGAGAGGGGGGAGCGGTCCCACCCTATAAAATTATATTTTTGCCCTTGTTTCTCCCTAAATTAACTAAGTAGAAAAGGACATTTTGACTGGGAGGATACGTGGAAGCCGAGACTTGTGCGTGTTGACCGGAGAGTGAACCCTTCATGCTATCGCTCCGTGCTTTTGCATGTTGATTCCTCGAACTGGTATGGCGCACGAACCGCGTCGTAGGTACGTAAATGGGACGAACTGAAACTGAGTGGGGTCAAGGGACCACCGGGCTGGAGGGAGGGCACGGCCCCTAAGGAGGTTCACCCTCCCTGGGGCGCATGGCCGCCCCTGGGGTGAATTGGCCCAGGTTGAGGTGGTAACCCTGGGGGATGGCCCCCGAGGGTCTTCTTGCATCGTTCGGGGCTGTCCTTTGATAGACTTTGATATCTGGGAGGCTGGTACAGGCCCGTGGGGGTGCCGATCTTTGGGTTGTCGTAGCCGCCTGCAAAGTGTTTGGGTAAATGCCTGACACGCCCCGGATTATCGAACGGCTTGAGTAGGTGGCTGAGGGGCCGCACGGTGGGCCTTGGGTTGACGACGGTAGCTCGTGCGAGCTAAGGGGAGGCACTTTGTGGCTATGAGCCACGCCTCGGGTTGTGTGCCGCATTGTACGGCAGGTTGTCAAGGGTAGCCTCGGGTTGGCCCGAATGCTAGGATCAGATGGCTCATTGCCATGTATCTGAGTGTCGGGGTTGGGCCCGACTTGCTGGGGGGTCGTTGTGGGACCCAATTAAGGGGCTGGAACCATGGAGTGGCCTGTGGTTTGGTGTAGATGGGCTGGAACATATGCACCCACAAGGTGTTCGACGGAATGCTGAACATACCCGCATGAGCCGTATATGCATGTAGCGGGCCTCCAAAGCCCATGGTTGACTTAGTTAAGTCTCCCTTTGACCTTAGAGGCTTAAAAGGCATGCTTCTGGGCAGGCCCCTTGGCCCTTTTTGCTGGGTGCCACGTGCCATGGCTCGACGTCGGGGCGCCCCCGGGTAGGCCCGGGCGGCGATGCAGGATACAGGCCAGGCCCGCATATGAGTGGCCGGAGTTGACTCCGGAGAGTTGCTTGTTTCGCCGTGCATCACGACAGGCCGGTCAAGGCCCTTGTAGGGTCCCGCAGGATTATAGAAAGGGCTGGATAGCCCGTGCCTAGAGGGTGTTCGGTGGAATACCCGAACCCTCATTTCTTGTGATTTTGCTGAGAAATAGTCTGGGTACAATAGCTGTTGATATACAGCCTGAAGAATGAAGGTTTCGAAAATAAAATGAAGAAAATAGAAGATCAAGGGCGTAGTTGAATAATACATATTCGGTAAACTCTACGGCCCCTTCTCTGAAGCTATGGGCGTCTTGGAGCTTCAACACCCCGTACCATCCCAGCGCCAGCTCATGCTTAAATCTGATAGCCAGACAGTCCAAAATGAAGGGTTCTTCTCTGTAGCCCCACTTTAGCGGCGCCAAGAATAAGTCGGAGCGGTGTTGCTCGCCCTGAACCCGGCCCGCAGTCATGTCCCATTTCACTGGAGTAAAGTCGGGGGTTCTTACTAATTTATCTTCCGCCGACAGCATGGCCGCCAACCCTAATACGAGTTCCCACTCGCGGGCTTCGCCCACCAAGTACATTGGGCTACTCCTGGGAACAACATGGGACAAGCTATCCTGAGCCTGTAGAACTGCATGCTCCATCGCCTTCACAACCCACGCTCTTGCGTCTCCTGAGACTGTGACTGCTTAAGGAAATAGAGCAAGTGCCGGTCCTTCGGGAAATCTCCCTTGTAGCTCCCTGTAGTACGGTTAAAAGTGAAGCCTTTCTCAGCCTTGGCAAGCCTCCGAACGTCCATGCTTTCGGTGTCTGAGCCCGAGGACTTGGCCAGTGCCGCTACCTCGGCATGATCTCGGTCCAGATCTTCAACATTGAGCCATGTGACCATTGGCACCGGAGGCAGAGGGACGCGTCTGGCACCAGCAGCAACGGGAGCGGAAGAACCACTTGGAGCAGCCATTTATCTACAAAGAGCAACGAACAAAGATCAGAACAAACTGCAGACAATGAGAAATCAAGAACTATGAAGGGTGAGAAGGCTCCACTGTAAGCAAAAGGGGAGGAAAAGAAAGAAGAAAGAAGCAGCTTAAGACTCCTTTGTACGAGTCTTCCCCAGCGCGCCTCAGGCGGCCCTTCCCCGGCACGCTCCGGGAGTGGCCTTCACCGGTACACCCCCAGCAGCCTTCGCCGGTGCACCCTCGAGTGACCTTCACCGGCATACTAAACCCCCTCACTGGTACACTCTTAGGAGTCCCTCTTCGGTGCACCCTCCATGCTCTTCACCGGTACGCCTTATGGCGGGCTTCACCGACACACTATTGAGTGGCCTTCCCCGGCACACCATAGGACAGCCTTCACCGACACACCCACTAAAGGCCATCACCGGCATGCTCCTTGGAGTCCTTCGATGGCACACCTGCAAGGGCCTCAGCCAAGTACAACCTTGGCAAATCCCACTAAGTGCTGCAAACCCAAGAACAAAAAATAAATAAAGAATGAAAGGGAGGTGATGAATGAGATGATGAAGAGTGAAGGTGATAAGGGGACCATTATTGAAATGACCCCTCGATTGAGAAGATGCTCAGGCGACCTAGGATTTTCCTTCCTGGTGAGCTTCTATTAGTGAGCTTGATGCTTCTCATCCCGTTTGGTGGATTCTTTTCGAGGTAAGCCTTGAAATTGCTGTCTTAGTGACGCCTTTGTCCTGTGTCTACTTATGTGTGGACAGTGTTTATTCTGAGCCTGATCTGCTCCTTGTGTTACAGTTGCTTGGCTTTGGACCTAATTCTTGTGTTAAGAGCTATGGTGCACCGTGTTCGTCGCGCCGTGTTCAACAGTCGATGTGTTGTGAAGGCTCGATAATTATTTCAGGACGTAATGGTAAGCTGAGATTAGCATTTCTTCTTGAGGCTTTGTGCTGAAGCCGGTACTCTCCCTCCTTTGCACTTAAGCTAATTGTGATTGATTGTTCACTGGATCAGTACTCGTGGCGTGCTATTTGCGATTTTCATGAATTGCGATGGCGTCGTGTATGTGCTGAATGCGGATACCAAGATATTACCGGATATACCCGATAGGACTACTGAGTAGACCCGATACCACTTGGAACCTGTGAAGCCTCCCAAGAGCTGTAAAGCTCCGAAGGGAAAAAAGATTGTCATGTATATCCGGTATCCGGGATCCGGGTCGTCACAGCCACCTCCGTCACCGCCCCGTCCGAGTCCGCCATCCGCAGAATTGGACCAGGGCCAGATCGGGCGAAGTTGGTGTCAACGGATGAGGGAAGCCGACGAAGAGGGGGCGTTGGAGCGCCGAAACGACATGATGCAGAATCTTAATGGATGAGTCTCCTCCACTGAGAGAACATGGGAGCAACATCCGTCTGATGTCACCGCCTTCTCACCATGGCCCGATGACGTCGATGGAGATGGAGACGGCGTATTCCTGGGCCCCTCGCCTGGTAGGGACAACCAGTCGTCCTCCCTCGACTCGTCTGTGGCCTCGTCTCCTTTATACTCCGACAGACATGATTCTGAGCTGGAAGACGGAGTCCGCCTCCCACGGTCAGAGATCGAGGAGATACCCTCCGCCAGGTGGCTGTCCCATTCTCTCCTTCCTCGCCCAACATCTTCCGCGGACAACGCAGTAGCGGTTGGAGGACAGGGGCTGGCCGGGCACGGGGAAGAACAAAACCTCGTCGTTGTAGACGATGACGACGGTGCCTGTTGAGACGGTGTACTAGATGGTGAGCACGTGGTTCTGCGGGAAGGGCAGGTTGCCGAGGTATCAGTTGCTACAGAGTCTCTGGGGAGGAGTCCAGACGGCAATAGACAGTAGAGAAAGAAAAGCTGTGCGAGAGAGGGAGAAACAAATGAGTTTACATCACAGTTCACAACACACGCTCACTCTCTCTTCTCCTCCCGAGTTCTTTCTAAAAGCTTCCGCCATGGAGCAGTTCTGCAAAATCCTACCTCCCCCATTGCCATGGGAAGCCGCCATCTTCTCTTCTGCAATTCAGCAGATGGTGGAGGCCAGTGACTCCACCCACCCATCTGGCACCCATCTCCTTCGGAAGGTGACTCCCTTGCACGTTCCCGTGAACCCCGCCTTCGGCGTCGAGCAGTACATCAGGAGGATCCACCGGCGCATCCCGGACGGCGAGCCCGCCGCGTACGTCGTCGCCTACATCTACATCCGCCGCTTCCTGGTGCGGACGGAGGAGGAAGGCGAGCCCTTCCCCGTCACCTCGCTCAGCTTCCAGCGCCTCGTCCTGCTCAGCCTCATGGTCGCCGGCAAGAACCTGAGCCAGATGTACACAAGCCCTACTTCATGTTTACTTATACCCTTTGATATATATAGTTTCCTCGTCTCTTTCCTGGGTTTCTTGATCTGCGTCGCGCGAGCAATCGAAAGATTGGAGCTTTTAATTACTTGGCCGCGTACGTTTCAGGGATTATTCGAATGCCCATTATGCCGTGGTGGGGGGGATGAGCACGGAGGAGATGAACCGGCTGGAGCTGCTGTTCCTCTTCGCGCTCAAGTTCGAGCTGCATGTGGACGACGAGGACTTTGAGAGCTGCTACGCCTACCTCGAGTGCATCCACGGTGAGGTCGTGTCCAGGAGGAGGAGGAGGAGACAAGTTGACGCCGTGCAAGTGGGCACAACACCGTGCGAAGGAGGAGGGCAGCGGGCGAACGTCACGGAGGGGCAGCTCTTGGCTCGTTTGGAGACCTGGAGTGCATTGGGTGCTTGCAAGATTTGAAGCCAAGAAGAGATCTGAGTACGTACTCCTGGGCTTGAGAACTTGCATCTTCTCCTTCGGCCTTAAGTACCCCTTCCTTCCATATGTTCTATATCCACAAAAACCTTAACATGCATCGATCCCAGCGACAATTTAATTAGGTTTATCTAGCTGCTAGCTAGTCTTATGTGACCCATGCATGCATGTCATGCTGCAAATTCTTGTCCCTCAATTCTAAGTTGGTTGAACTTGCATGTATGTATAGTTTGTGAATATTCATGGTCCCTACTTTGTATACGAGGCATCATCAAGGGATCTTGAACTGTATGTCTTCAGTACTGTTAGTTTCTGTTCGTATAACTCTCCATTCTAGCTGTAAAGAGTACAATATTATGCATGTTCTGTGAAATATGGATCCTCTCTCTCTCTCTCTCTCTCTCTCTAAATGTACAGTCCTTCCTCCGAGAGTAACTGGCAGGCTCAGGGCTCCCTCGGGATAAGTGGCCTGGCCATTGAACCCGCAAAGGGGGGTTCGGATTGGGCAGAGTTTAGACGGATTCTCCCCCATCTTAAGAAAACATTCGTAAGATAATACATCAGGGGCACTACCATTGTTAACAAGAATCCTATCTACGTTACAATGATTTATTGTAGTCGATACAACCAGGGTGTCATCATGTGGGGTGGTCAGCCCTTCAAGGTCTTGGTCTGAAAAGACGATGACCTGTGGCTCACTTGGCGAGGCCTTCGGGGGCTCGATGGCTCGGCTCGCCTGTTCAGCATGACGCTTCTTTCCTCGGCTACTTTCTCCTCCTGATCCATCTCCTCCAGCGATGACATTGATGCGTACCCCGAAGGGGGCATTGTTGATCTCTTCTGGAGCACCTCAGTCTTCCTTGTGCCTGGCGACGAACTGGGATAGGTGTCCGTGGCGGACAAGGCACTCGATCTCATCTTGGAGCTGGCGGCAATCACTGGTATGATGCCCGTGATCGCTATGGAACAGGCAGTGCTTGCTGCGATTGCGGCTCTTTGACTTCATTGGCTCGGGTTGGCAGAGGAGGCCTAAGCCCTTGATGTCTTCGTAGATTTCGTACATCGGAGTGGTTAATGGAGTGTATCGCTCGTACCTCTGGGATGGTTCTTTATGCTCCTTATCTCGGTTCTACCTCTTCCCTGGGCTTGAGCTTGGCTCGGATGCCCGCTTCTTGTCCCCCTCCCAACCCGAGCCGGTTGCACCTCCACACGTGCTGAGAACTTCTTCGCACTCAGCATGGGGTAAAGCCAGAGTCACTAGCTCGGCAAGGGTCGAGGGAGGGTGAAGGACAAGTTCACGATGAAGATTCTCATCACAGGTGCCTCCGGTCAGTGCAGTTGTGGCTGAGGCAATGTCCAGGCGGGGGATCCGTAGGGCTTCTGACTTAAATCAGTGGATATAAGCCCGAAGGCTCTCCCTTTGTGCCTGTTTGAGAGCCAACAGCCCGGCTACTGACCTTGGGGGGCCGCTGCCGGTGAAACTCTCCTGAACACTCACCCAAATTGCTTGAAGTCTCGGATGGATTTGGGTGCGAGGGCCCGGAACCACACTTGGGTGCCTTGCACCAAAGTGGTCACGAAGGCTCTACACTTGATGGCATCGAACGCCCCGTGGAGGGTCATCAGAGCGTCAAAGCTGTCGAAGTGGTCGACCGGGTTGCCCTGGCCGTCATAAGACTTGAAGGTCAGAATAGAGATTCTGGGAGAAATCTCTACCTTCAGGATGCAGTCAGAGAATGGGGATTAGAAGAAGAACTCGACTTCTCCGAAGACATCTGCAAGGGGGCAGGCTACAATGGACGATGGACTCAAGATGGATGCCAAAACCCTCGCCCAACGCCATGTATAGAAGGAGGCGAAGTTCCCAGAAAGGAGGAGTCCTACAGCCTTTTCAAATTCGTGGAAATCGAAGTGGCGGATCCTGAAGGTCGTGCCCTCTCAGGGTAACCCCTGAGACACCGCTCCGTGTCCCCAGAAAATCTCAATACCAACGGAGAAAGCAAGATACGTGGCAGATGTCAGAGATCCCAGAATTTACGAGGAAAAAGAAAGTCTTCCATTCCAAAAAAAACACAATGTCTACAGAAAAGATGCAACCGTCCCAACAGAGCAAGAAAGAAAATTACAACAAAAAGAAAGAGAAAAATAGCAGGTATCTCCTCAAGAGTCCGCCACGAAAGCGGCACCACGTGACCCCTCATCTTCAGGCTCACATTCGGAAGCGACTTCTGGAGGCGACGAGTCATCGGCCAAGTCGACCAGACACTTCTCTACCGACGAGTCATCCCCACGTGCTCGCCCACCAGTGCTCGGTTCTGGCGCCTACTTCTCAGCTCTGACCTCTTCGTCGCGAGGTTCCTTCTCGCCGCCACTGCCCTCAGGGCCATAGGGCGTTGATAGAGGAAGAAGGGAGGACACCGCAGTGCCAGGACGCTCAGCCACGTCCTGGAGAGCAGCCTCCCACGGTCACGTGCTGGCCCGAAGACCTCCAGGGTTGCTGTAGTCAGCTCGGCCCGATAGGCTGAAGAAGAACGAAAACTCTCCACCGCCTCCTCACTAATGGTGGACATCTACGAGCGCAGTGCAGTGATCTACGCCTCTACCTCCTGGGCCCGAGCCTCAACAACTTTCATCTGCGCCCCCAGCTTGGACGCATGAGTTTCAGCCGCTCGGCCCGAGCACGAAAGAAGTCCCGGTCCCGCTCCATCCTGGCGAGGGTCTGCCCCACTTGCTCCAACTATTCGTGGAGCCCGGCAACTTCTGCCTCAGATGCTTCCTAGTGTCCCTCGATCTCCTCACACCTAGCCATTACTGCCGCATGTGTGGCCCGACTATCCTCTAGCTCCCGCGCCATGCTGCAGAAGTGGTACTGCCATAGCCCCAACACTCTAGCAAACGAGACAAAGTTCTTCGCCGTCAGGTCCGCCAGCTCGTTGGAGGCCCCAAGGTCGAACACTTCAGTCTGGTGTGGACGCGCAAAATTGCACTCCCATATGGCCCTGCCAGTCCAACAGCAACAGCAAAGTCGACCGAAGAGACCCTGGAGAATACGTCCCATCCGGACCCTGACCCGTTAGACGAGCGCATAATAAATTTGTCACTCCGGTGACTGGCACGCCTAAATTAACAAATTCCAAGCAAACAAATAAATCGGATCAACACCATCCCACTAAGACTTCTTTTTCTTTGATCATGATGAGGTCGCCCTTCTTAAACGTTCTTTGTTTTATGAGATTCTCATGCGCTCATGTCATCGGGATTAGTACACCTATAGGTGTTTGTAAGTCTTGAGTCTTTTGCCTTCCAAACTAGAGAGTTCTTCTAGCCTTCTTTCTATGTTGCACTGCTCTTGACCAAGCAGGATGGTGTGGGCTGCCACACGGTAGGACACAAGTTCGATCTCAACGGGGATTACTACTTTTGTCTCATAGATAAGGGAGAATGAGGGGCATCCCATAGGGGTTTTATAGACTATCCTGTAAGCCCATACTACTTTTTGTAGCTTTTCTCCCCAGTCATGTTTGTGACTGCCAATTGTCTTGGCCAAGAGTTTGCATAGAGCTTTGTTGAAGGCCTCTACTAGTCCATTAGTCTGGGGTTGTAGATTGGCGACATTCTCCAGTCAACGTGGAACTTGGTTGCCAACTTATATATGACTTTGTTTTTGAAGTGTGTACCATTATCTGAAATGATACGATGAAGGGGTGTTGAATCAATAGATTATGTGATGTCGAACGAACCGAGCCATGGCTTCCTCATTTACTTCCCTAAGAGGGACGACTTCAACCCATTGGGAGAAGTACTTAGTTATGGCCAGGATGTATCTATGACCTTTAGAGGATGGTGGGAAATGTCTTATGTTGTCCATGCCCCATTCCCCGAATGACCAAGTGGGGGCCATAAGATGTGACAGGTTGGGAGGTCTTCTTGGCATGGGATTGAAGGTTTAGGATTGGTGACACGTACAGGCATATTAATTGTAGTCTGCATACATAGTCGGCCAATAGAATCCCTTGAGCTTGATGTTGTGCTTCATTTTATCTCCGACTTGGTGAGCCTCGTATAGTCCCAAGTGGACTTCGCACATTATTACTTTGGCTTTGGCCAGTGAGATGCTCCTAAAGAGGTCAGATTGGCCCTTTTCGTGGATGAGTCTGAAGTAGGAGTCACCGATTTATTTGTATGACGTAGCCCGCTATAGTAGATGTATTCTTTGGGCTCACACAGGAGGGAGCTAGCCTTTCGTTATCTTAATGATTGGCTCGTGCCAATCTTCCTCCTAGGTGGAGTTGCTTGTGTCAATGTGGTTTGTAGACACGCTAAATTTGACATTAGCATTAATAAATCTCATGTTACCATGCAATGCCCCAAGTGGATTCCATCTTGAGGTTGACAAGATGCTCAACATGGATTTCATAGAGCCTTGCATATATCCTGTGTGGCTCGCCAACATAGTCCCAGTGAAAAAGAAGAACGGCCAAGTTTGAGTCTGCATCGACTTCAGGGATTTGAATAAGGCATGCCCGAAGAACGATTTCCCTGTCCTAATCACTGAGACAATGGTTGATATGACCACTGGTCACGAAGCCTTGTCTTTCATGGATGGGTCGTTGGGCTACAATCAAATCTGCATGGCCATCAAAGACAAAGACCATACGGCCTTCCGGTCTCCTAAGGGGATCTTCAACTACAAAAGGATGTCGTTCAGTCTGAAGAATGCCGGCGCAACCTCCCAAAGGGCAATGACCAAGATTTTCGACGAGATGCTACATGACCTCGTTGAATGCTACATCGACAATTTGGTCGTCAAGACAAAAAGGCGGGAGGACCACCTGGTTGACTTGCGTCTAGTTTTCGAAAGCCTTCGACAGTACCAGCTCAAGATGAACCCAATGAAGTGCGCTTTCGACGTCTCCAGTGGAAAGTTTTTGGGCTTCATCGTCAGGTATCGAGGCATAGAGATCGACCTTGATAAAATCAAGGCCATCAGAGCACTGCCTTCGCCCAAGAACTTAACAGATCTCAGATCTCTTCAAGGAAGACTCGCCTATATTAGGTGGTTTATTTCTAATCTCTCGGGAAGATGCCTATCTTTCGGCAAATTGATGAAGATAGGAACACCCTTCATATGTGACGAAGACTGCCAGAAGGCCTTCGAGCAAATTGAGGAGTACCTGTTGACTACTCCTGTCCTAGGGACACCCGTCAGAGGGAAGCCCCTCATTCTCTACATTGCTGCCATGGATGCCTTCTTGGGAGCGCTGTTAGCCTAGATCAATGAAGAGGGCAAAGAGCAGCCATTGTACTACCTCAGCCGGGAATTGATCGAGCCTGAGCATCGGTATGCGCCCATGGAAAAGGTGTGCCTAGCTTTGGTATTCGTTGTCAAGAAGTTAAGGCATTACCTTCTAGCTCACCGGGTGGAGCTCATCTCAAAATGTGATCCACTCAAATATCTACTCAGTCAACACGTCCTTGCTGGTAGGCTCGGCAAGTGGGCACTTATCCTCATGGAGTTCGACATCACTTTTGTCCCGCGTAAGGCGATCAAGGGGCAAGGAATGGCGGAGTTCTTAGCAACGCATCCTGTGCCAGAAGACTCGCCACTCAACTTCGAGTTGCCCGATGAAGAGGTGTTGGTACCTTCTCAAGAAACTGGGGAGCATTTTGAAAATGTCCCACCACAGATGGATCCGGGCGTCCTCCCACCTCGTCACGGACTAGGGGTGTCAGGCCCTTTGTCCCATCAAATGGCCGAGTCTTCTCGGTCAACCAGATTACTGTCGATGCCGCTCCTGCACAACGGGGGCAGCGCCGTCGCCGCAATGGCACCAGCTCTACGACGGCCACCCTCAGAGGTGTTGCTCCTGCAGAACGGGGCAACGCCGCCGCCAGAATGACGCCAAGCCTATGGCAGGCGTCACTAGCGCCGTTCCTGCTCAAAGCGGGCAGCGCCGAAGCCGCAAGGGTACCAAGCCTGCAGCGGCAACATCTCGCTCCGGCAAGACTGTAATTGTCGGAGACATCCGTATTCGACTCAATGGAGGCGAGCTGGCCACGGGACCGTCATGTCCCGACCATTCCCACCTCCAACCGTTTCGAACTCCTCCGACAAGTTCGGGAGAACAGAGCGAAGAAGAAGCCTGCCGTACCGGCGGCAACCCAGGCCCCTTGCAGGGGCCCAAGCCACGAGCTCCCCAATCAAGGATAGGGGACAACCCAGTGGAGGAGCGCCAGCTCCACCTGAAGAAGATATGGGTCACCAAGGAGGAGGCCCGAATCATAAGGCACGCAAGGGCAGAGGAGCCCTTCCACATGTCGGACCTTCAGCAAATACGGAGTCCGACAAGCACTGAAGCCTTGGTCTCTCCGGGGTCTACAACTCAGCCCCTACGGGGGCAAAAGCGCCGAGGAACCGGCAAAAAGGTGCGACCCACCTCCCCGTGGGCCAGTTCCACGCATACGGAGGAGGATCGCTTTCCTCAAGCCTCCACATCCAGAGTGTCTGTCTTTGACAGGCTGGGGAGGTCACCCAAGTCGGATCGACAACCACCCAGGAAGAAGCAGGTGGTCTAGGTGACTCATGATTCTGTCAAAGTGTTCATATGTTACGCCACCTCTGGCGACAAGCAACCGGAGGACACTTCGGGAGAGCTCAACCAGCCTCTTCAATATTTGAGGAGGTCAAAACCCGTGTCCCGGATCTTGGCGCAAACACAACAGCCGCCAGTCGCTGGGGCGTCTCAGCCCAAACCGGTACGGCATGAAGAGTGCCAGGAGGACATTCATAGTGTCGATGGGGACAGTCACTCTCGACAGGAGGAAGAGCTGGGGGAGGAAACACGGACTCCCGCATTGGAGGAGCTCTGACGGGAGAATCAAGAGCTCAAGAATCTCTTGCAATCCCTCTTGCGCGAAAAAGAGGCTCCTGCCCCGCCTCAGGCGGCGCCTGCTGGAGCGGACCAGCAGCCTTCTCCCATTCCAGCAGCAGTCAATGCCTCTGTCACTGCTGCAAGACTACCACTTAGATCTCATAAAAATCATTTCACCCCCAATCAAAAATCATTCTCAGGTAGATCTATATCTGTCCTGACCGTTCTATAACTAGTTCTAGAAAAAACCAACAATCCACAGTCATTTTCATTTAAAATTCGCTTGTTGGATGGATCTGAAATAATTATATGATGTACACCTTCAAGCCAGCTTTCCAACGATACCAGTCTTGCCTCGATCCGCCTCTAGATGTGATCACAGAAATTCCTGTCGTGGAGGCACGCAGATCTGATCTGAGTCAAAGTCAACAGGAGCAGTCTGAGAACTAATTCCTTGAAAAACACGTCAGCTCACAGTCGGCGACCGCCACTCCCAGAGCTCGATCGAAAACCCCTCAACAGCATCCCAACCAATCACCAAGGTCAGAAGATGATCGGAAGCCACTATCCCAGCAGTGGAGTTCACTTGCTGTCCTGCAGGCTGAGCTGAGTTGCTTAGATGAGTCTAAATATTGCCGAGTCGGAACAGTACTGAGTCAGACCAGTAGCCTATTTTCTGCCCAATAGCCCTTCTGACTTACAGCCCGTCAACCCAAGATCAGTCCTCCCGGGCCCACTTGTAGCCCTTTACCTCCCTGCATGGCGTGGGCAGTAACTTAAGTTGTGTAACCATTGTAATTAATTATTTACTGGGAGTTACCGTACTTGGCTGGGGTCATCTTCCCCATGCCCGGAGCGTGAAGGTAAACTCGCCACCCTCCTCGTAGGCTTTGCTTTATTTGTATATACTCTTATATGCCACTACATGAGTGATAGGTTTACTTAGCTCACATATTATTTCAAATCATCACTGTGAGAGAGAGCGGAATCATCTCGTGACCTGATCCGGGCACAAATGAGAGTTTGACCACCCTAGCTCTTGCCGGTTTGTCAACCGCACACGTCCGACGCTTCCCACGCTTAGGGAGGAATAGCGAGCTTGCTAGAGTCCAAGGTCGGTCTTCAACTTGGAGTTGAGTCCGCCATGGTCCGTCCCGCATCAGTTTGGTATCAGAGCGTGGTCGAGTCTAGGGTAGTCTTTGCATGAGTCATTGCATGGTCTAAAGTCGAGTCTAGGATCATCATTGTTTTAAAAGAAAAAAAAATGTTTTAAAATTGCATTGCACCCCAATACGTGGTATATCAAAAGGCGTTACTGGGCATTTAGGTTAAGCCTATTTGGAAGGTAGCCTCCTTGCGTCGAGAAGGTCTTCGGATTGGTTTCTCTGCCACGTATCGGAATTGGGTTAAGTCTAGGTTAGTAGTCGAGTCGGCATTCCAACTTACATTGTCATTTAGGGTCGTGTCTAGTGTACCGCGGACTTGGCCACCTTTCGACAGCCAACGAAGTTCTCCTTGAACAGCTTCTTGAGCTGCTGAAAGGAGGTAATAGTCCCAGTCGATAGGGACTCGAACCAAGCCCGGGCGTTATCCCGAAGGGTCGTAACGAATGCTAGGCACTTCACAGTGTCTGAGGCCCGGTGAAACACCAAGTGGGACTCAAAGCTGTGCATATGGTCGGTCGGGTCAGTGGTGCCGTCGTAGGAGGTGAACGACGATAGTTGAAGCTTTGGCGGGATGGGAACTTCCATGATTTCCCTGGAGAAGGGAGCATGGAAGTCCGAGTCATCGTCAATTAGGCCGTGATTCTTGGCAGCCAAGAGGACGTCGTCCAAATGCCGGACCTTGTCCTCTATCTCCTCAAAACACTGGAGTCGGCGGTCCATCTCCGGATTGGAGTGAAGTGGGCCACGCACCCTCAGCGCGGGCACGCTACGGGATCGCCAAGTCCTTGTCGCCGAGGCGTGGGAACACGCCCACACGAGGGTTTCCCCCAGCCTGGCATCTCTCGTCCTCACATCGTTCGGACACGATGTGCTGGGGGTTGGCCCGTTGGTCCCAGAGTTCTAGGTAGAGCTCTGTCAGGGTCTGGATCTGCTGGCGCAGTTCGTGGAGGTCCCCCACGGTGACCTCCTGTCGGGGGTGAGCGGAAGAAGCTTCTTGCGACTCCCGCCGAGAGCTGGGTCCCTGGTGAGATCTATGCCACCGGTTGCTGGTGTTGCGGAGACTTCCACAGGGCGCCATTGCCTTTCGCTCGGGTTCCCACAGACGGCGTCAAGAAGTGTAGTGGCAGGAAAATGGTTCCTAGGCCACGTATCACCTTCTCTATTTATTTGTTGGGGAGATCGTCTCGTGACCGTGGATGCCTGCAAATACCATAAGCCAAAGGGGTGTTAGAAGGAGCCCTGGGTGTTACCCCAGGAGACAACCCTCCGATGCATAAGTCAGTGACTTGAAGTAAAGTGCAGAGGAGAGCAAAAGGAGAGAGAGAGAGAGATCACCGTGGTCAGCTGTAGGCCCGTAGATAGCTTCCAGACGAGTGCTCGTCGCTCCCAGTGGACACTCAGTGAGTGCTCGCCGGGTGGTAAGGTCACTGGAAGGAGACTCTCAGAGCGTGGGTAGGAGCTCCCTCTTCTCTCTGTGTCGCTGGACTAATAGCTCTCTACTCTGAGGTAGCGTTTTAGCGGAATGAACCACCATCTTTCTCTCTGTCGTCTGTCTCCCTTTTTATATGGGGTTGTCCTGGAGTGGAGGCCTCATCCCTTAGCAGGGAAGGGCTTCTATAGTAGAGTAGGTCGTGGGACCCTTTATTCCTCCCTAATTCGTTCCTAATTTGATTATCGAATAGGATAGCGGGAATAATGACCTAATGTGGGAGAAAATTATGAGTCGCACCGTTTTCTCTCACACTCATCCCCTCTTAATCGAGGTGGGGTAAGTAATTAGATGGATGGAGGTCGAATAACTCGTCCCATCCAGAAACAAAGAGGGAGGTCTAAGATATCCGAAGGCTGCGCTTGCTGTCTTCAAACCCTAGCTTCGGCTTCCTTGGGCGATCGTCGGGTAGGGTTTCGTCGTCCCGAGGGAGCTCGCAACCGCCATCGATGTCGGCAGATCGGGTGTCGTCCTCGACCTCCGCAGCCAACCCAACGGAGTACTACTCCGGCGCGGCGCCCTACTTCCCCGTGCCGTTCCACCTGCAGAAGGCCGATCCCGCGTCGACGTCCCAGCCGCTTGGCCTGGAGCAGCAGTACCTGGGCCACGCCCAGCCGCAGCAGTACTCGAAGCCCTATCTACCGCCGCCGCAGGTCCCGGCACCGCCAGTCAAGATCCCCGCGGCGGCGCCAGTCTACCCTGCGGCTTACCCTGCTGCGGCCCCGGCCGTCCCCGGAGTCTATTCCTTGCCTCAGTATCAGCAAGTGAGCCCCGCGTTCTATGCATCTCTGGTTTCTTGATGGTCTCTGCAATTACGAGCTCATATTTGTGTCTTGGTTTTGCTTTTGAGAATTCGTTCAGACGTAAATTGTTACGGTCTGTGTGAGAGACATTGACTTGTGTGAGGTCAGCACTAAGTTAGCCCCACATCGGATATTACCTGGGTGGTGAAGGCCTAATAGTAGTGTGGTTTGGGGATGGTACCAGCCCATTACAAATTGGTGTCCGAGCCCATTCGATCCACGTTCATGAGGAAACGCACATAAATGTCTGGGAGGTAGCGACCTGGGGGGGCCAAAGGGCGCCTAAACGGACTTCAGTGTAGGCACCAGGGGCGTGTCTCATGAACAGGGGGCAATTTGTTACGGTCTATACAAGAGACCTTGGCTTGTGTGAGGCCAGCACTCAGTCCCACATCGGATATTAGCTGGGGGGTGAAGGCCTAATAGGAGTGTGGCTAGTCATTTTGGGATGGTATCAGCCCATTACATAAATATTGATTCTTCTACTTTTGAGAATTCATTCAGAAGAAAGTGTCAAGAACAAAAAGACCTAAAGTGACAAAAAGAATGTGCACTGGAAAGAATTTGAAGTAATACGTGCATACGATAGGACTGATATATATAATCATTTCAGCTTAGGATGAATTATCTAGGTACAGATGTCTTGACAAAGGCAGACTAGCTGAGGTCGCGCTCGTCAGCGCGGGTCCGAACCCTCAGCCTCGTGTGCACACTCAGACTATACACCCTAGGTCTGTCCTCTAGCTGGTAATTCCCCCACCAACCCAGACTCAGTGGTACGCGGGGGCCCTATGATAACCAGCCTACTCACCGTCTAACTCAGGTACGTCGCACCAGTGCTCTCGGTGGGCCGACACATGCGTGCTGTGGAAGCTACGATTAGTGGATGGGTCACGGCACATGGACTCAGAAAATCACGCACGCACCCATTGCGAGTAACACGGACTAACAGGTGGCTCGAAGCCACCAGACTCTGAACAGCCCACTAGACCTACTGAACTCAATGGTCCTTGAGTCACGAGACTCGGGGTCAAGACCGTTGCACATGACGGCACAGTGCCATCAATCTAACCTAATCCCTAGGTCTGAAACCACGGTGACATAATTATCAAGGTAGCTCACAAACCTCCAAGTTAATCCCTCATCCAAGGGAAACACAAAAAATCTCCAGCCCCAGGCTGGTTGACTGAACTCACAGTTCAAGGCCACACACATGGCCCACACGGAAATGCTTCTCGGAGAGCCCCATGACGTACGGGGAGGGCCGACCACACTCATACCGATTCACGGTGACTCGATCTAATGCAACCATAAAAACTCAGAACACTCGCAGGGTCACCCGGACCCTCGAGACCCATGACACGCTAATCGAGGTAGCACGGTATCTCTAGACACCCAAAAATACGGTCATGGTACCCACGGGGTGTCTGGGACACACACACGGGCCAAGGAAGGCATGCCAGGCTGCCTTCCCACCCTCTGGCCCGTGAGACTAATCGCCTACATGAACACGCACCCCGCTTCGGGCGCGTTCATGAACGTGACCCCCACCCTGAGCGCGACAAGGGAAGAATGCACCCGCCACGAGGGGCGCGATCCCAATCAACACGGTGGGTCCCCAGGTCGCGACAACAGCAGAACGCGACAGGGCTAACGACCGTGACCTGGTCGCGGTTGGTCTCACCACCGTGACCCTAACCGCCCTACTGTTCATCTTCCTCGATGAACGCGACGCCCCGATACGGTGCCTTCTATGAAGAGCGCGGCCACCGTGATGGTCGCGTTCTCAGTCCGCACCCGAAAAATGGCAAAACCACGGGAAAACCCATTCCACGCCCCAATCACCCTCAGGTGAAGGGGAAACAAAAGGGGAAACCTCCCTCAAGCCCCTAGGCATGCATCTAAACCCCTGGATCGGTAAAAAATACCGTAAAACAGGAGATCCGGCTCACACCCCAAAACATGAATTTTTCCCAGAGAAGAAGAGAGAGAACAGAATGGAGAGAGAGAGAGAGAGAGAGAGAGAGAGAGAGAGGTTATGAAGAGAGAGAGAGTGTGGGCGGTGGGGGAACAACCACGGTAGCGGCGGTGTTCGCTGGCAGAGCCGAAGCGGATGGAGGCGAATGGCGAGGGTGGGGTGAGCGCCAGTCTTGCGTGCTGGGTGGGTTGCCAGCGTTCTCATGTTCAATCCGGCGCAATGGACTACATGCTCTGCATGGTGGACAGGCGAGCGGGACTGCTCGGTGAGGCTGGGAGTCGTAGCTGGGTGCTTGTCCGACGAGGGCGAAGGCAGTGGAGGGCACGGACCTTGCCGATACGTGGATGACGGTGGTGGTGAGAATGGGCTGCTGGAATGCTACAGCGTGCTCGGTCCCTCGGCGCCGTCGGCTGGAGGTGAGCTGGGCGTGGGTTGTATGGCAGAGTGCCATGCTCGCCGTGTGGCCTGGATGCTCGCCACGTACTGGGTGTCGCCAAGCTCAAGAGGGGGTCGTGCTCGGAGGTCGGTGCATGGATGGATGCCGCGCCCGCCATGCTCATCGCAGGGGTGCTCTCCATGCTCGAAGATGTCGCGCTCGAAACGGTGACCAGTAGGGGACCTCACGGCAGTTGATGGTGCTGCGGATAGTAACCGGAGGGTGGGCATCGGGGTGACGACGCTGGGGATGGGGAGGGACGCCACTGGCGAGGATTGTTGGGCAAGGTTCCCAGAGATAAAGGCAGCGTGCCGGTGAGGGCGGGCTCATGGTAGACAGGGGTGGTGAGGGGTGGGTTTCTCAGGCACAACAGGGTGCATGGTGGGATGTCGTGCTCGCCATGCTCAGCCTGTAGTGCTTGGCAGTCAGTTCGTAGCCTGCTCGGAGTGACTGGAGAAGACGGTGGCGTGGCGTGTGCTGCAAGGAGTGTATTGCTGCCACTGTTGCCGTTCCTGTTAGAGGTGCGCACAGGGAGGAGTTGAGCAGCGAGTGCAGGGGTGATGCCCAGTGGTGTGGGGTGCCACTGAATGGCTGATGGGGAGGTAATAGAGTTGCCAGTGGTGGGAGCATGGTTTCTAGGGGGAAGCCCGTTGGGTGTGGGCACTGGCGGCGTTGCATGCATGGCTACGGCGGGAGTCGAGGGAGATGCCACCTCGCGACAATCAGGGGTGGAGTCAGAGAATAGGGAAGGGGGGAAAGGCAGACGATGGGCTTCACAAGGGTGCCTGGGTTCTAAGATGGAACAGAGGTGCAGACGGTGAAGGTGGGTAGGGAAGGGAAGGGGCAACTACTGACACGTAGCAACTGAAAACCATACAAAAGTCCCCCACCTGTTCAAGAGTATCTATGGGGACCCAGCAGGCCTCCCCGACGTCACCCACCTCCCGGTGAAGCCAGAATTCAGTTCTGCCACTCCCAGCTCTAAGGCAAAACTGGAAGTCCAGTTTGCAGAAGATCTCCCGGCGTCCACAGAGAGAATCAGCTTGAGGTGTCTTCTGTAAAGTCGTCCTCCTTCGAGTCTGCAACGCTCCAGAAGTGATCCCGCCTCGTTTTGTCATCGGCACCAACCGCGTCAGGCGTTTCCGTGTAACTGTGCCAAAACCGCATTGGTTTCTGAGGACCTCTTGACAACAGTGATACCATCTTCCCCTGTGCAAATCGGCCAAAACTCCCTTCATAAGAGTTCTTTGTATTCAAGTCGCCAACGATCCAGAGGTGGTCCCGCCGTCTTTCGAAAACGCCTCCGCCCGACGCGCCCATTTTGCTGCAACTGCGCCAGGTTCGGAAGTCTCTGTCCATCCATGATCGACAGCAACTTCATCGGCCCCGATGCCCCATCTTCCGCTACGTTTCGGGCCGAGCTGTCTTCTCCAAAGTCGTGACCCTCGATGATACGAAGCCAACTCAGGTGGTTTCGTCTCGTTCCGACATCGGCACAGAAGATTCCACCATGGCCATCGTCAACCTGTCCAGCTATCCGCCCAGGACAGACAGCAGCCCCGTCAGCCCCGGCACTCCATCCTCTGCTCCGTTTCGGCCTGAGGCGTCTTCAGCAAAGTTGTGCCCCTCGATGACACGAAACCAACCCAGGTGGTTTCATCTTGTTCCGACTTCGGTGCAGAAAGTTCCACCGCGGCCTTTGCCTCCCTGTCCGGCTGCTCGCCCAGGAACTTGAGGCTTGCCACTTCTGTGACCACGCCCGGCTCGTTGATCCAATGGCCGCCATCTCTTGAGGGTACGTAGACCTCCCTGTCTACTATCCCACCGAGTTGGTCCCGCCTCATTTGGAGTTCTACAGCGAGTGTACCGGCGACTGCACCACGACTGCGCAACCCTGTCCTGCGGACAGAATCACGTAGGTCCACTTCTTCGGCCGGCCCCACCTTCCAGCAACCTCGGATCGACATCACCTTTTCAGGAACACACCAGCACTCCCATGGCTTCGTCTGAGCACTGACGGCACTCCATTCAGATGTCCGTGCTCAGCGTACCGTGCAGGATGATCGACGTCATCCCAGCAGGCCTGTTCGCAGATCGACACCTTAGTGTTCCCCTCCCCTTGCTCCCCCCTCCTGCGTGAGGGTAGTGTTGTACCTTTTGCCCCATCCCCGAGTTCCCCCTCCCTGCGTGGAGGCTTTCATCTTTTGGCTTTCATCTTCTCGGTGCTAACTAGATGTTTAGCATACCGAGATAACCGTGAGAACTGTGCCTCGTACTCCACCACCGATAATGATCGTTGCTTAAGAGCGGCAAATTCAGAGGCTTTCTTTTCCTGGACTCTATCCGAAAAATACTTTCCATTGAAGTGTTCAATGAACTCTTCCCAAGTTACTTGTTCTGGATCTATAGTGGCTTCGACAGACTCCCACCAGCAGCGGGCGTCTCTCTCTAACTGAAATGTAGCTAACAAGACCTTCTCCTGGTCCATACATTGCATAACCCTAAATATCCGCTCGATTTCCCAGATCCAATGTTCGGCATCGTCCGGGTCCGTGGATCCTATGAACTTTGGGGGATTCATGTTCTTAAAACTTTGGTGGAGATTCCCCGCTCCACGTTGTGCACCTCCCTGTGCAACTAGTTATAGTGCTTGGGTGAGGCCCTGGACGGTCCTCTGCATATCGCGTCATTAGGCACGTTCTGCGGTCATGGTCCTACAATAATTAAATAACTATTAGATCACGATTATTTTCTAAGGACTATATTAACTTAGCCCCTGGTTCTACCCATTCTGACAAGGTAAAACGTTAAATCTAGCCTTGGACTTGGGTTTCCTAGGAATTGAATATCCTAGGCTCTGATACCACCAAAACTGTCACACCCCGAGTGCGGAAGATTATTCGGAGGTCGTGACGAGTTTATATCATTCATGTCAATCAGAGCGTTAGTGTATTCGACACCAAAATAGAGCGGCAATATAACAATAAACCCAATCCTTTATTCATTCATAATCATCCTCATTACATTCTCTAAATAGTTTGACTCAAATAAGAAGAAGATTACAAGATTGACTCAAGAACTATAAGAGTAGACAAGACTATGGAACTCTAGACAGTTGGATGGCTCTATGACTTCACTCTTGCTCTTTCCCATCTGTGTTCGTTTCTTCCTCATCAGACTTACCTGAAAAAGAGTGGAAAAACTATATGAGCGAGAGCTCAGTAGGTACTAGATCTCAAGTACTAGCATTGCTTTAAGTAAATTACCCATTATCATGGAATGCAATAAGTTATGCATGTTCGCATGAAAATGACTCTATAGAGAGAATATGTAAACTCGAAATCAAGAGTTGATATCAATAGCCATTTGATGAACAAGTCTGTGAAGCATGTATACATGATAAGGTTATCAAAGCACTTCAAGCAAGTAATATATATATCAAGTCATGAATTGGCTATCAATTTCAAGTAAGTAACATGTATATACCCTTTTGCGGGTCACGCGAGTCATGTCATGTCAAGGTATGAATAGATGAGTATGACTATCATGCAATAATAAGCAAGCTCAGGAGAGATCAACACCCAATAGCACGGAATAAATGTAACATGGCAATATATACTCAAGGCTCAGGTGCACTGTAGCACAGATATGCGGTCTAGTGAAGACCGCCCAGGAGGGATAGGCGGTTGGTGGTGAGCCACCCAACGGCATAGGGTGACAACAGGTGTAGAAGAAAAATAACTAAACGAGCAGGCAATCTTGAGCAAAGAACTGGGCCACTGGTGAATGTACCTGGGTAGGCAACCTGTCACAAGCCAGGCAGGTCCTGGAGCGACCCTAGCACAATCGCAGATAGAGTAATGCAAAATGGGGTGGGTACCTGTGCCAAGAGGACAGGCGGCCGACTGCTGGCCGCAGAACACAAGTGTGGTCACTGGATGGCCGCAGAAGACAATAGGGTGGCATAGCGAGCGTGGCCAGGGATGACGAAGAGCGGTCAATATTGATCCGTACCAAGCTCAGGTGGCCCTTCAAGAACCGCATAACTTCCAGGGTACAGAACTTGCCAGCCAGCGACCTACAACAACTGAACAGGAACAAAGACTAGCAAACACCAGATGCACGGAGGGGGTCAGCAAACACCAACACGATGGGCACCAGGGGTCCCACCGTGATCGCCAGAAAAATCTGTTGATTGGGAAAATGGCTTTTTCCTTCTTTTGAAAGTACCGGCAATGAAATCAGACCACCTTTTGCTTCACTACTAGGAAAGCATGAAAGAAGCTAAGAAACCAGAAAAGTAAGGTGGAGATAAAACCTGTGTGATTGCCACCCAAGACCCCGGACGTAATAGACACGCCGTGTCTTGAGAAAGAGGGAGACACTCGCCTTTGTTTAACGCTGGGAGGATGAACGGCTAATGACGAACCACCTATGGTTGTGCAGATCTCTTCAGGCCGCCTAACGCAGGTAGTGCGGTTTTGGATTAGCCGCAGGATGAAGATGAACGGTCGACGATCAACCGCCCTACTCTGCCTACCTCCAAATCGTGGGGACTTCCTCCTCCACTCTTTCCGGCCGGCCAGAAAGAGTGGGCCTCATGCTGAATGACTGCTGACCTGCAGAACAACGTGTAACTAGCAAAACAAAACCCAAATTAGACCTATGAAATGTAGTATATGCTAGAAATGGCAAAATGAAAACTAATTAGCATGAATGGGGGATTCACCTGGAGGTTTTTAAACCCCTAGGGGCGCCAAAAACGTGGGTGGGTGTGTGAAAATGGCAATGAGAGTGAGAAAAGCAAGTGACAATGAGAAGAAGGCGTGCATGCAATGACGGTGATTTTCGTGCCCGCCGTGTCCATTTTACGTTGTGTTCGTCTCCAGTCGGTCCGGTTGAGACCCAACGACTGACCTATGACCCCGTGAGTGTCCCGGACACCTCATGGAGATAGCGACCGTATTTTTAGGTGTTCGGAGGTACCGTATCACCTCGATAAGTGTGCCCATAGGTTTTAAGGGTCCAGGCGACCCTCTTGTGTTTCGGGCTTTCGTGCGTTACTTGATTGAGTCGTCTTGAGTCGGCATGAGTGTAGTGGGACTTCCCCGCACAACGTAGGTTTCTCCGAAAAGTGATTTTCGAGTGAGCCGTGTGTATGGCCTTGGACTGTGAGTCCAGTTAGCCAACATGGGGCTAGAAGTTTTTCGTGTGTCTCGTGGATGAGAGATCCACTCAGCGACTTGTGAGTTACCTTGAGAATCGTATCACCGTGGCTTCAGACCTAGGGATTAGGCCGGATTGACAGCGTTGTGCCGTCATGTGTAGCAGTCTTGACCCGAGTCTCGTGACTCAAGAACCATTGGGTTATTAGGTCTAGTGGGCTGTCTAGAGTCTGGTGGCCGCGAACCACCTGTTTCTTCGTGTTACTCAAGATGGGTGCGTGCGTAGTTTTCAGTGTTCACGTTTTGTGAGCCCCCACTAGTCGTACCTTTCCAGCGCACGCGGGTGCGGACCCACTTGGGAGTGGTGGAGAGCGTGACCTGAGTGAGACGATTTTTAAGCTGGTTACCATAGGGCCCCCACGCGTAGCCTAAGTCTGGGCTTCGGGGGAAGAACCAGCTAGAGGATCTGACTTAGGGCACATGGTCTGTGTGTGCACACGTATCTGGGGGCGTCAGACCCGCGCTGACGAGCGCGACCCCAGTTAGTCCTTGTTCTGTGTTCTTGGTTACTGTACGGTGTCTCAGTCTCTGCCTGGGGCGTCGTAGAGTGACACCTGAGGCTGCGGACTAAGTTGTCAGTAGACACATCCAACCTTACTTCTGGTGGGCAGTCCTCCCGTCACGTGACGTGAGTTGTCGTGTCGCGATTTTTATTTTTCTTCTCCGAGACGGGATTTCGTGTGTAGTTCGGGCGTTTTCCCAGAGCCGAGGTCTAGGGTTTTCAGTGAGCGTCACCGAGGGCTTTCCCCTAGACGGCGTAGAGTTCATGATGGCGAGGTCGTGACTATGCTTCCTGACCGCGTGGCTTCGGAGTGGGCCTCCCTGTGTGGGCACAGGCCTCCACGACAAAGGTGCCATGGCGTTTCCCGAGTAGTATGACTAGGGTGCTCTGTGTTCTGGTAGTCCCCCGACTGTGGGATCGGGGCGTTGAGTCCTAGTATTGTAGGAGTAGCTGTAGAGCTGAGGTTTTACTGGCCACCGTGTTTACCGTTCTTTTCTTTAGACTGTACTTTTGTTGGACTGGACTCTGTTGTAGTTAGTTATTTATTTCCATTAATTGTTGAATTGTCCTGCTTTATTTTCTATTTCTGTGTATACCACACCTATCCTTTTAGCCCTTCCGAGTCCTCCAACTCGTGGGCGGCGGGTGTGACGACCCAGGAGATCCGAATACAGATAAATCGATATCATCGATTTACCGATACCAAGAACTCGGGGGAAGCCACCCAAGAGGCTGATGAGACCCCGTAAGGGTTAGGAAGTGTTGTTGAGGGGATGTATAACGAATGAAAATTACACGCATAATATTAATTAAAGTAAAAATTTGAACTTTAATACGGAAGCAATTCAAATATATCAGAGTGATAAATATACAAAATAGTCCAGATTCACACATGAATAAGTCCCACAACTAACAAAAGTCCAAATGCACAACTACACGGGACATATCCCGGTCAAAAGTACAAAAAGGACTATACAGACTGACAATGCAACTAATGCTGGCAGCTAAGGACGGTCGCCAAAAACTCGAGAAGTTTCGGGAGACGGCTGTCGTGGCTCACCTAAAAGAAGAAGGGCGAGTCACAGCTAGACTCAGTGGGGGTCACGCGGATCCCTACCTCGCAACTAAACATACAATCATGCAAAGGCAATTAGAGCATGCATTTAAGGAAATAAACATGCATTGGCATAATTTAAACATAATTATAGTAAAGCTGTAAAACCTATCTAAACAGTTTCTAACAGCTAACTATATGTCGATTTAAATTAAATATAGGCGTCAGGAGCTAAATCTACCAATAGAATAAACCTCAGCTAACCAAGTGATAGGAGAAAGAAGAAGAGAGGTGACCACTAGAAAGTAGAGACCAGATGCGTCCACTGACGGCTTATACTGCGTCTCAAGTAACTCGCAAGTCTAGGAACACGACAAGCGAGAGGCGTAACAGTACCAAAACTAAGTAACTAGTCAAAGTAACACTCGTCAGTGTCAGTCCAAGTCTCTGACCACGTGTGTGCACACTGGCTCGTGCCCAGAGCCAGGCCTCTAGCTAGTATTCCCCTCCGTAGGACACTACGGTTGGACCGGGGCCCACAGAACTAGCTTAAAAAATGTATGACGGGACTACCCCTCCACCTCTCCCAGATGGGCTGACACTAAGGTCGCTGGGCTACGACTAGTGGTTCCATAACAGGAAAGAGAAAGTAACTCTATCAGGATGTAAAGAGGTGCCACAGTTTATAAAATAAGTTAAACATGGCGAATATGTAGTAATTAAATGTATAATAACATGAATGTGCTAATAATTAGAATCTGCATGAATTAAACGGATGGGACACGGTCGCTCAGTGACTGGGCGGTCGGTCGAGTGGTCGCTCAATGGGCCTGAACGGTTTGATTGGGGCCGTTCAACTCTAACACTATGCAAAGTTCTAAGCATTACGCGGTCAGGGGTCAGCCGTTCAATGGACGGGACGGCCAGGGATTGACCGCTCAGGGTATGAAGGGTTCCTGGGGCAGTCGAACGACACGCCGCATAGTGGGATTGAAATGGACCAGGGTTGGCTGTTCAATCATCACCGCCTTACTATTTACAGGGACTACACGGTTAGGAGTGTATCGCGCTAAGGGCTAAACGGTCCATTGTGGACCTTCCAATGCTCTTACGCGGTCTAGAGTGGACCGCTCACTACAGAACGGTCATGGAGTGGCCGCGCCATTACCGCAGTGACGGGAACGGGTTGTCCAGACTGGAAACCCCTCCCGGTCGGCTCGAAATGAGGGGAAATGAAATTCTAACTAACCTGTCAAGCCTACACAACAGTTCTACAGCTATACATGCCATCAAAACTTAAAGACGATGTCCATGGAATCAATTTCAAGAAATTAGGCTGAAATATACTAACATGGTATATTGCATAGAAAATGAGAAAAATGGCGTCGGACGGTGACACATGGGGTACCATCGCAATCCTAACGAAGTGAGGAATCCATCCCCCTACCTATTGCGCGACGAGGCTGGTGTTCCGGTGCCGAACCGCCGAATGGAGTCACGTCGTTCTTCCGCCCGTACCTGCCTCCACACTCCGCAGATTGAGACGAGGTTAGCGTCAATGCGATCTTCACGTCGATACCTTCCCACCAGTATCCTCCATGCCTCCTGCAGTCGCCTGGATCAACCAAGCCCGAGAGAGGGGGAAAGACGATCACGCGTGAGAGAGAGAGAGGGTGAGGGTGGCTCCTGCACGCATAAGCCTTGCACAGCCCTTGCACAGACCATGTCCCCCTTTGCATGTGCATACACTGACTTGGCCTGTAGCTAGACGGACTTGGTCCTCCCGCACGCACAAGCCTTGTACAAGCCATGCACGGACTTACCCAAAGTAGGCATGGACTACCCCCATTAACCCCGTGCATATGCACGGACTTTGTTCCTACCTGTGTGCACGACCTACACGGACTTCATTCATACATGCATGGACTTTGCCCAACATTGCATGGACTTAACCCCAAACATGCATGGACTTTGCCCAGCATTGCATGGACTTAACCCCTAACATGCATGGATGTTGCCTAGCATTGCATGGACTTAGCCCAAGACTTGCATGGACTTTGTCTAAACATACACGGATTTTCATGAACATACATGGACCTTACTTGCACTGCATGGACTCACTCTCAGACTTGTACGAACTTTGTCCTTGGCCGCATACATCTGCAATGACTTTGTCCAAAATCTGCATGGACTTCATCCAAACTCCTTGCCCTTGACCCCGTGCATATGCACGGACCTTGCCCTGGACCCCGGGCATATGCACAGACTTGCCCAACCACGCACGGATTCAACCACCAAAATCGGCACGGACCTTGCCCTTGACCCCGTGCATATGCACGGACTTACCCCAAAACATGCACGGACCTCATCCTAAAACTCATGCATATGCACGGACTTACCCTAAAACATGCACGGACCTCATCCCAAAACCCGTGCATATGCACGGACTTACCCCAAAACATGCACGGACCTCATCCCAAAACCCATGCATATGCACGGACTTACCCCAGAACATGCACGGAGTTCGTCCTTAGCCCGTATGCATCTGTACGGACTTTGTCCCCTAGCCCGCACAAACATGCACGGACCTTGCCCCTGGCCCGCGAACATCTGCACGGACCTTATCGCTTTGCTAAAAACCTACACGGACTTTATCCCCCTCGCTGGAATCTGCACGGACTTAGCCCCTTCCTCGGTACACCCCAGCCACCCTTGGCCGGCACGCCCTAGCCCACCCATTCCCTGGCATCCCAGCCCGGCACACCAAGCTCAGCGCTTCCCCGGCACACTCGGCCGGGCCTTCGTAGATGCGCTACTCAACTCCTTCGCTGGCACACTCGCCAGCGCCCAGCCCGACACGCTCCACCCAGCTCCCACCCGGCACGCTCTCCATGGCCTTCGTCGGTACACCTTTTTATCCTCGTTCTGGCCCACTCCTCTAAAAAAAATATATAATAAATTATATGATGGCAAGGATAATCACAATAATAATGATAATGAGATGGGAAGGCGAGGTTTTCAACGGCGTTCTTCGTGGAACTGAGCTCGGATTGACGTCTCATCGTGAACCGGAGGTAGGGTGACGATCCCTACCTCAGTGTCGTTCCATTCCCGCGGTTTGTAGGCCGAGGCGAGGCCGAGAAGAGATTCTTTTACGCCGGTAAGGGTTGAGAATGCATTGGGGAGAGTTCGCCCGATCCGTCATTTTAAGCCATGATTCCACGTTTTGGGGGCGTAGAATCATACTCGGGGGCTTGGGGGTTCCTTTCCCTTCATTTCCCCCTCCGTGAGACTTGTTTGGGGCCGAAATGGGCGATTCCAGCGAGGTTCGTCATTTTCGCACCGGCGAGCCATGTGCGGTCACACCAGGGACCGCATATCCCTTGTGCAGTCCAGTCCTGGCCGCCCATTGGCTCGACGCACTGCGAGTCAGGCTCGGCGCGCAGCGGGGTTGAGCGGTCTATCGTAGGACTGCATGTCCCTTCGTACGGTCCCAAGCTGACCGCTCATCTCCCGGGGTTTCGACTGTTGTTTGTGACCGTTATGTAGTGTTTGGGGTGTGCAGCTAGGGACTGGCCGTATATCCCCTCGTACGGCCTGGGTCTGGCCGTACATCACTTGGAGCCATTGGCAGATCGTGTGGCCCGAGTTGGACCGCACCTGCCTTGTGCGGTAAGGTCCTAGCCGCCCCTCCCTTGCGCGGCTAGATCCCAACCGCACCTGTTTCCCTACCATTACGCAGTGTTTGGGGTGAGCGGCTGAGGTCTGACCGCATATCCCATGAGCGGCCATTGGCTGGCTGTTCATCCTCGTGCATGAGCAGCCCAGGTGGGACCGCCCATGCCTTTGAGCGGTGGGGTCCTAACCGCCCTTTTCCCGTGCGGCCAATGATGGACCGTTCATCGTCTGAGGCCTAGTCGGTGGTTTCTTCCGTGCCGATTCGAGTCTCGGGTGAGCGGATCTCGATCCACGTGCTAACCTGTGGTCTGACTGATGTTAGGCATCATGTGGGGACCAGGTGTGGGGTGCCGTGGGGGTCCCGGGGTGTGGCGTCTTCGGCTTACGTCACTATGAGTCGGTGTTGTACGAAGAGCGATCCTTGTACTCGTTTACTTTCGGAGTCGGTTTCCGTGACTTGAGGGTGTATACTTCCGGTGACCCATCCACTAGTCGTAGCTTCCACGGCAGGCGTGTGTCGGCCCACTAGGAGCACTGGTGTGGCGCACCCGAGAGAGACGGTGAGTAAGCTGGTTACTGTAGGGCCCCCGCGTACCGCCGAGTCTGGGCTGGTGGGGGAATTACCAGCTAGAGGACAGACCTAGGAGGGGTGGGGCAAGCAACGGAGGAAAAAAGACAAGCAACGCAGTGAACAACAGACGCAGCAAGCAAGGAGTTGTGTGTGTGTGGTTGACTTGTGAATCGGCTTACATACGCCGAGGGTATGTCACTCATACTCCCTTCAGACGAGGGTTAGCCATGTGACACAAGTCTATTCCCCCTACACATAAGACGTTATGACGACGACAAATACACCCTCACCATTGGGATTGCCCGCGTGTGCCAGTCTACGACAATCACACATACGCCATGATGTTTTACCTCCCGCTGTCACGAGGCCGCACCCGACTACTCGACCCGAGCTGTGCCTAGCCCTCGCCCAGTCACCGGCCAGTACCTACTCCGGTCATCCATTCTAGCCCTCCCTCGGTGAATCGGGCATGGCCCTTGCCTTGAGGAGAGCCCCTATAAAACATGCAGATGCCTGCCTTATCACGCATTGACCTGGGGATCGACCTCTTTGTCGGAATTGTCCTGTGGCTTGCGCCAGTTGTACCTCGATTGCTACGGCCCACCTGTAAAGCCCACGTGGATCTCTTAAATTATATTACCAACTGAATGAATGTCTCCGCATCCATGTTTAGGTCCTAGTCTCCCCCCGTACCACTCAATGTGTGTCTGTCCAGCACCTCTGGTCCCAATAAACGTATCCCAATCGAACGTGATACCATAGCTATGGAATGCTCTTGGCCATCCACACATGGCTTCAGATACATGCAGGCTTCTCTTCAGCATAGAACGAAGGTGTTTGAATTCAATCCGAAGTAAATAAACACCAACTGCTTGTGGTCGGTGGGGAAAGACGTCCAGTACACGATTCCCCAGAATAGCCTACGCACTCACACCTGCGGAACCTCCCTTCTCTCCACGTGTCGCCCCTCTCCCGAGCCCACGTGCCACGTCCTGGCGGCGCTTCCCAGTCAAACCTTAGTTCCATAGGTGATTGTTAAGAAATCGACTGGCACGCCCGCATCCCAGCCACGTTTCCCCAAAACCCAGAAACCTCTCGTGCCACTTGAACCTCCCTCAGCTTTCCATAAAACGCGACTGCCCAGTACTACCTTCAGAAGGATACGGCCATGGGAGGGGATACCCGAGATACATCAAACTCTGGCATCTCCCTTATCGCCTTATCTCACCCCTCAATCCGATCACCGAATACACACCCCGCGCCAGAGGCGACCTATCCCGAGGGCATTCCCCAACAGATCCGACCCGACGTGCGTGAACAAATAGGATGGCAGGGCCGGTGGGACATCTCCCACCTCCTTCTTTTTGTTGAGGAGAAGCCTGTATGATGAGGACTCAAATTCAGAATTATCAAATTCACCTCCATGATCTGACATGATTGATGAAATGACAAACTTACCCTCCTGCTTAACTTTCTTAAAGAAGGCCTGAAATTCTTCAAATGCATCACTCTTGTGAGTTAAAAAGAGCACCTAGGTAAACCTAGAAAAGTCATCCCAGATAAAAATTTTGAATTACCACATTATTGACCCAAGCGCCCTTTCAGTTTTTCTCCGGAGTCAGCCCCCTCTTACTTTTTCCCACGCGCCCTTTCAGGTTTTCACGTGACGGGATACCCAATTTTGCCTGCAGTGCCCTTTCGGGTTTTTACCACAGCCAGGTTCTAGCCATTTTTACACTTGTTCAGAATGCTTGAAGAAGTCTGGCGGGGTATCTCTATTTTCAACCCCATATTGTCTCTTTCCTTTTTTGTTTTATCCATCATCATTTTTGACTGGGACTTTGACTTTGAGAGCCGTTATCCCATATGCTCGGACGTGGATGAATGCTCATTGGCGGGGGTATCGACACCAATGCAAAGGGGCATGAGGTTTCATTGTCCACCCAGGCGGAAGGCCTAGGTTGACCTGAGTGTGTTTTGCGGCTTAGGTGCGAAGCCATTCACTGGGAGTGTAGGTTTCATCGTTAATGTGGGGTTTGACATTAACGCAAGAGTATGGGCTTTAATCATCTACCCGGATGGAAGGTCCGGATTGATTCAGAGAAAGGTATGTGGCAGCTCGGGCACGAAGCCATTTGCTGGAGATGTGGATTTCATCGTTAATGTGGGATTTTACATTAACGCAAGGGTATGTGATTTAATCATCTACCCGGACGGAAGGTCCGGATTGATTCAGAGAAAGGTATGTGGCAGCTCGGGCACGTAGCCGTTCGCTGGAGATGTAGGTTTCATCGTTAATGTAGGGTTTTACATTAACGCAAGGGAATGGGATTTAATCATCTACCTGGACGAAAGGTCCGGATTGATTCAGAGAAAGGTATATGGCAGCTTGGGCACGAATCCGTTCACTGGAGATGTAGGTTTCATCGTTAATGTGGGGTTTTACATCAACGAAAGGGAATGGGATTTAACCATCTACCCAGACAGAAGGTCCAGGTTGATTCAGAGAAAGGTATGGGTGATGTTCCCTTTCGGAATCCTTCACCATTTCTCATTTCCTCCTTCTTTCATCATCCTTTTTGTTCTCTTCTCATCCATTTCATCATTCATTCATTTCATTTTTTCTTTTCTTTTTTTTTATCTCTCTTTCTTTTTTTCTCTCTCTCTCTTTTTTCTCTTCTTTTTTTTTCTTTTTATGTCCCCATTTTCTTTTTCCTTGAGCACTACCAGGAATGCACCAGAGCAGCCCGATCCTCCCCAGGAAAATGGGCATGGGTTGCCTTACCAGCATGCCCCAGAATGGCTCAAGTTCCGGACCGATAATCGGGAGGCTCTTGAATGACTACGGAGACACAGGGAGCAAGATGCCAGCCAAGAGGCGGGGCCGAGCACCTTCTCAGCCAACATCATTCACCCTCCCGCTCCTCCGGCCTCTCTCGAGGCTCCGACACCATAGGCTGGTCAGCCAGCCCCTGCCACTCCGGCCGTACAATGCCGACCCTGGTAGGAGCTAGAGTCTCTGCCCTTTTCCAGGGAAGACACTGTAAGACTACTCTAAGTCCTTCTCGATCGAGAGGACGTCCTGGTGGGCGAGACTACAATGGGCTCCCCAAGCTCTCCTCACCTCCCCTCTATTCCACTTCTGACTCCGATGATTGAGGATAGGAAAGGAAAGTAAAAGTTGGGCGAGACTGCGGCTCGACTGAACCAGGTCCTCCCAACAGCTCGCAAGCCAGACTCGACATCACAAAGGCCCTCTAGCGTGCGAGATCAAGATAGCCATCGGGGGCAACAAGGCCCCCAGATGTCGTCAGGCGTCACCCGACCCCGCCCTCAGCCAGACCACATGGGTCAGACCGTGAAGCAAGATATTGGGCATGCTCCTCTGGCCCCTCCTCAGCAGAAATCCCAGCCACCAAGGCTAAGGCATCAAACCGCCCACATGTTTTCGGAGACCAGCCCCAGTACACCAGTTCAACAGGGAAAACCTCCCTCGCCACCGTGACTAAGACATCATACCGCGCACACGTCTTCGGACGCCAGCACGAGTCAACCGGTTCTCGGTAAACTCCCTCAACAACCGCGGCTAAGGCAACAAGCTACATCCACGTCTTCGGACGCCGGTCCCAGCATTCCCGCTTACCAGGAACTACCACTCGAAGTTATCGAGTAGGCGATCAACGCTACCTTCCAACAACAACAATCAGAAGGTGCCTGGATCGAGATCCAGACAAAGAGGAGTCACTGACCTCGCCCTGCAAACCCATCGGCTCGATGGCATCCCCGTGCGGACCCGTCAACCCCAGTTCCAGTGCCTCCTCTTACTCCCCTAGAGGTGGCCATCGCTAAGAAACAGGAGAGGAATAGAAGGAAGAACCTCAAGAGGTAACTCAAGAAGCAAGCCGAACAAGCGGCTACCTTGCAGTCCCCAGCAGAGTTGACGCCTCTCTAGAGGCTACAATGACTCATCGACAACTTGGAAGAATACATTCCTCTCCGCCCTACCGGCCCAATCCCACTCGATAGCTACATCCGATGGAGAAAGATTATGTAAAATATTAAAACATGAATTAAAGCAAACTCACAAGTGTATAAAAGCTACAACAAAATAAATAAGAAAATATAATGGACAAGTCTAATGAAGGAAAACTAATGCTACATAAGAGGGGAATGAGAGAGCCTATCTACGTAACTATGCCTATTGTCTATTAGGGAGAGAAGTGCCTCCCATGCCCTCCTTATATAGGTTCCAAAACAATACTGTTTTCCCATGTGAACATCCCAAGCCCATTTTCTTCTTTTCTTTCTCTCCTTTTCTCATTTTCTTTCCTTGGCACGTCGGCAGTGTGTGAAGTCTCCTTGGCCTTTTGGCCTTGTCGACAGCCCGCTGTGCGAAGGATTGAAGCCACCCAAGTGCATGCACTTGCATGCTGCCGACCTCTCTCCCTCGTCGGCCAAAGCCTTCTTGCCTGGACCCAGCCACGTTGAAGATGTGAAGCCGCCTCCTTTTGTCGACGTGCCCACCTTGCTTTTGTCGTGACAACCTCGCCTGGAGAACCAGCCACCCGAGCCAACCTATGTAAACCGCGGATGAAGTGGCCGTGCCACCAGTCGCTCGTGGAATCTGCCAGTTGCAACGCAGAGAAGCCGCTGAAGCCTTTATGTAAAGTTGAAGCCTTGCCGACATTGCATGCATTTGCTGCATGCTTTGAATGAAGCTTATTGAAGAAGACTTGCTGAGCTTGTGTGAAGCGCTGGGTGAAGTGCCATACATGGACCCTTGTGCGTTTGAATGGAGCCATTGTGCTACACCTTTGTTTTTACCCATTGAAGAGCCCATCGTGACCCCATGTTACCTTAGTGGAAGCCTGCATGTTGAAGACTTTTAGGAGCCCTTCTCGCTGCCATGGATTGAAGCCTGCCAACCTTCTATGTGAATGCATGTGCTTTGCCTTGTGGACCCAGCTGTCAAGCCCAACGTGGAAGAACCTGTTGCATGCGTGAGAACGCTGGCTGTCACTTCCTCATGCATGCTGTATGAGAAGCCCACCTGCATGCCTTTGAATTGTGTAAAGGAAGTCCATTGTGTGCCACCAGCCATGTGAAGTGGAGCCCTGTGTTTGCATTTGTCAATGTCCCTTGTGTCTCCTGCATGACTTTTGTCATAGATGTATAATATATTGTAAAGCCATAAGATATTGACGTTGCCATAGATATATTGTAAAGCCACTTTGTTAACCCACTGTAAAGCCATTGTTGCATGCATTGCATGCCATACGTGAAAGTCTTAGTATATATATATATATGTGTATAATATATTAAATATATCTATATATATCAGATATATATATTTAAGGAATGCAACTACTGATGGAATAATATGATCCTATGCGCACCGGAGTGCATGCAAGAGTCTAGCCTAGATCTAGCAAGCAATGATCAAAACACGTACGAATAAATGAATATGACAATCATGCAACAATAAATAAGCTTAGGAGAGATCAACACCCAATAGCATGGAACAAATGTAACATGGCAATATATACTCAAGGCTCGAGTGCACTGTAGCACAGATATGCGGTCTTATGAAGACCGCCCAGGGGAATAGGCGGTTCGTGGTGAACCGTCCAACGGTAAAGGGTGACGACAAGTGCAGAAGAAAAAATGAAATGAGTAGGCAATTCTAAACAAAGAACTGAGCCACTGGTGAACGTACCTGGGTGGGCAGCCTGTCACCAACAGGGTAGGTCCTGGAGCGACCCTGACACGATCACAGATAGAGTAATGCAAAGGGGGTGAGTACTTGTGCCAGGAAGATGGGCGGCCAACTGCTGGCCGCAGAAGGCAAGCGCGGTCGCTATCTGGCCGCAGGAGACAACAGGGTCACGCAGTGAGCGCGGCCGGGGATGATGAAGAGTGGTCAATCTCGATCCGTACCAACACTCAGGCGGCCCTTAAAGAACCGCACAACTGCCAGGGAACAGAACTTGCCAGCCAGTGACCTACGACAACTGAACAAGAACAAAGACTAACAAACACCAAAAGGATGGAGGGGGTCAGCAAACACCAACACAATGGGCACCAGGCTGTCCCACCGTGATCGCCAGAAAGTTTATTGATCGAAAAAATAGCTTTTCCTCTTTTAAAAGTACCGACAATGAAATCAGACCATCTTTTACTCCTTACGACTAGGAAAGCATGAAAGAAGCTAGGAAACTAGAAGAGTAAGGTGGAGATAGAACCTGTGTGATCGCCACTCAAGACCCCGGACGCGATAGACACGTCATGCCTTGAGAAAGGGGAGAGACACTCGCTTTTTCTTAGCGCTGGAAGGATGAACGGCCGAAGGCCAACCACATAAGAGTTGCGCAGCTCCTTTCAGGCCACCTACTGACGCTAGAGTGGAACGCGGGACGGAGCATGCTGGCAGTAATGCAGTTCTGGAGCAGCCACAAGTCATGGATGGACGGCCACTAATCAGCCGCTCTACTCCGCCTACCTCCAAATCGTGGGACTTCCACCTCCGCTCTTTCCAGCCTGCCAGAAAGAGTGGGCCTCGTGCTGGATAGCTGCTGACCTGCAAGACAACGTGTGACCAACAAGATAAAAACCCAGATTAGATCTATGAGGTGTATTATATGCTAGAAATGACGAAACGAAAGCTGAATAACATGTGGTGGAGGAAACCAGCCGTCTGATTTTATTTTCTTCTTTCCTTTGTCCCGGGCGGCTTTAGGAGCTTGCTTCATCTCTTCCAGGAATAGATTGGCATCTGATAGGTGACACTCGAACACCTCAAAGGGGTGGAGGTCTGCGAAGATCCTGACTTCTTTCACCTCACAGGGGTACTTGATGCATTGGTGCAAGGTGGACGACACCACTCTGTTCTAGTGTAGCCACGGTTGGCCAAGCAACGCCTTGTAGGAGATATTGGAGTTGATGACATGGAACTGGACGTTGGTGGTGAAGTCGCTGAAGGACAGATCGAATTCTGTGACCCCCATAGGCACCTCACACTTCTGGTTGAAACCAGCAATCTTGACATTCTTGACTTCGTCCAGGTGTACATCAAAGTAATGCTTCTGGTACACTCCGTAGGGAAGTATGTTCACTGCTGCTCCTGGGTCGATCAGGACCCTATTAATAGGCTGTCCATTCAGCTGCCCCATCATGTAGAGCAACCTATTGTGACTGTAAGTGGGTAGAAGCATGTCGTCCTTTGTGAAGGCCATGGACACTTTGGGTGACATCTCTTCCAGGCAGGCTTCCAGATGTGCTGGCTTCTGGAGTGCGGCGATGATGGCTTGCTACGTTTCTTCATCTAGGGATAGCATCTCCCAGATGGTGAACTGGGTCGGGATCTTCTTGAGATGCCTGACTATCAGGTTAGCAGCCCGCACCTTAAGTAACTTCATCCCTTCGGCCTTGCCGCATCTACCCCCACCTTGGGCTTAGGGTGCCAGGTCGGAGGGTGCCTCCTCGACCGGGTCTAGTGCGACTGCTTGAGCCTACAGGGTCAGCTGGGCTTCCCCTTTTTCTTGCATAAATTCGGCGAGGTTTGGGACGCCGTCAAATTCTTCTGGCGGCTGGGGAGAAGTTGTCGCTGGCAGGGCCGGAGGACCGCTCACTTCTTTGGCCGACCGGGGCCCCTGTGGGCATAATTGCATTTCTATTCGAGCCATGAGGAATTCGGTGAACGAGGGAGTGCCCCAGCTCCTGGGTCCTTCAGGGTAGAGACCCGATGGAAGGGGAATCTCTATGCCTTGAACCTTAGGCTCGAGGACTTGGTATGCTCATTCTCCCCTAAGCAGGATGTTGCGGTCAGCCGGAGGAGGGCATCCCCACTTTCTTCCTCATCTGGTGGCATGCTGGGAGGTGGACTGATAGGGACATCACCTCCCTTGCCCACACTCATGACGCGTCTCCTCACCTCGGACGCATCTAGCATGGTCTAGTTATCTATTTTGAGTCATGTGATGTATTTTCTTATTTTAAGGGAGGTGACGAAGATGCGCGAGATCCCTCTCCACCAGAAGAGGTGAAGTGGTTCCTACTCAGGGGGAGTTTAGGCGTGAAGTGCCTTACCTTTCGTTGAAGGGTTTCCCAAGTTTAAATAGTATGCCTATTTCAGGAACCCCGCAAGTGGAGGAGTTCAAGGAGGGGGTTACGTCCTCAACGTGGGCTCTTTAAGACCTAAGGACTCTTGACATCCCTTATCCTTATAACCTCCTGATATTCGAGGACTCTTAGAGGCGGGTTGCATAAGCATTCGTCAGTCGGCCCAAGCATGTAGCGCCGACTCCTACCTGAGTGATGGAGGCGTAGCTCGGGCGAGGGGCGAGAGGTCGCGGTGGGCAATCTTCACGATTGGATCGATGCTCGGACTTCCGAGCATGGAGGCCACCTAGGAAGCGCTTGATTCTGAGTGACCTATTGGGCTTATTTTATCATAAGTGGGCTCGACAAGTTGTCACTTAGGGGAGCTGGGCCTCGTTTGGTCTGGCAGGACCACGTTGGGCCGCTCATACATGGGCTGTAGAAATCCCCCTCTCCACTTGTCCCCCTCCTACTCCCGAGCCGGGTCAGGCTCGGTTGAGTAACCGTTGGGGTCAGACTATTGTGGCTCAGGTGGGTGGAGATCCAATCGTGGTAGAGGGCCACATGGCATGGTTATCTGTGCCCGTAATGATGGTAATCCTGGCAGATTTGAAGTGAGGAGGTGCCCCTTTTTCCTTGGAGGTCAAAACGTCACGTCGCCTCCCACTGGGGGTTATAAGCGTTGTGCGCTATTTGCGTGCCAAACCCCCATTTCCTTAGGGTTTTACTCTCCATCGCTTTCGTGCTTGGGGTTCTTCATGCGCCGTGAAGATACGGTGAAGGGGCAGGGACTTGCGGCGGTGTTTGCAGCATTGGCGGAGGCTACTGCGGCGGCGATTCAGCAGCTCCCCCTTCCCCCAGGGTCTTCAGAGTCATCTTCTCCGAGTTCCCCTTCTGATTCCATGGCAGACCAGCGTCCAGAGGTCGAGGGACCGAAAGGTGGGCGCGCTGCGGGGGCCGTGGTGGTGCCGCCGGCCCCAAAGTGTAGTGAGCTAGGAGAGGCAGAGGTGAAGCGGCTGGAGTGCCAGTATCGCTTTCCCTGGAAGTACAATTTCGTCGCTCCAACTCCTCACGAAATAAGCCTGGATTCTCGCTCTGGGTATTTTTGTTCCTTTCTTTTGTCATGGAGGAGTGGATTTCGCCTTCCTCTCCACCCCTTTGTTGCCGACCTTCTCAACTTTTTCGTGTTGGCTCCCATCCAGTTGGTTGCCAATTCCGCCTTTTACGGAAAGTCGAGGGGAGATCAAATGGCATGGGAGGTCTTCAGGTTTTAAGGGAAACATGGCTAGATGTGGGCGTGCCAATTGATTTCTCGACAATCACCCATGGAACCCAAAGCTGACTGGGGAAGCACCACTAGGGCGCAGCACGTGGACTCAGGAGGTGAGGGACACGTGGAGGGAAGGGTCAGTTTCGTAGGTGCAAGTGTGCAAGAGACTATGGAGAGTCGTATACAAGATGTCTTTCCCCACCGATCGCAAGCAGTCGATGTTTATTTATATCGGATTGAATCCGAACACCTTCGTTTCATTGCTGAAGAGAAGTCTGTGTAGGCCTGAGGTCCTAGGTGAAGAGCGGGGGGCACTTTGCAGCTGCAGGTTCACACTAGATAGGACGGGGTTGGCCGGGGTCAGAGGTGCTGAGGGGTTCACGCTAGGTGACACAACAAAAGAGGGCTAAGGGCCCGAATGTGGATGCGAGTGCATACATCCAAATGGCTGTATAGTTTCTGAGAGGAATGTGGCTTTAGAAGAGGGCCATAGTGGCCGAGGTACAATAGGCGCAAGCCGCGGGACAATTCCGACACAATGGTCGGTCCCCGGGTCTATGCGTGATAGAGTGAGTATCCACGTGTTTTACAGAGTGTTCCTCTCATGGCGTGGGCCATGTTTGCTCCGTGAAATGAGGGGCTTGTGGCTGGGTGACTGGCGTGTGCATCGGACTGGTGCCTAGGCGAGGGTCAATCGTGGCTCGGATCGAGTGGTCAGACAAGGCCTTGTGGGTACTGGGAAGCATGACGTCACGTGCGTGCATGGTCACACCCTTGTCATAACGTCTCAGGCATAGTGGGCATAGACTTGTGTGTCATGGCAAAAGAACATGCGAGGGAAGTACAAGGGACATACCCTCGGCATCCTTAGCCATCGACCAAGTTACCCACACACAATTCTCCTTAGCTTTGCCTTACTGCCACTTGAAGACCTTGCTCTGTTGTGTATGTCTGCGTATGTCTATCTCCACCCCTTGAGCTCCTAAGGGGCTTTTATACGGAATTTGAAGGGTCATGGAAGGGTTTAGGCGGGCTAGGTTGAGGGGTTCAAGCTAGTCCAGGTAAACCTATTGGAATAGTGTGTTACGGGTTGCAGAAACTGAGTGGGGAAGGAAGGGTTTAGGCAGACCAACTTATAGGGTTGAGCTGGGCCGCCTAAACCCCTCCCCTGGGTGGGGTTTAGGTGGACCAGCCCAATGGGCTAGTCTGGTGCACCTAAACCCTTCTCGGAAGGATTTTTTAATGGAAAAAAAAGGGGGTAGATTGGTTCAAAACAAAAGAAAAACACAAAAAATAGCTCATTTATTTTAACATAACCATAAAGGAAAATGCTGAACAGACTTCAATTCAGGTACGCCTCCTCATGAAAAATTTGTTCACGGTCAGCCTGAAGCTTTGTAGGTAGCCCACATAACGCCTCAAGTCATCTTTGTCTTCCTCAATGTCCACTTTAGCTTTCACCATGGCAGCATGGCGTCTCCACTCCTTCCAGATCCTGTCTACTCGCCGTCGATCCGCGTCGGTTCCCAGAAGGCACTTTGTAATTAATGCTCCCTTCGAAGCCACCCATGGGATCCATTTGGGTAGCCCCACCTGGCGATGACAACGGTGCCCCTGGTCCAACACCAAGTCCTCGGCCCCTACAATCCATAACTCCTACTCTGACGTTCCATGCACTCTGAATTCTTCATGTCAGTACATCATCGGCACAAATACGAACTCATCCTCAGGCAGGAAGTTTAGGTAGTCATGCCAGTCATCTATGGTCTTCAGTAATGCTGTCTTGCATACCACCTGATCCTCAGGACCAAAGATAGCCCTCACGGGGTAGATGTCGCTCTTCTCAAAGATCCGAGAAGTAGTGGCAGCCTCGCAGTCAAAATCAAAACTCAAGTGGACTTCCATCCACAGCTGCAGAAGGTAGAGACTCCCCATGGCACTACCACCTAGGCTCATCTAAGTAAGTCCACAGTACATATGAGCCAGAATACTCGAGAAAGAGAACGTCCTGTCCATAGGAGAGTCAGGGGCCCCACGTACTCTCGTCTCAGCACGTCACCTGATGTAGGGAAGAGTAACGCCCCGCCAAAGCACAATGTCACACCACGCATCAGTCGATCCACTTCCACTGCCTTGTCTTTCACATGGCGCAAAAGCCAACCTACTAGGCGGTTGACTAGGATCCCTCGCTGGTCTGTCATCCGGCGAACTTCGCACTTGTCTCTCACAATCTCTGCTAGGATCTCATCCCAGGGAGGGAGGTCAATCAGCTCACCCACCTCCAAGCCGCTCCACTGGAAGATGAAGTCCAGTTCTTCTACTAGCACTGAGGCCTCGAACTCGGGGAAGACAAAAGTGTGCGTATCTGGATGCCATAACTCGATCAATGCTGCCAATGATTCCCAGTTCCACCTCATGCTGCTGAAGTGCTTCGCCGTGATAACCAGGCAGATTAGGTGCCATTGGTGCATGAATACCCTCAAGGCGGGAGTGATTGCTACCATCAAATCATGGAGCCAGCCAAAGCGGTGGGCGTGTCTCACCCCATGAGAAGTAGGCATAGGCTGCACCATTTAGAAGAAAGAAGCGGCTGGTCATGAGGCGGCCTACCTTCAATAGGAAAGAGCACGTCCCGGTGCGGATCCACAAAGAAGTCAGCCCGGCGGTTGAAAGACTCCAGGCCATCATTGACGGACTTGAAGAATATGAACAGCCTGAGATCCGGCCTGTCGAGCTAAAGGAATATGTCCCTTGGGAGGAGTTCGAGCGTCTTGAGTTGGCCCCCGAGGTAGATACCCAAGCAGAGGAAGAGCCTCCCCTATGGGGCGAACTCCCCCAAGAGCGGTCTCCGACCGTCGCGAAAAAGAAAAAGAAGAAAAGAAGACCCAGAAACAAGAAGAAGAAGGAGGTCATCGTCGCCTGTAACACTCTATCGGCGTTGTTCGACACCGCCCTCTCCCTGGACTAGGAAGAGGAAGAAACACCTTACAACCTACCGGAAGCAAATCAGGCCGAGACATCCACCTCCCAACATGCTACCCGGTCAGGGAAGAAATGGGGATGCCCTCCCCAAGACAGCCGCAACATCATGCTCAGAGCCGAGCAACCATACCGGATCCCCGAACCCGAGGTCCGAGGTGCCGAAATCCCTCCACCAGTGGGTCTCTACCCTGAGAAGCCGAAGATCCAAGGCATTCCCTCATTCGCGGAGTTTCTGCGGTCCCGTGTAGAAAGGCAAGAACGCTCGCAGGGACCCTGAAAGGCTAAGGGAGTCAGCGCCCCTCCAACTCCGCCGGTTAACAAACTCTCGGCTCTACCGACGGTGGCCCCGTCCCAGCTGATAGAAGAATTTGACGGCATCCCTAACCTCGCCGAATTCATGCAAGAAAAAAAGGAGGCCCAGCAGGGTACTCCGGTTCAGGCAGTTGCACCCGATCCGGCAGGGGAGCCACCTTCCGACCGAGCACCCTAGGCCCAGGCTGGGGGCAAACGTGGCAAGGCCGAAGAGATGAAGCTGCTCAAGGTCCGGGCGGCCAACTGAATAGTCAGACATCTCAAGAAGATCCCGGCCCGGTTCACCGTTTGGAAAATGCTATCTTTGGATGAAGAGACATGGCAAGCCATCATCGCCACACTCCAAACACCGGCGCACCTTGAAGCCTGCTTAGTGGAGATGTCGTCGGAAGTGGCCGTGGCCTTTACTGAGGATGACTTACTCCTACCCACTTGCAGTCATAACAGGTCGCTCTACATGAAGGGGCAGCTGAATGGGCAGCCCATCAATAGGATCCTGATCGACCTAGGAGCGGCAGTCAATATACTCCCTTACCGGGTGTACCAGAAGCACTACTTCGACGTGCACTTAGTCGAAGTCAAGAATGTTAAAATCGCGGGCTTCAACCAGAAGTCCAAGCCATTACCAATTAATCCACTCAAAGTCCAGCTACACAATTGGTCTTCCAATCACTTCCAAGATGTGAAAGATGTTTCTTCCTTTCGTACCTACACAATGTAGATATCATCATGTTAGATCATTCAACATGAAAAAATCATTAAGCATAAAACACACAATATATTAGAATCATCAAAACCATTGTCAAAGACAACGAGGGAGCACACTGAACCCAACAGCCTCAATAACATGGTGACCCGTGGAGTCCAATCCTCCATCGGGCACCCGAAAGCCAACAGCGAACGTGAGAGATGTTCTATTAAGCTCCTCAGCTGTGCATAAGTTAAGCCACGAGAAATCGACATAGCTCGCTGCAGATTATCCAAAGACTGCCATACCATGTCGCAGGAGAATTGTAAGCCCAGCGGTGAAGTCTCAAGGAGCTGAAAATCGACCCTGCTGTCAATCTCCGCCCAGATATCATCACTTGTCCCGGAGGACATCGACGGCATGATTTGTAAGGCACTAATGCCGGGTTCAATGATAACAGCTAGTATAGTTGAAGAAGTCTCTGCTACAACGACCTCTTTACCTGCCTCCCGGGGTGAAGTCGTGCCAGCCACCTCAATCGCTGGAGACCCTGGCTCCCTGCGTGCAGCTTCGCCGACTCCCACGGGAGTGGATTCTGTGACAACAGTTAGCGTCGTGAAAACACCGGCCTCCTTTTCAATAATTTCTCCTGCTTCTATCTCCGGGAGGCTACCCTGCTCCAGTAGCGATTCTTGGTCCGCAGTCTGGGGCTGGGGCACCCCAACCTCTGACAAATCGCCAGCTGCTATAATTGCTGCGACGCCCTCTGAAGCTGCTGCCGCCGCATATGTCTGTGGAAGCCGTAGAGCAATAGGCCGCAGAACTGGCAAAAGAGTAGGCTGGCTCATGCTCAAGTCCGGGAGAGGTATTTGCATTGTTATGGTCGATAGCGCCACCTCAGCCTGCATCACAAATATGTATGTCAACCAGCTAAGTTGGAAATGACAAGAGAGGCTACAAACAGGCTGAGGAATGCTTCCCACCTCGACCAGAACTATATTCAAGCCTCCAAGAGGAGGCCCCGCTGGCTCCGGTCCTCCTCCTGCTACAGGGTATGATGGCCCTGGCCCAATTATAGACAGCCTCGAAGGGCTGAATGTTAGAAGGTCACTCTCATAAGCTGAAGAAGCCCCGGCATCTTCAGCCTCCGTGTCAGCCTGAAGGGGCGCATCATCGCTGGAGCCACCCCCATAGTCAACTTGTTCAGAGGAGGAAGATTCCTCGGCTTGCTCCCGGATCTCCAGCTGGGTCCTTCCCAAAAAAAGAGAGAGAGAGAGAAAATATAAAATAAAATGAAGGGGGCCTTGATGGCTGCATCTGTCAAGGGAGATATCGCTCCCCTCATGCCTTGGTCTGTGTCAAATAAGAAACTACCATTGTGGGATTGGTATGGTGGAGCGAACCACTCATCCCCTCTCTGAGGGTGTGAGCGCTCTCCTATGCACCCACCTTAGTCTGTTTAAGAACAAATGGATGAAAGGTAACGGCTCCGCACTACACTGCACTGTCAGTGCCATTCGAGCTGCCCGTTCAAAAAAAAAGAGAGACAAAAAATGAATGTAAAAGAAAAGAAGAAAAGAAAAATTATGAGGTCAATAAGGCCTCCCCATCCGCCCCCATAGGCAGAAGGCTCCCTAGTAGCATTGCATGGTGAATGTCCAATGAAAAATAAAATGACTATGCCATCTGCGGAGGTAGGAAGACCCTGCAGCCGCAGCTTCTAAGAAAAAGGGCCAAGGGGATGGCACTTGGCGTAAGCGCCGGAGGCCCGAGCCGAAGTTGTTTGGAGCATCTCCTGAAGAAATCAATGACAAAAGAAGATAGTTGTTGATCTGATGCATAATTGTCACTGAATATCCCCAGGGGGACTATGTGATCAACAGTCCCACTGACGGTAAAGAGCCCTCACTGGCCACTAAGCCTCCCGTTTCAAATACGGGTCTATGCCCATTGAGGGGAATGAAAAGAACAATCGTTACTGAGTCAGCTACACCCTCGACTCCTTATCAAGCCAGCAAATAAACACCTTTCAGCTTCTAATGGCCTGTCTCAGTACCCCTTGGTCCCACCGGAATTCATGGTGTCTTGCCATCTTCCCATCCTATGGGGGTACTCCCCACTTGTCCCACCAGAACTAACCATCCACCCTTGATCTGGGACCTATGCTCCAAGCCAATGCATTCTCATTGCCTTTCGGCATTCAGCCACGACAATGCCACATTTATCCCACGGGACTCTCCCACCACTGTCGGTTCAGACTCCTTGCCTAACATCAGCCCAATAAAATCTCCTTATTCTTGGTACAAGGTACTCCGCCCTTGCCGAGCTCAAAACTTTGCCCATCAGTCTCGCCAAACTGGGCTCATGAAATTTCCCTTCCTTTGGCCCGGGGCACTCTATCCTGGCAGAGTTCAAATTTACCCTTTATCCTAATGGGCTGGGTTCACAAAATCTTTTTCCTTGGCCTGAGGCACTCCACCCTCGCCAAGCCCCAAAATTACCATTTGTCCCACTGGGTTGGGTTCATAAAATCTTTTCTTAGCTTGAGACACTCCGCCCTCATCGGGGAAGAGGAAGACCGGATACCTCGATAACAGAAGGTGGGTCCACGAAGCTGTCGGAAGTAGACCTTCTTCGAGCCGTAGTCCACCAAAGCATGATGTGCCTCGAGCCAATCCATGCCTAAGATAACATCAAAGTCCTGAAGCAGTAACGTGTAGAGCCTGGCCGACAAGTTTCACCCTTCCACCCATACGGGCACCTGCTCGAAGCAATACGGAACGTGTACGAAATCACTAGTAGGTAACTCCACCGCCATGTCACAGGACACCTTGGTCACTGGGTCCTCCATGCTCTAAGTAAAATCCTCTGAAATGAACAAATGAGAAGCACCCGAATCAAACAAAACGCGAGCTACACAACCCAATATCGAAAGAGTACCTTCCACCAGCTGTAACGCCTCAACCTCTGCCCTGGTCATGTGGGTCACTCTGCCTCGAAATCTCTTCCTCCCTACAGTAGCTGACCAGGACAACTGAGGGAACTGGTCTTGTCGCTGGTACTGCTGTGGCTGCGCTGGCGCAAGTTGGGGCTGAAACTGTTGCTGCGAAATTTCAGACGGCTGACTCGGCCTCTGCGGGCAGTCACGTGCCATGTGCCCTGGCTGGTCACACCTAAAGCACACCACAGGCGCTGAACACGGCCTGTCTGGATGAAAGCCACTGCACCTGGGACACCCGTCCCGAGCACCACTCACTGAACTCCAGTGCTACAAAGCCACCGGCTGCTGAACACTGCTAGACGACTCCTGCTGCGCCTGCCCCTTCCGACTTCAGCGCTTCCCGCCAAAGCCTGCATCCCTGAATAGCTTCCTGAGCCTCAAGATAAAGGACGACAACTCTGGCACGGGAGCAACCAACTGCGTTGCCACGGGACTACCTGCTAAAAGCTGGACAGTACTCTACTGCTGAACCACTGACGGCTGACCAAAACCTGTCTGAACCTGACCAGCACTGCCCTGCCCTCGAACCCGCTGCAAATCTCTCTCCAATGCTGATGCTATCTTGCACGCTGCATCCAAAGTGGTCAAGCCTAATGCAAGGAGATGGTGCCTCAGCTCGACCCTCAACCCATTGACAAACTGGTCGGTCTTCACTTCCTCATCTGCCATGATGTGCGACGCATAGCGACCCAACTCGACGAACCTGGCACGGTACTACATCACTGACATGTCGCACTGGGTCAACTCCATGAACTCTCGCAGCCTCTGCGTCCTGACAAAAGACGGACAGAAGGCACGCTCAAACGTCGAGACGAACTCCTGCCATGTGATCTGCCGGAGGGGACGAGACTGGAACGCTCCCTCCCACTCTGACGTCCACCAAGAGGAAAGCTAAACTACAAAGCTGTAAAGGAAACAGAACAGGAAGCAGGAGTAGGGAACAAGCTAAGGAAGAGGGGAAAGAAGAAGCTGTACCAGACAATGGCTACCGAACTAACCTCGGTATCCCAAACTACTCCAAGCAAGGGCAGGAGGGCGACTCGGAGCTGACAGAGTCAAGAGATGTTGAACTGCCAACGCAAGGAACCTACAAAACAGACAAAAGAAACCTAGGAAAAGGCTAGACGGACGATCGACACGGACGACAGACAGCACGATAAGGATGTCATGCACACTGCCCCATATACAACCGGAACGTCGTGCAGGCGACAGACACTGACCTCGAGTGCAGCCACAAAAGGGCAGAAGGTCACGACGCACGAGAAATGTCGAGAGTCACACAACACGTGACTCAAAAGAGGAGCGGTCAGCTGCGTCCACTGACGTCTTACACTGCACCATAACTCACTCCACAAGTGCCTCTACTACTAGCCGAACGTGGTCTACCACAGCTAAGGCCGAGTCGCAGGCCCATGTGGAAACCACCACTGCAAGGACCAGCCAGGGTCACGCCCGTCGACGTGAGTCTGAAGCCCCTGACCCCATGTGCACACACTGGCTGTAGACCATTAAGCTAGGCATCTAACTAGTATTCTCCCCCATGGACGCTACAATAAGGTCGGGAGCCCACGGAACTAGCTTAAAAATCATGTCTCGGGAAGAGTGCCCTGCTACAAGAGCCGTCACGCCAAAGTGTGCCCTAAGGCACCAACCAAAGAGGAGCCACAAAACCTGAAGACTCTGAAACACAAGTGCTGGAGTGCAGAAAGGTCGTACTACGTGCACCACGGTAGTACAGGAAACTACCGACCACTCAGGGCATGGCAAACTAGACCTACAACAACAATGGTCCCTGAGTCCTACGACTCTGAGTCAGGATCATCGTACACAACGGAACAAAGCCGCCAATCGGTCTAATCCTAGGCCAAGAAAAATAACGCTCCGCGAGAACCAAAATACGGAGGCCTGAGGGGACATCGAGAACCCTCAGCACACTTGGACACGTAAATCGAGATAGAACGATACCTCGAGGCATCCAGAACTAATGTCTCGAATCGGACAAGGCCGCTGAGACACAAATAAGACTTCCTATCAACCACTAGGTAACCCCGGGTTGACCAGAACCAGACACGACACCGACACACACAGACTCACACACACTGCATGCATAAACACTCCTGGCCATCCTGTTGGGTCCCGTAGTGCAGGAACACGGTTCTAGAGGGGGGGTGAATAGAACCTTCTGCTAAAATGATGTCCAATTATCCACCACTACTCTACTGACTTAGGCATCAAAGGGTTTTTCCCCAGGGAACCATCCCTGGGCCCCCTGATCCATTTCTCTTCCTTGCAGGTCTCAACACGGTGATCACTTGCCCCAGCTCAGGACCAGCGCGAGATTGCCCCTCTTCATCTGGTGCCGTCTATGGAAAACGATCAAAGAGCTAGTATGGTGTGAAAGAGTACGAGGAGGAGGTCCGTCGGCGATAAGGGCAAGGCCGTAGGGGCGGCGGGAGAGGCCCCCTCTCAGGCCACACAGAATCCCCCCTCCAACGCCAGCACCCCAATCGACGAACCACCTCCGCCCACGGCCGTGGGGCTACCACCCACCGGGAACACTGACACTTTCCAAACCCTCAATGCCAAACTAGACATCCTCGTGGAGCTCCTAAGGACTTAGGCGGCCAGGGGGGAAAGATTGTGCGTTCCCCCAGTAAGCCCCCACCACGGTGATGCGTCCCAGCAAATCACCGGAGGCCGCTTCACTCTCCAAGGGTGGCGGCTTATCCGTAACAGGTCAGGAGGACCTTCGTAAGCCCCTCCTCCAGAGCAAGAGGCCTCCTCCACGCCAAGAAGGGTGAAACATGGGGGGCGTGATCCGCACCCGGAGACTGAAGTCCCCAGGGAACATCAAGACAACCCGCCGGCACGCCCTAATAGCCCTTCAGCGCTGCAACAACTAGACTTGTCGCTCTGACTGCGAGAGTTCTAGAGACGCTTCGTAGAGCAGGAGCACACCCTATGGGCCCTACAGAAGACCCCTTCAATAGAGGACGAGGAGAAATCCCCGTTCTCCGACTGCATCCTGAAGGCAGAGATTTCTCTTAGAATCTCTATTCTGACCTTCAAGTCTTATGATGGCCAGTGCGACCCGGTCGACCACTTCGATAGCTTTGACACTATGATGACCCTCCACGGGGCGTCCGACGCCATCAAGTGCCGAGCCTTCATGACCACCTTGATCTAAGGTGCCCAAGCGTGGTTTCGGGCCCTTGCCCCCGGATCCATCCGAGACTTCAAGCAATTTGGGCGAGTGTTCAAGGAGAGTTTCGCCGGTAGCGGCCCCCCAAGGTCAGTAGCAGGTATGTTGGCTCTCAAACAGATGCAAGAGGAGAGCCTTCGAGCTTATATCAACCGATTTTAGTCGGAAGTCCTGCGGATCCTCTGCCTGGACATTACCTCAGCCACAACTGCACTGACTGGAGGCACCCGTGATGAGAACCTCCATCGTGAACTTGTCCTTCACCCTCCCTCGACCCTTGCCGAGCTAGTGACTCTGGCTTTACGCCATGCTGAGTGCGAAGCAGAGTAGGAAGCGAACAACAGGAAGGTACACTACCTAGCAAGAGTACGGTAAAACCAACAAGCGGGAATAAATAAACGGGAAAACTATCTATTCTAATAGTACCGTACTACTAAACCTCGGTCCGTCAAAACACAAGTCCATACCCACTAGTAGATAGGAGCACCACCTACTAGAAGAACGACCGGATGCGTCACCTGACGTCTTACACCACGTCACAAGTGTCTAGCTACAACTCCCCAGGTGGAGACAAGACACACTCAGTAATCAGAAGTACCACGAACAAGGACTAGTTGAGATCGCGCTCGTCAGCGCGGGTCCGAACCCTCAGCCCCGTGTACACACTTAGACCATATGTCCTAGGCCTGTCCTCTAGCTGGTATTTCCCCCTAAGCCCGCACTAGGCTGTACGTGGGGGCCCTATAGTAACCAGCCTACTCACCACCTCTCTCAAGTCAGCCGCTCCACCACTCCCAGGTGGGTCAGGACGCGTGTGCCGTGAGAAGGCTACGACTAGTGGACGTGTCATCGGAAGGAAGAACTGACTCATGGAAACCATTGTCAAAGAAACGGGACGGTACACATGCGGTGCAGCACAGAGCCTGATGGTCCAACCTTGGGCCGTCACAGGCTCTGGCGGTCTATCCCTGGGCCGTCATAGTGGTCTGACGGCCCAACTCAGGTACGTCAAACACCCAGTGCTAAATCGACTGTGACGCACCATCCTTGGTGCGTCATAGTCTCTAACAGACCACCTCTGGTGCATCAGAAGGTGGAATGAAGCTAGCTGTGATGCACACCCCTCGAGGCGTCACAGTCTCTAATGGCCCTACCCATGCGCATTAGAAGCTAGGGATGCATCATCTCTGACGCTCCCCCACAGGGGCGTCACAAGGTTCTGACACACCCACCTTGGGGCGTCACAATGTTGTAACACACCACTCTGAGCGCGTCACAGCACATGTGACCCCAACGGTCAAAAACCAACGATCGAATTCAACGGTCGACTGGCGACTATGGCGGTTGAACGCAGGCACGTGAGAAGCTCTGGCGGTCTATCGTGGGACCGTTAGAGAGACCCGTGCCCTATCGACAACCAAGCCCCATGTGACGCACTCCCTTGGGCACGTCACGACGTGTAAGGCACCCCCTATGGTGCGTCACAGCCTGTGGCAGTCACTGGAACGACCGCCACACCGCCCCGACGGCAAACCGGTGGGAAAACCCCAAAAATTCCATCCACACCCCCATACCTCCATAGGAGAGGGGGAAAACAAGGGGGAAGCCCCCAAATCACTCCTAGCATGCATCTATGGCCTCGGCCTAGCGGTTGAGCGATGGTTCACTTTGCCCAGAGGGTTGTCTTCATCCACCGCTCCTGTTTCTGTTGTTTTGGCTTGATCTCGTGATTTACCCGTGACCCGTGGATAACTGTTGATATCCTATGAGGGCTATGATCATGATGAGATGGCCAGGAATGCCGGTGCATGTTTTGGTGTTTGTGTGTGTGTCTGTGTGTGTCGTGTTTGGTTTCGGTCAACTCGGTGAGACCAGGGGTTGACAGGCGACCTTGTTGTGTGTCTCAACGGTTTTACTTAGCTCGAGACGTTGGTTCTGGATGCCTCAAGGTATCATTTCACCTCGGTCTATGTGTCCAGTTGTGCTGAGGAGGCTTTTCCCATTATTTGTGAGTTCCATAGTGTATCGCCTGTGTACGTCGCATAAGTGCACAGTGGAAGTGTGTGGGCTAATTACCCACTGGTCAAGGATCTTTTCATAGGGTTCTGGCTGATCGAGAGAATTACTTTTCTCGATGTAACTTTGTCTTGGCTTCCTGTGCCTTGATTTCGTCTGTTGCCGTACTGTTGCTGGTAATTTTTTGGTGTTGGCATTGGCATTGTGAGTATGGGGGATTTGTCAGCTTTCCTGCAGATTGAATACCCTCTACTCTGCATTTCTTCTCATGGGTGTTGTGCTCTTGAGGCATATTCGCGGTCCTTGAGATGCGTTCCCCGAGATTATTACTTTTCTTGTCGATTCTTATCGTCGAGGATCTTTCTCGGTGAGCTATTTGATGCATGACCAGTTCCCTGTGGTCGCATGTTCGGCTACTGCTGTGCCTTGATGTGACCCTACTTGCAGTTATATTTCGTGGCCCTATGTCTTGTACGGAGCCAGAATCCTGCGAATGTTGTCGTTGTGTGATTTTTCTGAGTGCTGTGTCTATATGATTTCGTGTCTCTATCTTGGACCATTACCTTGTCAGTAGCTTGTCGTACTCTTCTTTCCTAGTAGAGTAGCTTGCGACTCGATCAGATATAATATCTTGATTCTGTGTGAGATCCAGCGGTATTGTTGACATTGGCATCTTGTGTGCCTAGTATTCCCTATTACCTCTAGCACTGGAGCCGATGATGTGGTCGGGCTGTCAGCTGTGAGGACTACGTTTCCTTGTGTAAACTGCTGCTTATCGTATTGTCATTTTGTTTTCTCAATTTTTGTTGTTGTGGCAGTCATGCCTCCTACCCTGAGACGTAGGCGACGTTGCCCTGCTTCGGAGGTGCTGGACTTATGTTCACTCGCGTCGTGCTCAGCCTAGAGCGTGTGCTTGTGATTGTGGTCTAACTGTGTTCCTCTGAGCGCCAGCACGCCGAGGGCGTGGGGTGTAGGGCCACTCTCACAACTCACTCCGCGGTGGCACTCGATTTGGTGGATTCCAGACCGGGCACTCGCTCACCGTCCGACGGGCAATTGAAAGTAATACTAAGCTAACAAAGATAATGCTACCAGCAGAGGAGAGTGATCAGGAGCTCACCTGATCAGCATGAAGACGCCGATCCCGGCCGGAGACGAGGGTGAGCAGGGAGCTTGGGCTCCCCGCACACTGCGCCGATGTAGCTTCCCCTATTCAGATTTATACAAGCACTACTCTCCACACAGGGGGGTTGGACTAGGGGAGGGGAAATTAAGGATTAGATCAAAACTACCTCCGCATAGGGAGGGGTGCTAAGCTGGCCAGGCGGGGAGGGGAGATGAGCTAAGTCTGGGCCGAAAGGGCACTCCTCCGGTTCTGTCTAGGTCAGGGACTATAGGACAATGAGTCGCTGTAGTCACCGCTGTGCACTCCCCTGAGCTTGAAAATCATCAAAATTGGTGTCGAATCATTGCTGACAGACCCTGGAACGCTGTATAATTTTCGTGGATGGATCCGTCGTCGCCACTGGCTGGGGTGGCTCCTGGAACAGGCTCTCTGGGCTCTAGCTCAGGCTGATCCCAGGGTGTAGCAGTAGTTAGTTGTAGCCGCCACAGCCGCTCCTGAAGTCCAATCATGGCGGGACCAAGTCGAGGATGACCATGGACAAGTCTTCTTCGAGAAGCAACTAGGAGGGGCACCAAACGATGTTGGGGCAGAGAGGGGGAGCCCATTGAGTGGGGAGGGGTTAGGTCAGGTCTAGGGTGACCTGTTCTACGCACCTGGGGGAAGAAATTTGGAAAACACTCCTCCGGATGCAGAACAGGATGCCACCTTTTCTGTCAGATGCTGACTGGTTGTAGGAGTCCTCGGCCAAGTGGCACCCTCAGAAGTTGTGAGATGCAACTGTGGGAGCTCTAGGAAGTCATCTTAGGTTGCCAGCTGGTCCTGATCTGCGTAGTCGGGGGAGATCGAGCCTCCCGGACAGCAGGGATGTCGGATGCCGGCGAGACCATCGCAGCTGCGAAGCTTTCTCGACAAGCTTTTCATCAATATATGGTGCACCTCCGGTTGTTACCGAACGACTCTGGTACAGGTTCTGCAACTCGGAGCACTATTGCTGCCTGCGAACTGGACAGAACTGATTGGAGAGGGTGAATGCTAATGGTGGCAAGAGGTGAAGGGGTGCAAAGGAGTGAGGTCTAATGTCTGTGGGAGGTGTTGGGAGATGTTGGGGGGATGCTAGGGTCGCAGCTAGGGTGGGGGAGATTTTTATAATTTATAAAATTTAATAATTTAATTTTTACATTATATCATTACTTTGAAAGAAATAAGGGTACATAGATGAAGTATTAAAGGAAAGTAAATTTAAAACTTCTTCCTAAAAGAAATCATAAGGACTACTATATAAATATACAAGCCAACCTTACTTTATGCCATAAAGAATTATGAGGGCCTTATATAAAGAGCCAAACCTCATGGGGGTTAGCATATAAATGTACAACCCTTCACTTTATGCATTGTACACGTAGTGTACTTTTCCTAGGGAATCTTACATGAGAGGTCTTGTATAAAGAATAGAACTATAGGAGGACTAGTATATAAATGTACAAGATAACTTTAAACACATGGGCCATGGGTTGTACGTAAGTGGCTTCCACCTTTTCCACCTAATGAAAATGGCGCCCCAAGCCAGGGCGCCATTCACCAAATTGAAGCCTCCCAGTGGAGGCGTCATTTTCCCTTGGGCCCATAATATTAATATACACCATCTGTAAATGGCGCCCCTGACCAGGGCGCCAATTAATTGAAGACACGTTGTAGTGTCGTCAATTCTATTGCTAGCAATAGTGCCCCCAAGCCTTCAGGTGAATAGTGCCCCCATCCAGGGCGCTATTTCTTGAAGTGGTGCCCCAAGCCAGGGCGCTAATTAATTGAAGACACTGCATATTGTCGTCAATTCCTATTAAGGCAAACCCACCTCCTCCAACTAGCCCAAGGCTTCCAGCTGATGAAGAATCATCTCCTTTTCCTACTTGTTGGGTAGGCCCCTGCCAGCACCCCATCTTCTGAGTAAATGCTTCAGTTTCCCTATCAAAGTGGCCATGTGAGTAGCATGTGGATTGTACCTCTCCCACTCCCTTCTCGCTATGTCAAAGAAGTCTGCCTCTCTAAGCCAACCTCTCAAATCTGAAAAATTGACTCCTCTCTTGACCTCTACTGGTCCTCAAGAGGATAGGCTTATGATCGAGGTTGACCTAGCCAAACGTGAACCCTGCACAAAAGGGAAGTGGACCTCCCAATTAGCTGACATCAAGAGTCTATCCAGTCTGGAGCAACAAGGATTCGCCCTCAAGTTGGACTACGTGAACTGCGCATTCACCAATCCAATGTCGATGAGGGCAGCCTGCTGGATGAAGTCACAAAAGTCTTCAATCTCCCCAACTTAGGAATGAATCCCAGTTTTCTCAGAGGCTGAAGTCACCGTATTGAAATCACCACCCATGCACCAGGGGCGGCCCGAAGAGAAATGGTACTCGATAAGCTCTTGCTAGAGCAAAGACTTCCCTTCCCTAGTTTGAGGGCCGTAGACCCCAGAGAAGTCCCACGTAAAATCATCCCTCAAGCAACGGAAGTGAAGAGAAATAGCCCACCGGCCCACCTGCCTATCCTCCTCCTTCTCCACTTCGAAGGGATTCCACAACACCATGATCCCGTCAGCCCTACCCACTACCGGAGAAGCCACTCCCTGAGTAAGTCTACCACCACCTCTCTCTCTCATCAGCCCCTCCCCCTCCCCCTCACACTTAGTCTCTTGTATGCAAAGGATCATCTTGTCACCATCTCCCTCACCACTCTCCTCTTCTCCCCTCCTGCCAAACCCTGCACATTCTAAGAGATAATTCCCATAGGGAAAGAAAAGTGTTTCCCACTCCTCCCTCTTGATCCTTCCCCTCCACCTCACTCACCTCCACCCCTCTCTCTGCTCTTAATTGGGACTTCTCCCTGTTGGCCTCCCTTGCTAGTGCAACAAGTCATCTCGTCTGCATCAGGAGAAGAGACCCCCTAATCCCCTTATCCACCCCACATAAGAGACACTCAACTTCCTCGTCAAATCATAACTTCGCCTTCCTCCTGGCCCGGGATGCCTTCCCCCTCCAGCTCCCCAAAACCCAACAGGCCGGTGTTGCATCAAATGACTCAGCCCAATCACCCTCCTGGGACACTGCACCTCGGAGGGGGGATTTTGAAGCCTCCCCGAGGACTAGCTCCCTAGTGACCACTGTTGCCTGAAGGCACCATCGCCGGTGCCCCTGAAGAAGTCTCGAACTGTCGGCAAGTAACAGAGAGCTCACCAGCTACTCCTGCTTCTAGAGCAACCCCCTCGGGCTCTTCGAAGGGCCGCTGCCAGACGACACCACCAGCAGAACCCTCACTGTGTCTGGACCATAAGCCCTAGACAGGGCCTGCGGGGAAGATACCTGAGTAGGAGAAGGGGGTCCACCATCTTCTAGCAAGGAGTTGAGCTCCGGAAAGCGACCCCGCACTGGAAGATGTACTATCATCTGTGGCCTTTTCTCCACGCTGTGGCATACCACCACAGAGCTCTCAACTGCCTGCAGGGGTTGCGCAGACCAGCACCCTTCCTGATCAACCTCCATCTTCTGCTCCTTGTCCCCAGCCACCACCTGGGGACCATGTCATAGCTGGCCTCCACCTGGGACGTGCCGGAGAGGCTCCTTCAATGCTTGCAGTAGGTAGACGGCCATCAGCGGGCAAGAAATGGGCATCGGGCAAGTCCCGTGCACCGTTGCACATGGGAGAGGCGAATTGGGTCCAGTCGGGTGAGGGAGATGGAATGGTTCGGCCTTGTAGGATCCATTTGGCATGAGAGACGGTCTCACGGGTAAGTTCCGGGTAACTGAAACATGCCCATCACTTAAACCCCGTTTCATCTCTACCCGTGGTCAACCCGCCAGCTGAGCGAACTGGCGAGCCGGGGGTCTTACCTGGCCCACCCTTTGAATTTGAAGGTCCCGCCCAAACTCGAAGCCGTATGTCTTCAACCTTTGGCTATCTGCTCTACAACCCTTAACCCCGACGGCAGCAGACCCTGCATCTCCTCCAGCAACTATACGCGAGCAATGAGGTCTTCGCCGGCCATCGCCACTGTGATGACCCCTGGCACAACCGCCGGATTGGAAACGTAGATGGTCGCCAGGACCGCCATCCTCGAGCCCATGTTCGTGAACCCCAAACTACCCCTCTCCAACCTACCAAACTCCTTCACCAAGAACTCAATCCCCTTCTCGTCACACAAGAGCACAGGGACCCCCTCTAGGATCACCTTGAGTCTCCTCTCTAGGTTGGGGAAAGTTCCCTGATGAAGAGCCCACCTCTACAACCAGAGTCCAACGTCGCCAGCACTCAAGAACCCAGACTCCAGCGCTCTCACCGGCCCCTCCTCATCCTGGACAAGCACCAGGAAGCTACCCGTGACTGTACGAGTCACCACCCAACTGCCTCCAAAGCTTTTAACGAGATGGCACTGGACGACCACTACTGAAGACGTGCCTTCAAGGGTGGTCGCCACAAGGCACCTCCGCAGCCATCAGAGCCTAGACTGCAGAGGCTCCGCTGGAAACGCTCTGGCGTCCGCCCACCTCTTGCCGCCAAGTCGAAACTACTCCTTGAGGCCAGAACCTTCACCAATCACCACCGTCGTGTATGTCTGGAAGCACGCCGCTGTCAGCGGAGAGACCCACGGATAGAGCACCTATAAGTGGCCCTGTCTCCCGCACCTGAAACAAGTTGGCGGGAGGCCACTGGTAGGACGCATGCCAGGCAGAACACCCCCTCCACGGGCCATCGCCCCCACCACCACAAACCCCCAGGGATGAACCGGCCCCGAGCGAGGCGTCGTCGAGCGAGAAGGTAGATTATAACTACTCTTCCGACGAAGAAGCCTTTGCTGAGGATGTCGTAAGTGTTGCTTAGCTCGGGCGAGACCTTCTTTCGACGCTTGGCTTATTCTGACCCTTGGTTGTTTATTCATTCACCCTGCCCCCAGGAATCGGCTCAACCGGGAGGTACGGAAGCATCCCTTCCCGGCGCACCGGGAGGTACCGACGTCGGCCTGGGGAAGCTGGCGGCTCCCCTCGAGGCTTCGCAGCAGGAGGTGGCACCGGAGACCGCCCCCGCTACTGAGGAGGAGTTGGAGGAGGGGGAGATAACCCCTGAAAGCCAGGTTGTCCTTTTTGCCGAGGTAAGGCGGGCTCTTGCACCACTTGTCTTTTCTGAGGCTCGGATCTCCGGCTTCGCTTATCAGAACTTCGGTCTCTTACCCCTATTTTCTTGATTCCTGTGCCTCAGGAGGAGGGAGATGCTCCGGAAGGACGCTCCGGGGGTCGCCGCAAGACTATTGCCAAAAGGCGAGGGAAGATGGTCTCTGAAGCGGCGACAGAGGAGCCGAAGACCTTGTCGGCCGAGGAAGTGGCCCAAATCGTCACTTTCCTTCGGTCAGACACCGGACTCAAATTGCTGGTTCCTCTGCCCCCTCTCCGAGAGCTCGTGACATCTAAGGAGGGACGGCAACCCCGGGGGCAACTGGTCGAACATGCGGCGCAGGGCGAAGAGGAAAGTCCTGCCGGAGAGACGACCCAGGAGCCGGCCCCGCCCGTTGTGCTGCGGCTGCCCGGATCCGAGGGCGAACCCGGAGATGTTGCTGCGGCTAGGAGCACTCCCCTAGCCATAGTCGGCCAAGAGTTGGCCATGGAGGTCGGGGAGTCGAGCACCCTATCCGTGGAGCTCCCCTCCTCCTCGACCATGGTGGACGCCGAACTGTGGGCCGCAGTTGACGCGACGGTGGAGTTCAAGCCGCCGGAGGTGCCTTCCCTCGGCCACGTCGCCTCGGATGCCCCGGTTCGACAAATGCTGGGGATGCTGCGCTCCTTGGTGCTTGCAGACCCGACCCTCACATACAGAGGGGTGCATGCCATTGCCGTACAGCTGACCGGGGCTCTGCAGATGCTGGGGTGCCCTCTGGAGGAGTGGTCGCGACGGGTGCTGTTGCTGTTGAAATACGTGAACCGTCGGGACTTCCTCGAGGCGCGGGTTCCCAACGAGTTGGCGGCGATCAAGGCCCAGAAGGCAGAATATCTGGTAGCCTTGGAGGAGCGCCGGCATGGGGGAGAGCAGTCTGCCCGGGTGTCCCGCTCATTGTTTGCTTGCTAGGTCCGAGGGTCATTCGGTCTTGTGACTACCACCCCCAAGGTGGTTTCACATCATAGGGAGAGCGTGCCGGAGAGGGGGCTGGGGAGGCGTACCGGTGAAGGGTCACATAGGGTGTGCCGGAGAATGGCCGTGCCGGGTTAGGAGCGCACCGGTGGGGGTTGAGTTGGGCATGCCGGTGGAGGCAAAGATGGACTGTGCCGGTGGAGGCCCAGGGGTAGAGTGTACCGGCGAAAGTCCGGGGAAGGAGGGGCTAAGCATGGGTAAGGTCAGTGCAGGTGAGGGCTGGGTTGGTGCAGCCATAGGCAAGGTCGGTGCAGGTTCGTGGAAGGTCTGTGCGAGGTCCATGCAAGGCCCATGCGTGGCAAGGTCTATGCAAGGAAAGGTCCATGCGAGGTCTATGCACATGCAAGCAAGGTCAACGCATATGTGCAGGCAAAGTCAGTGCACATATCGACAAGGTCAGTGCACATGTAGAAAGTGCAAAGGGCAAGGTCAGTGCACATGTAGGTAAGGTTAGTGCACATGTAGACAAGGTCAGCGCACATACAAGCAAGGTCAGTGCACATACAAGCGAGGTCAATGCACATATAGAAAGTGCAAAGGGTAAGGTCAGTGCACATGTAGGCAAGGTCAGTGCACATGCAGGTAAGGTCAGTGCACATGTAAGCAAGGTCAGTGCACATGTAGAAAGTGCAAAGGGCAAGGTCAGTGCACGTGTGGGCAAGGTCAGTGCACATGCAGGCAAGGTCAGTGCACATGTAGGCAAAGTCAGGGCAAATGCAAGCAAGGTCAGTGCACATGCAAGTAAGGTCAGTGCACATGCAAGCGAGGTCAATGCACATATAGAAAATGAAAAGGGCAAGGTCAGTGCACGTGTAGGCAAGGTCAGTGCGCATGCAGACAAGGTCAGTGCACATGTAAGCAAGGTCAGTGCACATGTAGGAAGTGCAAAGGGCAAGGTCAGTGCACGTGTAGGCAAGGTCAGTGCACATGTAGGCAAGGTCAGTGCGTATGTTCAGGCAAAGTCCATGCGTGTTCAGGGAAAGTCCATGCGTGTTCAGGCAAAGTCCATGCATGTTCAGGCAAAGTCATTGCGTATGTTCAGGCAGAGTCCATGCATGTGTGCAGGCAAAGTCCATGCATGTTTGAGGTTGAGTCCATGCAATGCAGGGCGAAGTCCATGCATGTTTGGGGTTAAGTCTATGCAATGCTGGCGAAGTCCATGCACGTTTGGGGTTAAGTCCATGCATGTTTGGGGTTAAGTATGTTGGTTAATGTGAGTTTATATGAGGGTGTTAAGCCGATGGTCAGTAGATGTCCTTGCTGCTCTATACATAAAGGAGATAGTCAGATTGCATGGGATACCAACCTCAATAGTGTCTGACAGAGACCCGCGTTTCACTTCTTACTTTTGGAAGGGTCTACAACATTCGTTGGGGACTAGACTTAACTTCAGTACTGCATTTCACCCTCAAACGGATGGTCAGACAGAAAGAACAAATCAATTGGTGGCAGATATGCTTAGGGCATGTATCATTGATTTTGGTGGTAGTTGGCATGACCACTTGCCTTTGGCCGAATTCGCATATAATAATAGCTACCAGGCAAGCATAAAGATGGCACCTTTCGAAGCTTTATACGGAAGGAGTTGCCGATCACCCTTATGTTGGGATGAAGTTGGCGAAAAATAGCTATTAGGCCCGGATATGGTAAGGGATACCACTGAAAAGATTCAACTCATTTGAGAAAGACTTCAAGTTACTCAGTCAAGGCAAAAGGCTTATGCTGACACACGAAGAAGGAAACTTGAGTTCCAAAAGGGTGACCATGTGTTCCTCAAGTTATCGCCTGGACGAGGAATAAGGAGATTTGGTGTAAAGGGCAAGCTTACGCCAAGGTATATCGGACCATTTGAGATATTAGAAAGAGTTGGAGAGGTTGCTTACCGCATCGCTCTATCTCCTCAATTGTCCGAGGTGCACAATGTGGTTCACATTTCTATGTTGAAGAAATATATGCACGATCCGTCACATATTATCGACCATGGAGACTTGGTAATTCAAAAGAATCTTACTTATGAATAAAGACCAATGAAGATTCTCGATCAAGAGGTACGAACATTGAGGAATAAGACTATTCTCATGGTAAAGGTGCAATGGAATAAATACTCAGAACATGAAGCCACATGGGAAACTGAGGAGTCAATAAGGAAGCGATTCCCCGATCTATTCTAAAAAGGTATATACTCTACACTCTCCACAACTATATGGAAGTGAATGTGGGGACCAAATTCTTTTAAGTGGGGGAGGGTGTAGCAACCCTGAATTTTTGAAATAAAATTTTAAATAAAATTATGAATAGTGACTTTCATTAAGTTACCATTTTATTAAGTAACGGCTCTTTGAATAGGCGTCACTTAATCAACTAATGACCCTTTTAAAAGCGTCAATTCATTTAGAACCCCGGTAAGAATCCTATTTGGAATAAGAGCAGTAATTAACGCCCTTACTCTAGGCGCCAATTATTAAAATGAAGACTTTCTGCAAAGGTGCTAATTTACTGACTGACGCCCTTGCAAATGTCACCAATTAAATAGTGCCCCCAGACAAGGTGCTATTTAAAATTTCCTTGTATATCGTTGAGGTGAGAATAGATCAAAGGGTGAGGGACTCCCATCAAATGATTAGTGTCAAGGTGATAAGTAAGATCGAGAGTGAAAGAGACATGCTCCTCAACACCATGAAACTTGTAGGGCTCAATAGGTTCAGATAAATTGATGAATTGAAGAATGTCCTCAATAAGATTAGATTCTTCGAAATTGTGAAGAGGTAAAAGATCAATACCATCCCCTTGATCAAAAAGTGCCCAATCAAGATGAAAGTTATGAAGGGTACCCGCCTCCTCCTTTACCCAATAGTGATTATTCATGACTCCACTCAATTCATCATCTATTCACACATCCTATTCATCCTTCCCTTAGAATAAGTTCTCTTCAAATTCAAGAAGGGAAGTGAATGGGATTTGATCATGGCTTGTACACTACTTTCTTCTTCTTCGCCTCCCAACTTAAGATCATCAACTTCTCTAGAACTCTCCTCATAAGGGCAGCTAAACTCAAGCTCCTCAAACTCACCCTTTTGGTCATCATCATCACAACTATAGCTAGCTCCCTTTAAAACTTTCTGATAAGAATCCCCCATATTCTCCACATGATCTAAATCAAGAGTGATTTGAGTATTGTGTTCATGGGAAACCATGGGTTGTTCATCAAAGCTTTCAGTATTGTCAAGTTGTGAAAGTTGGTAATCAGAATTGCCATTGGAGGAGCTAGGCAATTGATCCAATTCCATGTCATTGATGGTTTTAGCAATTTGATCTAGTCGGGTTTTGTTGGATTGAAGTTGAGCCGTGATGAATTGATGACACTGATGAAATTGATTCAATCTCTCCTCTTGATTGAGAGTTGGGCATGGAGGAGATAGATGTGTAGACTGAGAAGCAGAGTTCGAAGGATAAGAAGTTGAATAATGAGGTAGGGGAGAGGATGTAGGTTGTCCTCTATAGTGGGCTTGATCATGAAAGCTATTTAAAGATGGAGTCCAATTTTGAAAGAATTGATCCGAAAGATTTTGGGCCGGGCCTTGATAAGAATCCCAAGAATTATTATGTTGTCCTCCCCCATAAGAATCATAAGAAGGTATGGAGGGTCTTTGAGCAATTTGGGCTTGTTCTTGGGGGCGAAATGAATTATAGGGTCCATGAAAGAATTGAGTGGATTGGATATGATCTTGGTTAAAGGAATGAAGTTGGGCCCCCATGAGTGATGGGCTTTCATTGTGGGCCGACCAAGAGTATGGGGTTTTGTGATGGGTCGGGCCATTGTGGGTGAATGATAACGGTTGAATTGGACTATTGTTAAGATTATGGGCCGACTTGGCAAGCATAAGGATCCATTCAAGCACAAAGTCCAAGTAACACAGTCATTTTGTAATCATCAAAATCACATATACAACAAGCCTATCTCACATATTCTCTATGCGGATGACTCTATTATATTCATGAATGGTGGTGTATCATCGATTAAACAACTGCTTCTGTTTTTGGGAAGATATGAATTGTTGTCTGGCCAGCGGATTAATGCCCATAAAAGCTGTTTTATGGTGGCTAAACAGATGCCTCGCTGCTCTATTGATCGCATATGTCATTTATCTGGCTATCAACACAAAACAGGTAGCATCAAATATCTGGGCATCCCTCTTTTCAAAGGTAGAGTCAAAAGCCCTCATTTTAAATATCTGTTGGACAAAGTTAGTGCCAAGCTTGCTGGCTGGCAAAGCAAACTACTGCCTCAGGCAGGAAGACATGTTCTTATTCGATCGGTTTTGTCTTCCATCCCTATGTACACTGCCAGTGCAGCATCTATTCCTTATACTATATTCAAACAAATTGGGAAAATCTACTCTAATTTCTTGTGGCAGGGGTTTGAAACAGCCCATAGAAAGCACTGGGTTTCTTGGGATAAAATGTGTTGTCCTATCTCTGAAGGTGGACTTGGCATCCGAAGCCTATTAGATACTCAGCTGTATTTCTATGTTAAACAACTATGGCTTTCAATACACAACAATTCTCTTTGGGCTAAGTTTGTTAGAAGCAAGTATTATCATGGTCTTCATATATCAGACTCCAAAACTCCATTTCCAGCTGGTATAAAAGGGCATTTGAAGGAGACTTTATTTTCTCCTTACCCTTGTCAAATCTTGACATTGAATTGGTCAATTCTTTCATTTCAGATTCTAAAGAAGAGATTTTAAGTTCAGAATTTATTACCTCTTCTTCACACACAAGAATCTGTTTCTGTAAGGCATCATTCAAGTTTTTCAATAGTTCTAATTCTCTTTCTAATTTCTGCTCCCTCTCAGATTGAATTTTCTCTTTGGCAGCTTTTTCTTTTTCAATGTCTATCCATTTTTGTCCCATGACAATGTTCAGCACCATTAGCTTTTTATTCTGATCTTTTAAGAAATTATTTTCTTCCTCTAATTTCCCATTTTGTATCAGTTCTTTTACAAGAAACTGATCTTCAGAACTAGCTCCACAATTCCTGTCAGCTTCAAAATCCTTAACTTGCCTTTCCAATTTCTCAACATTTTTCTGTAACTCTAAATTTACAGATTTAATAGCTTCATATTTTTCAGCAAGTAATTTATTCTCACACTTGTATTTCTCTAGCCCTTCTTCATTTTCATTCTTAAGCAGCTATCCACATGCAAGTTCTTTTTTCTATATGTCATTTATTTCATGTAGCCTTGACCATTTCTTGTCGACCTCATACCCATCCACTGGGATTAGTGTGATATTCACTTCTATACCTATATATTCCCTGCTACATTTTGTAGGTCAGGTCCAACTATCTCAATTACTTCATGACTAGGAGGTTGCAGCCAGATATGGCTGAGAAAATCAAGTTGGCATTATCATCTCTAACAATATCCATCTGGGTGTTTATGAGTGTGCCTTCTCATGTGTCAATCACAAAGACATATTCTAGAATATGTATTTTTTTTGAAATTGATATTCCAATATATGTATTATCAACCCTTCAGATGAGGAACATGGATATGTAACCAATTTCATGCAGGAAGGGCTCCCATAAGTAGAATAAGCTAATTTCAAATCTTATATAATGTCATTTTATTTTCATGTTTTTCTTGAGAAAGTAGATAGTACCTTGTTTCTCTTGGACGTAGCATGTGGCATGAGTATATTAAATAGCATTCCGTAACCACACCTGTTCTCAAAAAAAGGCATTAAAATCTTATCGTTCCCATGGATCACTCGCATTAGCTCCCATTGCACCTTCTTGGACTCTGTTTTATATCCAGTTTCACCACTATTTCATTTATTAATTATTTCTTCAATCCATTGATTCTACCTCCTCATTGAACTTTTTATGGATCCTTATCTCTATGACATTTTTTTATTTGGCATTTTTGCATATAGACTATTTTAGAAGAAAAGTAATCCTCCATCGCCGCCCTGGTCATAAAGTCCCTCAAGGAGCCCGAGCGCGACTGCAAGAAGATGAAGAACATCAAGCACAATGACATCTCCCTTGATTATGTGGTGGAGATCGCCTGTGTCATGCAGCCCAGGTTGATGGCCAAGGACCTGAGGGGCACTGCGAAGGAGATCCTCGACACCTGCATCTCTGTCAGGTGCACCATTGACAGAAAGGACCCCAAGGACCTCCAGACCGAGATTGCGGAAGTGGCCACTAAAAAGTATGATAGACTGTAAATATGTAACAATTAGTCATAATGCATCATTCAACCATCAAAATTTCTCAATTGAATATCCACAGCCATCAAAACAATATTGTCCATACAATTCAACCAGTGAGATCACACATGTGAGAGAGAGATAGTAAAAAGTTCCACATGAACAGCAGAATTAAAAAGGATCAGACTCCCCCTGACAAATAGCATGAATAGCCATGAAAGTAAGGTGAATAAGGTAAGACAGTTAAGCTCAAGTAAATTCATGCATTTCAATAAGGAGAATGGATGAGTTGACCCTTTAATTTCCAAGAGCCAAGAGCCCAAGGGCGCCCCTCTCTCTTCCTCCTCCTCTGATCTCCAGGGTTTGAGAACCCCTCAATCTCATCTTCTGATCCTCTCCTAGCTATCTCCGGTGCCGCCGCCGCCGTTCTTCTCGCCGCCGATCCACCACGAGTGATTGTTCGAAGTGCTGTCCGGGTTGCTGTCTTGCTTGACAGAGCTCCAGCACGAGAATTTTCGTGCTCAAGTATCAAGTCTTCTGAAGCTCAAATTTTTATGGTAGGTTCCCCTTTCCAACCACGAATCCCACAAAAAAATCCATCCCAAATCCTTTATTTTCGATTTTTATCATTTTCTTCATTCCACCTATGTCAATCTGCCCTCAGTGCAGATCTAATTCCAGAAAGTCACCATCCAACCCATCACCCCAGCTTAACCTCCACCAAATTGTATGAAATTTTATATGGAGATTCTATCCACCACATAGCATGTCCCATATTTTTTTTTTGAATTTAGGAATTGTCTAACCACTCCTAAAAATTCCCGCAACTCCCAATTTTTTGTTTGTTCACAATGTTCCAGACTCGACCCCCATCTACTCTAAATTCCACGAAAATTCCATACCTCCATAAAAGCCCACATAAAAAATTATCCCCGTTCTCCTGACTTCCAGAGATAAAACTTTCATGAAGGCCACGCCACCCAGATCCCTCCTTAACCACTCGGTTAACCCCTGTTCTCAAGAAACCCCACTTTCTATCCTGTCAACCACCATCTAGTGGAACAGCAGCTTCTAAAATCTGTCATGGCCAGCACCGAAGATTCAGAATTATTTCTCCCACCTGGGGACGAAGCATTTTGAAAGGGCTTTCCAACACCACTGGTCTCGCATCGATCCGACATCGGCACTGGTTGCAGTAACATTTTTCAACGAGTCGCGCACTGCCAAATAGCAGCTCTGGTTCGTGGACGACACCCGGTGATCATCCCCGGAGCGACCGCCTCACCTCCCGTGGAGCCGAACAACCCGCCACCACCCCCAGGACCGCCCAACCAAGAAGCCCCGATGCTGCAGCGACCTCTCGGCGTTCCTGGCCCGCCAACCATGATGTGGGCCCCACAAGCGCTAGCACTTGCCACCGCCAAAGCGGCCCTGAGTGCTGCCCATCAACCCGAACGCGATACTCCCAGACCCGTGTGTTGCCCTTTACCTCCCTGCGTAGAGTGGGCAGAGTTTTCACTTATGTATTATCATTGATTGTTGTACCGGGAGTACGAGTTTCGGCTGGGGTCATCTTCCCCACGCCCGGAGCGTGGAGGTAACTCCGCCACCCCCTTGTAAAGAAAAGGGTAATTACCATGCACTGTAATACCCTGTCTGTATTATTCAGCCTGCCAGGAGAGGGTGAGGCGGGAGAATTGGGTGGTACACCATCCAAAGTAAATCAGGTAGAAGCTTCAACTTTCGGTCATGCCACCCATTTTGGGAAGAAATGGGGGTGCCTCCCTCCAGCAAATCATAATATTATCTTTAGGAATGAGTAGCCCTACCAGATACCTGAGCTAGAGGTCAAGGGTAACAGGATTCCTCCTCCACCCGACCTTTACTCACAAGAAAAGGGGGATGGAGGTATCACCTCCTTCACTGAATTTCTATCCATTCTAAAAGGGAAGCAGTCGAGTCAAAGCTCCAATCCTGAGGTCAAAGGTTCTTGCTTTCTGTCTCCTCCTGCTTCTTTTATAAAGAGCGGGGCAGGTGTCAGCTCCTCTTCAACCAGAAAAGCTCCTCGGCATGAGGAATCCTCCCAACAGCCCTCTTAGGAGAATGAAGGTGGTAGGCAACAATCCTCACCAATAACACCACAAGAGCCTCTGAGGCCTCGATGGGTAGAGGAGATGCGGCTATCCAACGTCAGGGTGGGCAATCAAATAATGAAGCTACTGAAGAAACTCCCAACCAGGTTTACCATATGGGAGATTTTATCTCTAAGTGAAGAGGAGTGAAAAGCGATGATTGAAGCCTTACAGACGCTAGCTCAATATGAAGCATGCTTGGCAGAATACCAGCTTGAGCTGGCAATCACCTTTACGGAGGATGACATGCTGATTCTAGGTGCTAACCACAATAGGCCCCTATAGATGCGGGGGCAACTCAACTGCCAACCACTGAAACGAATCTTGATAGACCCAGGGGCCACTGTCAATATTCTCCCTTACTGCATATATCAGAAGTACTATTTAGATGCTCAGCTCCGAAAGTAAGTGATATGCGAATTGCAGGTTTCAACCAGAAGTTTGAAGTCCTACTCGGAGTAGCAGAATTCAACTTTACACTGGGAGATCTCACCTCAAAACTACAGTTTCATGTAATCAATTCCAGCACCTCTTATAAGGCACTGCTTGGTCAACCCTGGCTACACGAGCACCTGATAGTGCCTTCCATGTTGAGTTATGATTTTGATGATAACTAACTTCATGTGTGATGATCTGATTTTGATGATGACTAAACTCAATGTGTGATGATCTGATTTTGATGTTTGTTGAAGATATTATTTTGATGATGACTAAACTCAATGTGTGATTGATTGCCTTGTTCCTGATGAAAGTATGAATTAATCATGGTTGAACCATGATTGAGATGATAAATGGACTTTGAGTTTCTCAAGCAACGGCACGGCAACAACACGTCTCACACAACCGAGACAATCTCACACCGAGGAACCAATCCTCCGATGCTCAACACAGCCTCGAAAATCTAGTTGTAGCATCCAACGCTACGACCTCCGCTGCGCACTCAGATCCATGTGTACAGCCACCACAATGACGACTCAGGATCCTCCATCCCGACAATCCTCTGCAACTCCGCAGGCTCTGATCCTCAACACATCAAAAATCTCAACACCAGCCGTAAATTCTCACAAACACCGCCCAACTGGCACTCGTCCTTCCAGAGCAGTGCCAACACACCCTTACACATCAGGGAATGGGCGACGCTTCTCACTGGCAACCACCTTGCCAACACACAGGATGCGTCTCACATGGACTTCATGGCACGCGAAGGCCAACCAATCCAAACACATGATGCAAGACGACGAACCTCAATCCAACGCGATCTCCTCCAACCAATGGAAAAAACTCAACACTCCTCCGACCAGCAAAAGGTCCCCATGCTCGACCTAACCTTGAACCTTGCACACGCTGGGAACAACACCTATCAGCACCAGAAAATCCATTACTTCCGTCAGGTCAGCACCTCCGACACATTTACCAAGTGTCTTGTCAGACCACGATCACAACACTTCCTGATGCACCATCAGTGCGACTCCTCGAACTGCAACACACCACACCTCGAGCCGCAGCACGAGCCATAACCGGCACCTGCCAACGCTCATCCTCGAGCCGCAAGCTTGCTACTGGGCCTTCACATCTCGAACTAGGTCCAGGGCGACCACAGCTCAATCCAAGAAGATCCTCTGCTCATCCGAGCACATCTCGACCAGAGTGCCCGCTCTGCCACCTTGAACAACGATCTCAACACCTCAGGGGCTGGACAATCCTCAAGCTAGGGTGGTGTGGACGTCAAAAAAATGACGGCAAGGGTCCCACGGCACCTGCGGCACTCGCATCCACGTGCGAGGAGAAGGCGGGAGGGCCGAATAAACCAATACCTCATCCGGCCAGGACGAGAACCTGCTCGGCAGTCCGCTACCCATCAAGGGAGCCCCCGGGCAGAAGGTATCCATGATCGGTCATGCCGAGAGGTGAATCGAAGAAGAGCCGAAGATTTCGGCACACTATCGGCTTATGCCGGAAGGCACGCAAAGCCACAGATCGAAGGCCGGGAATGGTAAATGAAACATTCCAGATGTCATGCGCTCAACTAAAACACCCCGGGAGTGCCAACACTTATATGAAGGGCCGCGACTTCGAAAAGAATCCGTTCGGCACTTAAAACGGCACGGAAAGGGCTTAAAACGGCGCCACATTGCTAGAACCTGTCATATTTTATTTGGAGTCCTATGTACATATTGGGCAGATCTTAGTTTTGTTGTTGTGATGTTCATTCATCAAGTGTAGTTCATTAGACCTGGGCAATGATGTAAATATTTATACTGACCATCACATTGCGAAGGTGGTTGATTGAATGTCATAGCAACACAATGAATATCTATACACAGCTGTGGAGGTTCCTCGAAGCACATAAGCTGTGATGGGTTTGAATTGGGTGGTCTGACATGTCAGTCAACACCTTGCAATGCTATGACTGTCCAATTATTTTCTGAGCCCGACAGTTGCTAAAGCAAGTGCCTCTAACGGTGGCTGAGGGCCTCACAGGGCAATGATGTGACAATGTATCCATGACCATCACATTGCGAAGGTGGTTGATTGAATGTCATAGCAACATAATGAATATCTATAGCTGTGGAGGTTCCTCGGAGCACATATGCTGTGATGGGTTTGAATTGTGACGCGGGACATGTCAGTCAACACCTTGCAATGCTATGACTGTCCAATTATTTTCTGAGCCTGACATTTGCTAAAGCAACTGCCTCTAACGCTGGCTGAGGGCCTTACAGGGCAATGATCTAAATATTTGTACTGAGCCAGACATGTCAGTCAACACCTTGCAATGCTATGACTGTGGCTGAGCCCCCTACTTGCCAAAGCAAGTACATGTCCAAATTTTGGAACAGTTGATGTTGCATATTTTTCTGCGATGCCTTCACATGGCCTGTGACTAGCACTGTGATCCATGCCCAAAATGAGTTTAGGTGATTTAGTTTAATTGTGTTTGTGGGTTTCATTGGCACCATTTAAAGTGAAGGTGGTTGATTGACTGTCATAGCAACACAGTGGACATCTTTATTATAGCTGTGGAGGTTATTCAAAGCACATATGCTGATGGATTTGAATTGTGAGGGCTGGCAATTGGGACAACACTGGAAGTCTTCTATGAATTTTATGTGGCAGATTTCCTTTACAATGCATATCACCCTGTCATTGAAATAGTGTAGGCAAACAGATTTGAATGTCATGGTAATTGAACATATGTAGGCCCATTTCAACTCTGGCTCATTGTTCTGGCTAGCTCTGGTTCTGGTTTTAGATTGGGTAAAAAGAGCCTAGCAAGATATTATATAAGTTGTTTGTTGTTGACTGCGTCAACGCATGTGCATGATTGCGTCAACGCATCCATTCAACCAGCAGCTCTTCCAGTAGGCCTTAAGCTTCTGGATGGGGTACTGCGTCAACGCCGTGTACTCACTGCGTCAACGCAGCCTTCCCACCAGCAGACTTAGCGAGAATGCCTGAACAAACTGACAATGCCGGCAGGGCCCCAACCAAACCTCGATATTCGCAAGAAGCACGATCCTGAGGGATGCGGCCAGATAATGATCACGGACAACGCCTCGCTCATAACCCAAAACACATCGAGCAGCAAAGCAGGCACATGCAAGAAGCACAAGTCTGGCGTTGCCTCAGCAAACACGAAAACCAACCACGACATCACAGAGAAAACACACTCCTTGCCATGGAAACCAACACCGGTCAATGCCCGCGCTCGGTGGACCAATCAAACGTCAGCTTCACAACCTGCTGACTGATCTTAAACCCTGCACCAAGGGCAACCAACGCTGAGCTTCCACCAGCTTACACCTGGCAAGCAGGACGCTGACATCAACACCGGACCAACTTTGCCAGAAGACAACTTCTAACAAATCCCAGATCCAATATGGGAAAAGTACACATCATAATCGACCACCAAAGGCCTCGCTGGCACATGGCTCTCACCATTACTGAGTCTCAACAACCTGCATCTTCTGTCTATGAAAGACCATCCACTGGTCACCAGATACGCATCAACGGGAAACCTCCACCGGGCCAATCAGTATGCCCCAAATCACCACTGGCCATCCGTTGACTCTTCCACAGACCATTATCAGAAGTCGATCTAAATCTCGCTTAGACATCGCAACCGATCTCAAACCTCACGCCTACTCTACCCTCTCAGGGGAGCACGATGAAATCACCTGACAGGATCTCACCTCAGTCTGCACGTCACTCGGCGCAACACACCGGGAAATCCTCCCCTACTGAACATAGACCAAGGATCACCATATCCAACGCCAATGTCTCATCAGAGACCTTTGCACATGGGCATCATCCTTCACCCTATCTCATCAAACCCTTCACCTTAAAAATGATCTGAAAGGATGCCTACCAATCACAGTTCCACTCTTACCACAGAGCCTCGGGACACAACCTCTCACGATCCACAACACACTTCTCTAAAAACCAACAAGTGTCGTCTACTACTACAGCAAGCAGGTCAACAACACCGCGACCAATGCACACGGGTCCCCAGATAATACACTTCTTACCATGGTCGATCGCTCGATCAACCTCACCAGCCGATCACGGCAACCAACCGGGACCCATAATCTTGTCAGAGATCACTTCTCCAAGGACACGATCTCACCCAAGAACACAGCTTCCAACACAGAAACTGGGTACTCATGTGACAACCTCGCCATCACGTTTCCCCAGTTCTCATCCAGCCAGTGCTGCAAACCACAATGCCTCAAGCAACGACACGACAACAACACGTCTCACGCAACCCGAGACAACTCACACCGAGGAACCAATCCTCTGACGCTCTACACATCCTCGAAAATCCACCCATAGCATCCGACGCTACCACCTTCCGCTGCGCACTCAGATCCACGTGCACAGCCACCATAACGACAACTCAGGATCCTCCATCTCGACAATCCTCTGTGACCCCGCCGGCTCCGATTCACAACACCTCAGAAATCACAACACCAGCTGCAAATTCTCACAAACACTGCCCAACTGGCACTCATCCTTCTGGAGTAGCGCCAACACCCTTACACATCAGGGAATGGACCTTGCCAACACGATATTCGTCTCGCACGAACTTCGTGGCACACGAAGGCCAACCAATCCGAACACACGATGCAAGACAACGAACCTTAACCCAACGCTATCTCCACCAACCAATGGAAAAACTCAATACTCCTCCGACCAATAGAAGGTCCCCGTGCTCGACCTGACCTCGAACTTTACACACGCTGGGAGCAGCACCTTCCAGCACCAAAAAAACTATTACCCTCATCAGGTCAGCACCTCCGACACACTCACCAAGTGTCTTGTCGGACCACGATCACAACACCTCTCGATGCACCACCACTGCAACTTCTCGAACAGCAACACACCACGCCAAGAGCCGCGACATGAGCCATAATCGGCAACCGCCAATGCTCATCCTCGAGCCGCAAGCTCGCCACTGAGCCTTCATAATCTCAAACCACATCCGAGGCAACCATAGCCCAGTCCAAGAAGATCCTCCGCTCATCCAAGCACATCTCGACCAGAGCGCCCGCTCTGTCACCTCGAACCACGAGCAATCCTCGCTAGTCACCTGACCTCGTTGCAGATTTCTCGAACACAACACCACAGCGGTACACCTGTCGGCAACCTCTGCCCAACGCAGCACAACTGGGGCCACCATCGATAAGGAAGAAAGCTCTCGACCTCGATCCTCAGACCCCACACCGGCACTCCGACGACGACAGCAACCACCTTCACAGTGCCAACGTCGCGCACTCACGCTCTCACATGAGAAACCAAGCAGAAAATAAGCACGAAATCCTATGCCAACTGTCGACTATATTGGACCTTACGGACTCTGATCACTACAATATCTTGAATTCTCATGTACTTTCACAACCATAGCTCTGATACTAGCTGTGGCGACTCGGGATCCGAGTACCGGAAAGGAAACGGCACGACTCGAACCTCGGCCCGCCTCCCACGAGCCCGAAGACTTGGAAGGGATAAAAGGATAGGTGCGATGCACATAGAAATAGGAAATAAAACAGGACAACAGATATAATAACAGAAATAAATAACTAACGACAACAGAGTCCAGTCCAACAGAAAGTATAGTCTAGAGTAGTCAAATGTACCACTTGCCAAGTGAACACTCGGCCCGACAGGCTAGCAACTAGGAACCTCCACACCGCTCCCTCGAACCTCAAGGAAGAACCACCGCACCGGAAAACTAGGGGTGAGACTCCTATCACTGGCTCAGTAGGGATCCCGTGGAACCCCAACCGAGAAAACAATGGCAAAAAGGAAAGCTACGCTAGCTGCAGAAGGAACGATAGTAACGACAAGAACAACAAATCGGTAGCTGGTCAAAACTTGGCACTACAGCTACTCCTACCGACAACAGAAAAGCACGACCCGGTCTCTCATCGGGGGACAACCAAGCCACGCGTTCGACACACGACCCAGTCTCCCGTTAGGGGACAATCAAGTCACGCACCCGACATCTTGATTTCACGATCGATAGACTACCAGACACGAACTGTCCTAGCCACGCTACCAGAAAATGACACGACGCCTCGGTCGCAGCGGCCTGCCCTCTCTGAAGGGTCCAAGCCAAAACCACACGGTCTGAAAGCACAGTCACGACCTCATCGTCGTGAACTCTACACCGACTAGGGAGAACCCTCGGTGACGCTCACCAGAACCCCAGACCTCGGCTACGGGAACACTTCCGAAAATAACACCCGAGACCTCGGCTACGGGAACGCTCCCGAAAACAACACTCGAGACCTCGTCTCGCAGACGAGAACGAAAACCCGGGACACGATAACTCACGTCACGTGACGGGAGCACCGCCCACTAGAAGAACGACCGGATGCGTCCCTTGACGTCTTACATCGTGCCACAAGTGTCTAGCTACAATGCCCCGGGCGCGAGACTCAGACACACACAGTAACCAGGAACTCACGACAAGGACTAGTTGGGGTCACACTCGTCAGCGCGTGTCCTCTGCCCCCAACTACGTGTGCACACACAGACCATCTGCTCTAGGTCGGGTCCTCTAGCTGGCCGTGAAGAACGGCGACACGACGAAGCTCGCGAGCCTGATGGGCCAAGGCGGCGGCGGCGCGCCGGGATACTCGGCGCCGGCGGCGCTCGCGAGCGCGGGCGGCGACTCCGGGATCGGCGACCTCTCGTTCGGCATGGGCGCGAGCCCGGGCGAAGGCGCGGAATCGCTCGAGATCGAGCGCGCGCCGGCAGGCGCGAAAGTCGGCCTCGTCGACGACGGCGATATTTTCCACGGCGCCTTCGGCGGGACGATCTTCGACATCGTCACCACTCGCCTGAAGGCCGAGAAATCGAATTACGCCGAGCTCGATCCGGAGGGACGGATGAATCGGCTCTTCAACGGGTATGGGGAGCCGGGCGCAAAAAAAGCGCGGAAACCGGCCGGCACGTCGAATCGCTAAGGGGAACGTTATGGGGAATAAGAAATTCGATCGACTCGCGTCTTATGTCGTCGTCACGGTAACGAGCGCTTCGGTGATATTCGGTTCCGTGCCTATCGCGATCGCGGATACGCCGACCGCCGGAGATACCGCTTCGAAAGTCCCTACCGTCGAGCAGGCGTGTACGGCCCTTCGGAACGCCGCCGACGGGAAGCTCCGCAGCGCCGAAGGCGCCCTCATGGCCGCGAAGTACAACCTGTGGCTCTCACCTGAATCCGTTGTCCAGACCTGGGGCAACTCGGGAACTGGTCTGCCGACCAGGACCACGAACATCAGCTACCTGGCGGATGATCGCACGAACCAGACGACGGTGAGCACGAGCGGGATCACCGGGTCGACGGCGATCCCGACCAGTCAGGCCCTCTACAGCTCCACTTCGGACGCGTCCGACGGCACCGCATCGGTCAGCGGGGGAACCCAGACCGCTGCCGACACCCAGAACCTCGACCTCTGGGGGCGGGTCACCGGTTACACCGACTCCAACGGTGCCGTGACGACGACCAGTTATGTCCCGGCCGGGACCGCGGGTGCGGGACAGGTTCAGGCGGTGACTCAACCCAACGGGGCCGGATCGACCATCACCGAGACCTACACCTACGACGGGTCCACGGTCCGCTTCACGTCCACCCAGGATGGCGGAAAGCCCTACGTTCAGGACTTCTGCGGCCCTGATGGCTGGGTCGGCTTCAAGACCGACAGCCTGGAGTACGGCAAGTGGAACGACATGGTGGCGCGGCTCTGGAACGTGCCGGCGGGCCAGCCCTGCGGCGACGCCTACGTCTACGCCTACACCCGGTGGCAACTACAGATGGTCCGCTTTCCTGGCCTTGAGGGTCTAGGCAAGATTCCGACAGTCATCAGCGAGCATTACAACGAGGCCTAGTCGTCGCTGTCGTGGAATCCGGTCACGGTATAAAAGGGCACGTCCAGGCCGGCGGCGCGCGCCAGCTCTTTCAGCCTGGCAATATGCGCCGGGCCCTCGCCTTCGCCGCGAGCATAATATTCATTCTCCAGCTGAACGGCGATGATCGGGCCACCATCCTTCCACAACAGCCCCTTCACCTGCTGGCCGATCTGACCGTAATAGCGGGCGACATAGCGCAGATAATCGGGATCGTTGCTGCGGATGCGGGTGGATTTCACGATCCAGTCGGGCAGCCCGCCAAAGCGCGCTTCGCCATGCGCCCAGGGCCCGACGCGCAACAGCACCTTCAATCCGTTCTTCTGCGCCAATGTCACGAAATGGCGCAGATCGCGATCGCCGGTCCAGTCGAACTGGCCTTCATGCGCCTCGACATGGTTCCAGAAGACATAGGTGGTGACGATGTCGACGCCCGACGATTTCATCTTCGCCAACTCTTCGTCCCAATATTGATGGGCGAAGCGGGAATAGTGAAATTCGCCCGCCACAGGCAGCCAGGGCTTGCCATTCACAGTCATGTAGCGGCTGTTGATGTCCAGCTTCACGCCGCTGGGCGATACACTGGTCCCCATGTGCAGATAGCCGGCTTCCGGCGCGCCAGGCTGGGCGGTGGCGTCCACCCGCAAGATGGTCGCCGCATGCGCCGGCCCCATGGCAAGAGTTATCCCCAGGACACAGGCGACAAGCCAGGAATAGAAGGTACGGAAAAACATCGCTCACCCCAGATCGTCGCGCATTTCGGCGATTGTGCGCGGATCATCGCGCCGCTGTCATCTAAGACGCGTGGCGAGCCTGATGCCCCTATGGCAAATCCAGCAGGAACGAGGCGGGGATAAGACGGCATGAGACAGAATGCGCCCAACCTGGCGCAAAAGCCGGGCGGCCGGAAGACCCGACCGCCCGGCTAAGACCGCGGCTAACCGTGGGAGGCCGGTTTCGCGGCCGAGGCCTGCTTTTGCGCCAGCAGATGCTCAATGCGGGTGGTGAATTCCTGCTTGAGCTGGACGTTGAACTCGCCGCTCGCGGGCGAGGCAAAGCCTGAATGTACAGCCTTCACCTTGCCATCACGGCCGATAATGACGGTCGCCGGCCAGGTATCGAGATGGTTCAACTGGGGCACCTTTTCCCACATTTCCGCCGGCGCCCCGGCCTGAAGATACGGGTACTTCACGCCATACTGCTTGATGAAGGCCCGTTCGCGCGACAGCGTGCCCTGCTGCTCGGGCTCTTCAAAATCCAGCGCCACGATCGCCAGGCCCTTGTCGCGATACTGCTTGTCACCAGCGGCGCGGCGAAACCGGGACCGGTGACCCGGGCCGCGGCGTCCTGAATCATGGTGCGGTTTCCGACCAGGGGCAGAAGCTGCTTGGGCAGCGCCTTGCGCGACAGTGGCCACAGCCGGGTGCCCGACCCGCCAGACAGGATGACGGGCACGATCCGACCCGGATTTTTCGACATGGCGGCCTCCAGCTGCGGACCACTATCCACAATAAGGGGCGGCCGCGGTCAAGGCCTGCATAACCTACTGCCGGAAAATGGGAATTCTCGCGTCAGGCCACCAGCTTGCGGTACAGATGCCAGGTGGCATGGCCCAGGACCGGCACCGCCACGACCAGCCCGACAAAGACCACCGCCGTGCCCGCCAGCAGGATCGCCGCCACCAGCAGGCCCCACAGCGCCATGGGGCCGGGATAGGCGATCACGGCCTGGAACGAAGTCCTGATCGCCGTATCGAGCCCGGTGTCACGGTCCACCAGCAGGGGGAAGCTGACCACACTCAGCATCATCGCCAGCAGCGCGAACAGGAAGCCGACCCCCATGCCCACCACGATCATGGTCTGGCCGGCAGGGGTCGTGAACACGTCGCGCAGGAACATGGCGGGCGAAGCCGGCAGCGTCGGCCCCAGCGTGTTGTCGAAGATGATCCAGGCCGCCGCCAGCCAGGCCAGGAACAGGGCTATCAGCAGCATGCCCAGCGCGGCGATGCCGGCGATGGCCGGCGCCTTAAGCACGTCGAAGGCGTTGGCCCAGCCCACGGCCACGCCCTTCTCGCGCATGCGGCTCATCTCATACAGGCCCACAGCGGCCAGCGGCCCCACAATGGCAAAGCCTGACGCCATCGGAAACAGAAGCGGCAGAAGCGCGGTACCAAAGGCAATGCGCGCCACCACCATGCCTACCAAGGCATAGGTCGCGCACAGGAAGATCACATCGCTGCGATAGGCCTCGAAATCCACGAAGCCCTGGCGCAGCGACAGCCAGACGTCGCTGTTCGAGATTCGCCGTACCGCGGGCGCCGGGGAGTGCGCGGTGTCCTGCATGTGATGCACGGCATTGCCGATCTCCTGCGCGGCATGGGCCGCCGACGCGATCTGGGCGCCGCTCCATTCGATGGGGTTCCTGATGGTCATAAGGCGCTCCTCCCGTGTTGTGACGGGGCGCCCTGGCCAGGCGGTCAGCCTTCCGGTGAAAAGGCTTATGGGCCGTCGGTCACGGCTGCCCGTGAACCTGTAAGGGTGCGACAATAGCGCACACCTTGCGGCGGGAGGAAGACGAAACTTTATGCTGCGCTTGCGAGCTCCGCCGCCATGATCCGGTCTCCGGCGGTGAAAGCCACCCAGCCCCCGGCGGAATCGTCGCGCACCCAGTCCGCCGCCGCCGACCCGAACGGCGCGCCGCTGAAGGCCCATGGGTCCTCCTGGCCGGTCGAGCCGCTCGGAAAAGACGGGGGCGAGGACCCGGCGGCCGGCTTCCGCTTCACCGACCTGGAGGACGGCACCAGCCTCGACCTGCCGCCGCCGGGCCTGGCCGGCGCCCATCAGATCGGCAATGCCGGCACCGCCGTCGCCTGCCTGAAGGCGATCCGGGCCGCGCTTCCCCGGGCCGATCTCGGCCCCGCCACGATTGCGCGCGGCCTCGCCGCGGTGGAATGGCCGGGCCGGCTCCAGCGCCTGGGCGCGCCGCTGGCGGCGCTGCTGCCGGCGGGCACGGAGCTGTGGCTCGACGGCGGCCACAACGACAGCGCGGGCGAGGTGCTGGCGGAACAGGCACGGCGCTGGGCCCGGGAAGGCGAATACTGGTCAACGACGACGCGGCATGGCGTGCATGCATGGCAGTCGTCGCAATGAGGGCGGTAGGTGAAGATGCCGCTGCGCCGGAAGCCGGCGCGTTCGAAGGCCGCGCCGTAGCCCGTCGAGCCGCGGACGCAGGTGCTCCATGCGGTGTCGGCGCTGTTGTCACGGAACATCGTCAGCGACAGATCTGCGCTCCAGGAGCCGACGATCTGGGCGTTGAACGACTCGGCAATCGTGGCCGAGTCGACCTTGTTGCCCGCGATGTTGGGGTTGACGCCATCCTTAGCGACGAAGTTCGTCAGGTTGACGCCCGCCGTGATCTCCGAGACCGACGGGGTCGACGTCGTGGCAATGGTGAGCACCCAATAGACGTTGGTGCGCTCCTCATAAACAGTTCGAGCCATAGCTCAGCCCTCCTCCGAGGTGGGTTGTGGCGTCCCCTCCTCGGGGACATCGGTGATGGCGGTCGGCTTGGCGGCCGCGTGGACGGCGGGCACGGCATCGAAGGGCCGCGCCGCCTGCGAGACCGGCGATTTGCAAGCCCTGCTCGCCACGCTCACCGAGGATGAATGGCTGGCCTTAATCGGGGGGTGAAAAATCCGAAAGTGGACGATCTAGTAAGTCCTTCAATTCCGGATAGGATTGCAGAATGGCGTCAATGATTTCAGGGATAGTATCGCCTTCTATCGAAAAACCGTCATTGTCCTTGGTGGCAACAACGCGCAAACTCGCCCCGTCGTTGTTGACGATAAAAGCTTTGTCCGCTGCGGCGAAAAACCATCCGAGTTGCTGAAATGATTTGTTGCGCCGTTCGCGTATCTTATCTTGTGGCACGTCGTGGCCACCCGACAAGTTTATCGCATGCTGAGCATTCTAGACAGCTATTTCCTGCGAGAGCTGGGCCAAAACGTAGTCGCCACAGCGGTGGTGCTGCTGACCATCATGGCCGGCACCACCTTCGCGCAGGTGCTGAAACAGGTGGCCAACGGCAGTTTTCCGGCCAGCGTGATGTTCCAGGTGCTGGGTCTGCAGATGATCGAGGGGCTGCCCACGCTGCTGCCGCTGTCCGCCTTCCTGGGCGTCCTGTACGGAGCGATCAAACGATTTCTTCTTAGTTTCAATCTGTTTGACCAGGGTGGCGCGGGCATCTTCATTCAACTTGTCGCCCTGGGTTTGCAGTTGCTGCTTGCGCAGTTGCTCGCCAGTCTTCAGGAGGATATCCGTGCCAATCTGCTTTAGCGCAGAGGGCAGTTGATCCGGGGCCGTTTGCATCAGCATCTGAAAGGTCGGGTCTTTGTCGAGTCCCGGAAGGCGAGAGCCAATAGCCTGCAGCACCTGGGCACGTTGTGCCGGGGGTACCTGGCTAATACGGTCACCCATCTGGGATACCCTTTCCCCAAACTGCTGCTGCTGTGCCAAAGCACCTTCCCCAGCCTTGGCTACATTACTAGCGATGCCAGCTTGTACCTTGGAAGGAGAAAGTTGACGTGCCTCATCCAATTCAAGAGCGCCCTTCTCACGGGCGAGTTGGCTAGCTTTGACGGCCTCCTGCTTAGCGAAGAGATCAGCTAAAGCCGCTTGTTGGGCCGACTCGTGCTGCTCCATCGTGTTGATACCCTGCATCGCAGGGCCTAGACCCCCGGAGAGGCCCAGTAGTTCCAAAGGACTTGCCATTAGAAGAGACCTCCCAGGCCGTTGATTAGTTGCTTACCACCGCTGAACAGTCCACCCAAACCAGCACCGCGCTGTTTCGACGCACCAAGCTGGGCCAGATAACCGGGGCTACCTAGTACCTGTGCCTGACGATCTGCCAGGAGGGCTGCCAACTGAGTCTCACGCGGACCGTACTGCGACATACGACCACGTGCAGCGTCGCGTCGCTCGGCAACCTGCCGGGCACGCTTAGCGTACGGGCTGTCTACGCTGAACAGGTTCTGCATTTCCTCAGCATTCTTTTCGTATTCCTTGCGGGCATCTTGAGCGGACAGATAATCCATCACACCAGAACCCAGCTTATAGGCACCCTGAAGCGTTTGCCCAATCGGCGAGTTCGAGAAGCCTTGAATCTGGCGGAAGATATCCCCCAGTCCACTAGCGACCGAACCAAAGCTCCCAGTGTACCCGCCAGCAGCGGGGGAGAGACCTTCCAGAGAACCCAACAGGGTGCCTCGTGAAGTTCGCGCGAACGACTTCCTCGACGAACGCGCGGCGCTCCTTCGTCGGGCCGTCGACGCGCGCGACCTCGTCGCCCCAGGTCGGCACGTGTTCCCGAACCGGACCGGACTCCGCGAGCCAGCAGACGCGAAGGACCGAGCGCTTCCAGATCCGGCTCGGTTCGCCGATGCTGAACGGGCTCGCGCGCACTCCGAGCGCGAACGTGAGAAAGACGAGGAGGATCGCGATGCCGCGGGCGCGTTTCATGCGCGTTCTACTCGGGCCTTTCGCGCGGAAGCGCGCCGGAGACCGGGCGAGGCGACGAGATTCACCTTCGGCGAGCGCCGGGTCTTCGGCGGACGGCCCATCCGCTTCAGGAAGCGCAGGTGCGAGACGAAGAGCCGCGGAAGCGTCGAGCGGGCGTACGGCATCCCGTACTCCGCGGCGGTCGTCTCGAGGATCCGCGCGAGCGCGGGATAGTGCGCGGAGCTGATCTTCGGAAAAAGGTGATGGATGACGTGCGAATTGAATCCGCCGAGGAAGAAATTCGCGACGGGCGACGCCGGGTAGAAATCGCAGGTCGTCAGGAACTGATGGCGGACGAACGAATGCGCGAGCTCGCGGTCGTTCGCGACGTCGAAGAACCGAACCTCCTCGCAGAGGTGCGAGGAAAAAAGCGTGAAGGCCACGTAGAGCGAGAGCACCGCGTGCATCACGACGAACCCGAAGAGGACTTCCTTCCACGTGAACGGCGAATAGAGCATCGGGATCGCGAGCGCGTACGCGAAATACGCGATCTTCACGAACGCGAGCTCCGCGATGCGCAGCGGGGAAAGCCGGATCGGAACGGCCTCGCTCAGGACGCCTTCCTTCAGGACGCGCCAGTCGCGCACGATCGCCCAGAGCAGCGTATAGACCGCGTAGATCGGAAACGCGTAGAAATGCTGGTAACGATGCATCGGCTTCCACTCGGCCCGGTCGTGGAACCTGAGCGCGCCCGCGCCGTCGACCGCGACGTCTTCGTGGGCGATGTTCGTCCGGTAGTGGTGGGACTGGTTATGACCGAGATCCCAGAAGTGCGCGTAGAGGCCGAGCTGATTCATCGAGACCCAGAAAAGCGCGGAGTTCACCCATTTCGCCTTCGCGAACGTGAAGTGACTCGCGTCGTGGGAGATGTTCAGGGCGTTGCACGTGCCGAAGAAGCCCATGCCGACGGCGAGCGCGAGCGCGACGCCGGGGGAAACGCCGCCGAAGACGATCGTCGCCCAGCACGCCCAGTACGCGACCACGAAGAACGCCGCCTTCGCCCACATCGCGCCGTCCGCGAAACGGGTCCGCACTCCTCTCCCTCTGCTAATGCCCCCACGGACGCCACCGTCACCCCGTCGACCACCTCCCAACTACCCGTGGCCAGCACCACCGGACCACCTCCCTGCACCACCTCCCCACCTCCGGCATCACTCCGCAATTTTTATCTGGTTGAACTTTCTCAGGTGCCCGGCAACTGTTGGGTGCAACTGATCTCCTAGAAATAAAGTATTATCCCTTGTTACCCTATCCCCTCCAACAGTGAAACATTTAGCGTCATCTATGTATCTTATCCCGGAAGAAATAATATAATCCGTAACCTGTGTACAATATGCCTCCCTACCCGATCTAGGGAATAAAGTACACAATATTAATTCCGCTCCTTTAGCCTCAACAACCGCCTTAAAGGCCAGCATATTTGACTGCCATGTAGCAAAAGAGGTATCATTAATTCCTACTGCATAAATAGCATATTCGATGTTCTTAAACCATGCTGTAATATCCGGAAGTTTGTCATTTAGCTGTGTGCTTGTTTCTCCAGCCCTTGCTACGATGGAAATGTTATTGTTTACAGACGATGCCAGCAATCCAGCCCATCTTTTTCGATAGCCTCCACCTGCTAGACTTCTGATCGTATCTCCTTCTGTAATGCTATCTCCAGCAATTAAAATGCGTGGCGATCTTGGCAGTTGTGATGTAACAGAAACATTTCTTATCAAAATATTACCTTGCCTAAAAACAATCCCTGGACCATTCCAGCAAATCCCAATATTGGTAGCGGTGCCAACGGCATCGAATATTATGGTGGCTTCTGCCTGGGTAACCGTATCAAAAAATGAAAAGGTATATATTTGGCTTACCTTTTTGATCATTAGATGATATTGCCTTCCTACACTAAGCGCCGGGATAGTTGCACTCTTAACAATAGTTGTTGGTGTTGCCCCTATACTCCCAATAGCTGTGTAAAGGTTCATGGTGTTAGTGGACCCGTTTATTTCTATGACAGTACCATTGCCTTGAGCAGACGTGCGCACCAAAGCAAATATGGAAGATGCATCATTTACCACGAGTTTAGCACAAGTAAAATCTTCATCCAAAACCATTAGCTTATCAAGATATGTAACAGTAGCCCAACTCCCAGATGCAGGGCTTTGCAGTCCTGATGTTGTAGGAATAAACCCCGTAGAGTTAACCCATCCCGATGGCAAAGACAATGATAGGAATGAAGATTTATTAATTGCTCCTATTGTCTGCAAAGCGGGTCGTGCTGAAGTCAAAACAGGGGTATCCTTAACCAAGGATTGAAAGTTTGTTGGTATAACATTTACCATTACCCCGAAATCCAACGCTGATGATGTCAATAAAAAATCCCTGGTGCGGATACTGAAAGTATACGAGTTTAACCAGTTGACAGACGTAGCAGGCGATATTCCCTACACTGATGCGCTTAAAGGACAGGAAAACCTGACGCCTGAGTATGATACCCAGAGAGATATTTACCTGGATTTGTTCAAGGAACTGGACGAGTCAGCGGCTGCTCTTGATCCTTCCAAACCGGCTTTTGGCAGCGCCGACCTTTTATTCAAAGGGGATACCGGTAAATGGAAAAGGTTCGCTTATTCATTGATGTTACGTTTGGGAATGCGGCTTACCAATGTGGAGCCTGATCTCGCAAAAACCTGGGTACAGAAAGCTATTGCCGGCGGCGTATTCGGCGATGCTGATGTGGCAAAAATAGACTATGCCGATGCTGCAGGCAGCAATAATCCCCAGGTGCTTGACCTGCGCAATGGCAACTATATCAGCCCCGGCGGCGACAATGTCGAAGGCGGAAAATATGCCGCTACTTTTCTTAATTACCTGAAAGATACAAGAGACCCGCGCCTGCCGGTCATTTCCGTGGTGTGGGTGCCCACTTCACCGGGCGCCACTACCTATACTGCTGATACTTCCCGGGCCGTGCAGCGCGGCATGGTACTTCAGGTTTTGCTGGACGGAGATATCGGCATCGAGCGCGCGCGACTGGAACACCACGCCGAGCCGGGCCAGAGCCGCGCCGCCGAAGCCGTAGGTGGTGGTGGCGATCACGTCGAGGCCGACGGTGGCGGCGGCGAACATCACGAACTGCGCCGCCAGAGGCCGGTGAAAATCCAGGAACGGCGGCAGCACCGCGCCGAAGAACAACAGGATTTTCGGATTGGTCATCTGCACCATGAAGCCGTCCCAGTAGGCGGACCGGCCCGGCTTGATCTCGGCATGGCCGAGCGCGCCTTGGGCGGTAAAAGCGCCCTGGATCGACTTGAAGGCGAGCCACAGCAGATAGAGCGCGCCCAACACGATCAGCACCTTCACGGCCTGGGGAAACGCCAGGGCCAGGGCGCCGAGGCCGAGCGCGGCGGCCACGTACCAGATCAGGGTGGCGGTATTCATGCCCGCGACGCCCAGCAGCACCGCGCGCCGCCCCCGGCTCATGCCGTTGGCGATGGCGAACAGGTTCGAGGGCCCGGGCGTGGCCGCCAGGATGGCCATGGCGCCCAGGAAGGCGGCGTATTTCGCGGGATCGACGGGCCAGTTCATCGGTTTGCTTAAGGCTATGCCTTCGAGCGCGATCCGCAAGTTCAGCTACGACGACCAGAGCCGTGTGCTGTTCGTCACCTTCATCGACGGCGCCTCGTGTGGGCCGAGGCGCTCGACGGTGGTGACTGGAATCAGAAGGTCCCGGCGCGCGACAAGGTGATGATGCAGAGCGCGCCGTTCACGACGCCGCCCGTCGAGATCGCGCGCACCGAGCAGCGCTTCACCGGGCTCGAATGGACCGAGAACAAGAGCGTCGAGCTGCTGCACGAGTACGACGAGAACCGCCACTGGCAGCGCACGTTCATCGCGAACATCGACGCGAAGACCAAGCCGGCGCTGCTGTGGGACATGTCGAGCGACGAGCGCTACAAGGACCCGGGGAGCCCGGTCTACAAGGTGCTGCCGAACGGGCAGTGGGTGGTGCGGCTCGACGGCGACGCGATGTTCCTCAGCGGCGAGGGCGCGACGCCCGAGGGGGACCGGCCGTTCCTCGACCGCCTCGATCTCCAGACCAAGAAGACCGAGCGGTTGTTCCAGAGCGGCAAGGACGCGCTCGAGTACTTCTTCGCGTTCCCGAGCGCCGGGACGAAGACGATCCTGACCTGGCGCCAGTCGCCGACCGAACCGCCGAACGCGATGATGCGCACGCTCGGCCCGACGCTCGCGTCGTCGATGCGCGCGGTCACGCACATCCCCGATCCGACGCCGTCGGTGCGCGGCATCAAGCAGCGGCTGATCAAGTACAAGCGCAAGGACGGCACGCAGCTGTCGTTCACGCTGCTGACGTGGATAAAATTAGGTGGCGCCCCCCAGTCCGGGGCGATGGCGGCCCACCCGAAGTAGAAAGGATTGCCGCTCATTCTTCCAGGTCTCCATCGGCAAGGGCGGATCTGCCAGCTTCGGGAACAGTGCGGTTTATCACCGCGTCGGGATATGGCCGTTCATCAAGCCAGCGATTGACCTGTTCGGACGCGAGCGACATGGCGATCTGCGTAGGAAGTTGGCGCTTGCCGGTATCGATGCAATCGCCGTTCGACTCCATCAGGTCTAAGATGAACGTGAAAGCCGCCGTGCTGATGTCCGGCTCGGACTCGTCTGAAACGGCCGCATCCTGCTTATCGATGAAAGCGCGAGCTTGCCCCTCGGACAGATTTGACCACTGCGCCAGGGCGACGAAGCCGTTTTGCTCATGATCGGCCACGGTGAGAACTACGCGCATCTCACTCTCCCTTCGGCTGGGGTGCGGCGGGGAGGGCTGCATACAGAGCCTCGTGAGGCGTATTGCCAACCCCGATCAGCGTCCATTCGCGGTCATTTCGTCCGCCGTTTACGCGGTGGACTTGCCAGCAAGCTTCGGTGTCGTCGTCGGGATGTGCTCCCCACGACAATTCGAAATTCTTGTGCTCGGCTAGCTTGGTACGGTCACATACGTGAAACTGAGTATGACAGGCATCGCGCCTGTGATATCCAGCCGATGGGGGAGTACTCTGCAGGACCTGCAAGCAGAACTGACAATGAAGCGGCAAGAACACTTTTTGTTCGTGTCGGTTTGTCGCGCCACCTGGGGGTTTTCTTGGGCACGACCGAAGGATTGATTGACGAGATATATGAAGCTGCCGCCGTGCCCGAGTTGTGGGCGCCCGTTCTTCAGCGTCTCGCCGGTGTGGCCGAGCGCGAATTTCGCTTTCGGGAAACGATCAAACAATCCGCTGAAGACAAGTCGCAGCGCATGCGAGCCGGTCTCGACGCCCCAGCCGCGGGCCAGCGGCTGCGCGGCCTCGATGCCCGCGCCGTGGAACTGGTCAGTTGGAAATTGAAAAAGACCGCCGGCCCGCTGGCCTATGTTGTCGCCGGCTATCCGACAGGCGGCTCCGCTTCACTCTCCGGCACGATCAATATCGCCAATGTCGGCGTGACCCCCGACGCAGCGGCGCCGGACTCCGTGTTCGGCTCGCTTTTGCTCTATGCGGGCACCATCAACCAGGGAGGGGTGGTCGATGCGCCGCTCGGCTCGCTGGAGATTGGCAGCAACGACAGAAACACTCTGGCTGGGTTCACCAATGGCCAGAACCCCATTCCGTTCAACGGGGTCGGCACTGAGGCTGTCAACCTCCTGCCGGGAAGTATCACCTCGGTCAGCGCCGAAGGCCTGACCATCCCCTATGGCGGTACGTCGGACGGCATCAACTACCTCTACGACGGGGCCGCAGTCTCGTTTCCGACGCCTTTCGACGTGGCCGGCTATAAGCCCGCGAACAGCCTACAATACAGCATTGGTGCGGTCACTGAGGGGCTTCAGCTCGGCGGCCAGTCGATCGACGTCCAGTCCGGGGCGCTGCTGAACCTCTCGGGCGGCGGCACCCTGGCCGGCGCAGGCTTCGTGTCCGGCGAAGGCGGCTCGGTCAATGTGCTGACCACGCCGCTGGTCAACGCCAACCCCTCCAACGTCGGTGCGATGTCGGACAGAGTCTTCGCCATCGTCCCAAGCTATCAGGGCGACTATGCGCCCGGGACGCCGGACGCCAACATCGCGGGCGCAGGCAATCCTACCGTAGGCGAGCAGGTTACGATCGGTGCAGGCGTGCCCGGCCTCCGGGCAGGGACCTACACCTTGCTACCGTCCACCTATGCGCTGTTGCCAGGCGCATTCCGAGTCGAAATTACGGGTCAAAGTACGGCGATCGCCGGTGTTGGGACCCTGCCCAATGGCTCCTTCGAAACCGCAGGCAGCCTCGCGGGCCGAGCTGGTATGGCGGGCTGATAAGGCCGAGGGGCAGGAACGGGTGCCTGCGGGCGAGGGGGAGGATCCCTCGGAGGGAAGGTGCGGAGCCTAGGAGCAGTGGAGGGGTCTTGCCGAGGGGGTTCCGGGGGGCGGGCCACCGAAAATCGGCTATAGGAGGCAGGCGTGGGACGAGGATCGATCCCACGCTGATACGTAATCCCCTGGCATTGGGCGGGAGCAAACGCCACCTCAAACTGCTCCAACTCGAGAGCGACATGGTATGCGTCCTCCAATTTGGTGACATTGCGGTGAAATAACTCGTACTGATAGGCTTTTTCTTTTCCTCCTTCTTTCTTTCTTTCTTTTCATTCGCCCTATAAATAAAGGGGGATGGGGGCGATTCAAACGGCTATCCTTTCGAATTCCCCCCCACTCTCCCTCTCTCTTTCTCTCTCTTCAGTGGCCGAGCGGGCGGAGCCCCCCTTCCTCTCTCTTTTCCTCTCTTCGTCTCGGTCGCCGAGCCTCGCCCTCTCTGCGGCTGCCGTCACCGTCGTCGTCTTCATCGCCGGGGTGAGGAGGCCGGCGTGGCCCTCTCTTCTCCTTCTTCCTCCCTCCCCGTTTCTCTCTCTCCGCTCACAGGGATGGCGGAGCCTGAGGCCCCATCTTCTTCTTCTCCCTCCCCCCCCTCTTTTCTCTCTTCTCCTCTTTCTCTCTTCCCCTCGCCTTTCATCTTCTTCATCTCCGGCGTCATGGGCGGGAAGCGTCGCCGGCCGTGCCGGTGAGGAAGCCTTGGGTACGCCAGGGAAGGTGGATTACGGCGGGTCAGGGAAGGGTTTCATGGTGTACCGGGGAGGCAACCCAAGGGGAGTGTGCCGGGGAAGGCATACGCGGGGATGGTGTACCAGGTGAGGGGCTTGGAGGTGTGTGCCGGTGAGGGCCACCGCAGGGTGTGCCGGCGAAGGGCCATCGCGACCGTGCCGGGGAAGGGCGCTATAGAGCGTACCGGGGAAGGCTTCGTCGAGTGTGCCGACGAAGGGCGCTATAGAGTGTACAGGGGAAGGCTTCGTCGAGTGTGCCGGCGAAGGGAGCCATAGAGCGTACCGGGGAAGGATGATCCGGTGTGCCGGTGTAGGGGAAGAAGGACGATTAGACCGGCAGACTTTTGGTGTTGCCCTACGGGACCCACCACCACTTTGTTGGGGCCGTCACTCCTTGTGGGCGCGCACCCGTATTTTTCCTTACGTCTTTGGCCTAGGGAAAACTTTGCCAAAATTTTGTCAAAAATTGACGGGGACCTGACCATTTCAACAGTGGTCCCCTAATGGATTCCACCCTTCATCATCTCATCCACCACTTCCCCTTTCACTCTTCATTCATCTGGTTCTTGGGTTTATGGCACTTAATAGACCTCTGCCAAGGCCATGTAGCTAGGGACCTCGTAGGCGTACCGGGGAACGACGCCAAGGTGCGTGCCGGCGAAGGCCCTTAATGGGTGTGCCAAGGAACGACTCTGGAGAGTGTCCCAGCGAAGGCCCTTAACGGGTGTGCCGGGAGCGATGTTGGAGAGTGTGCCAGCGAAGGCCCTTAACGGGTGGTGTGCCGGGGAAGGCCGCCATAGGGAGTGCCGACGAAGGGCCGCCCAGGGCGTGCTGGCGAAGGGGCGCCTCGGGGCTTGATCTACTTCTCCTTCCCCTTTCTTTTCTTTCTTTTCTTCCCCTTTCTTTCTTTTCTACCCTTTGCTTATAATGGGTTGTTCCTCTTCCTTTGTAGCTTGCTTTCTCATCGTCTGTAGTTCATTCTGATCTTTGTTTGTTGCACTTTGAAGACAAATGACTGCTCCAAGTGGTTCCTCTGCTCCCGCTGCTGGTGTCCGATGTGCTCCTCTGCCTCCAATACCGGCTGTCACTTGGTTCAATGTGGAGGATTTGGATCGGGAGCACGCAGAAATAGCAGCGTGGGCCGACTCCTCGGGCTCGGACACTGAGAGCCTGGATATCCGAAGACTTGCCAAGGCAGAAAAGGGGTTCAGCTTTGATCGTGCCACGGGGGATTACCCGGCAGATTTCCCGAAGGACAGGCACCTCATTCGCCACCTCAAGCATCTTCGGACTCACGACCGGTGGGAACTGTAGACCGTGAAGGAGGTGGAGCATGCAATCCTGCAGGCCCGAGATAGCCTGTCACAAGTCATCCCCAGGAGCATTCCGATGTACCTGGTGGGCGAGGCACGTGAATGGGAGCCCATGCTGGGGCTGGAGGCCGTGCTGCCGACGGAGGACAAGCTGGTGCAGACTCCGGGCTTCATTCCGACCAGGTGGGACATGGCTGCCGGACGTGTCCAGGGTGAGAAGCAGTGCCCAGGCCTATTCTTGCCTCCCCTGAAGTGGGGCTATTGGGAGGAGCCGTTCATTCTGGACTACCTGGCAATCCGATTCAAGCACGGGGTGTCGCTGGGCTGGTTCGGGGAACTGAACCTTCAAACTACACACAACTTCAGAGAGGGAGCGGTGGAGTTTACTGAGTATGCGCTATTCAACTATGCTCCCATACTCATCCTGGCTGGTGTATATCACAGTATTTATGCCTCCCGTTACGACTACCCGATTTCCAAGGGACTCTGTTGTGGGATGCTAGAGGTGTTCAGCGCGGAGACCAATACATTCTATACCGTAGAGGGCGAGACGTCCCTGGACTTATGGAGTCTCAGCCAACTCAGTGGCTTACCCATTGATGGGGAACCCTATGAAGAGGTTTGTCTCCCTGATTTAATTAAGGATGAGACAAACGGAGACAATTACTACTCCCCGGGGTACTCTTATCGATACCTGATGAAAGCACACCAAGAGATGTATAAGCTGACGCATGGAGAGAAACAACCGCATCGTGGGGACCGGAAGAGAGTCCGATTGGCTTTGTGGCTGTAGTATTTCTTTGACGGGCCGAAGAAATATGAAGACGTCCCATGCGTCAGCACGGTCGTCACCCGCAAGAAACGGGCTAAACCCAAGTCAAATCTGAAGATCCCCTCAAAGGGGCATTTGAGCGGGCCGAATCCAATGGTGGTCGATCCATTGACACATTGTGCCGCCTACCTGACGTAGGGCCCCTACAGGTGTGCTAGTGAAAGCGCCATGGCGAGTGTGCTGGTGAAGGCTTCAGGAGTGTGCCGGCGAAGACCCACGCAGGGCGTGCCAGGGAAGAGCTGCAAGGGCGTGCCAGTGAAGACCCACACAGGGCGTGTTGGGGAAGAGCTGCAGAAGTGTATCGGTGAAGATCCACGTAGGGCGTGCCAGGGAAGAGCTGCAAGGGAGGGGGTGTACTGCTGAGGGCACCCCTGGGAGTGCCGTGGAAGACCCGCCAGGGCGTGCCGCTGGAGCACAGTCTGGGGTGTGCCACTGAGGGCACCCCTGGGGTGTGCCGGGGAAGACCTGCCAGGGTGTGCCGCTGGAGCGCGGGCTGGGGTGTGTCACTGAGCGGTGGCCAAGCTGGGTGTGCCACTGAAAAGGCACCAAAGTGTGCCATTGAGAGCTGACCGAGGTGCTGTTTGTGATGCATTTATGATGTGACACAACCTCGGACCTATCTTGCAAGCACAATTCGCAACCCGATCGGGCCAATAGTGGCGGCAACTCACTATGATGGCCGCGCGCAACCGGCTGTTCGAGACCGGCTTGTGCATCAGGGAGCAGTCCGCCGCCGTCGCCTCACGGATACGGTCCGGAGCCGTGTCGCCGGTGATCAGAATCGCCGGGATGTCGTTATTGAACTCGCTGCGCAGCCGCTCGATCGTGGCGGCGGCTTGCTGCAGCGTCTCGCGTCGCTCCTGCCACAGGCTCGGCTCCGATACATAGATCGGGCCATCGGCGTGCTTGCGCAGCCGCAGCAGCAGCTCGTCAGTGTCGGCGTCAGGGCTGGGCATCGGGGGTGTCCTTGCGTGGTGGAGGGACGCGAATTTCCTCGCCGCCTGCGTCGCCACGCTCAACGACGAACATCTCTCGCCCGACGACGAAGTAGGTTGTCGGGCGCGGCCAGTCGTAAACGCAAGTCATGCCGTCTTCTTTGAGGCGGCGACCTTGTCTGACCCAAGCCCAATGGGCCCTCCAAAACGGCGACCGCTCCGGAGGCCAGGGATTGGCAGCAATGTCCCCATTCTTTCTGACGAGCGAGGGACCAAACCTATCGCTGTCCTCGAAGCGGAAGGTCTTGCCTTGCGCATCAATGACAAACGGCCCGGCGCCCCATCCGTCGATGCAGAAGTCCACACCAATTGCGCGGGCGTGACCGAAGCCAGCCATCACGCACCTGTTGGTGGGGGTGGAAGGATGGCGGCCTCGCGAGCGGCGGCGAGCATGGCACGCCACACAACTGCCGGCTCGCCCCAAGAGCCAAAGGACCGCGTTTGCGCGTCGCCACCGGCGATACACATATCGTCAGTCGGCTCGACCGGCACCAGCCGCCACCCCTCCGGGCAGGCCGGCTGCGGGGCGCGGAGTAGGACGGCGATGCGGCGGAAATTCTTGTGGTCCTCAAGCGCAGTTTTGAGGCTATCTGCCCCGTCTATTATCAATTTTGCTCCAGCCTTCGCGGCGCAGACACACGCGAATTGGTCGCACCACTTCGCCAGTTCCTCGCACTCATCCATGTGACGGCTCCTTGATCTGCGTCGCGACCCATGCACGCATACGCGTCCATCGTTCCGCCGGGGTTTCGGTCTGGTATTCGTCGTTCTCGTAGACGACCTCGCGAGCGAGCGGCACAGCGATGCCGAACGTGGCCGCCACGGTCTCGGCGTCCACCGGATCGAGCGTCGACATATCGACGCCCCGCGCGCGGCCCAGCGCACCGATGGCGCAGACAGGGCCGTCAGGCAGTTCGAGCGCGTCGGCAATCAATTCCTTGACCGGCATCGCGTCGAGCGCTGCCAGAAGTGCGACGAAAAACGCCTGTCCGCGCTTCGGCCTCGCCAAGGCCGGCCAGCTGGCCGCTTATCAGCATCAGGGCTTTTGGCAGGCGATGGATACCCTACGCGACAAGCGGCATCTGGAAGACCTCTGGGCCGCCGGGGCGCCATGGAAACGGTGGTGAAGACGCGCCTGCCCGCGGCCGACTTCTGGCGCGGCCAGCGGGTGTTTCTGACCGGCCATACGGGCTTCAAGGGTGGCTGGGCGGCGCTGTGGCTGCGCATGCTGGGCGCCGAGGTCTGCGGCTACGCCCTGCCGCCGCCGACGACGCCATCGATGTTCGAGGCGGCCGGGCTGCGGGGCCGCATCGCCTCCCACGTCGGCGACGTTCGCGACCTGCCGGCCATGCGCCGCGCCTTCGAGGCGTTCGAGCCAACGGTGGTGCTGCACATGGCCGCCCAGGCCTTGGTGAGGGCGTCCTACGCCGACCCCGCCGAGACCTATTCGACCAACGTCATGGGCACGGTGAACGTGCTGGAGCTCGCCCGCGCCAGGCCCGCCGCCACGACCTTGGTCGTCACCACCGACAAGGTCTACCAGAACCGCGAGCAGATCTGGGCCTATCGCGAGATCGACCGGCTGGGCGGGCGCGATCCCTATAGCTCCAGCAAGGCCTGCGCCGAGATGGTGACCACCGGCTACTGGTGGTCCTACTTCTCCGACCCCGCGCGCGGGCGGCTGGGATCGGCCCGGGCCGGCAACGTCATCGGCGGCGGCGACTGGTCCGCCGACCGGCTCGTGCCCGACCTCGTCACGGCCTTCGCCGAGGGGCGTCCGGGCGTCTTGCGCCGGCCTGAGAGCGTGCGGCCGTGGCAGCATGTTCTGGAGGCGGTCTGCGGCTATCTGCTCGCCATCGAAGACCTGAACGCCACGACGCACGACAACCCGCCGGCCTGGAACTTCGCGCCGGACGAGGCCGATCACATCGACGTGCGGACCGTGGCGAGCCTGCTCGCCGAACGCTGGGGCGATGGCGCGCGGATCGAGGTTCAGCGCGAGGCGGACGCGCCGCACGAGGCCGGATTCCTGACCATCGACACCACCAAGGCCAAGCGCCAGCTGGGCTGGGCGCCGCGCTGGCCGCTGCCGACCGGCCTGGCGATGACCGCCGACTGGTACAAGACCTTCCACGCCGGCGGCGACGTTCACGCGCTCAGCGAAGCGCAGATTCGCGCCTATGTTGGCGACATTGGCTGAGGGCGCGATGCGAGACACCAAGGTCCGTCTGGCCGAGCTGCGCGAGCAGATGATGGCGCTCGCCGACGAATACGCCGAGCTGGCCTATGCGCCGGCGCCCTTCACGCCGGGCAGGTCGCCCGCGAAAGACAAGGAGCACACCCGCCAGCATTTCGCGGAGTACGAGCGCACTGTCGAGTTCTTCGCCGGTTTTTACACGACGTTGAAAGCGTGTGCAAGCGACGGGTCCATTCCGTTCCAGTTCATCACCGGATCGTCGCGTCTGCCGCTGAAGGGCTTCTGGAGCGGCGCGAACGCCATCGACGACCTGTCCTTCCATCCCGGCATGGCGTCGGTGCTGGGCTACACCTGGGCGCAGATCGAGCAGTACTTCCCCACGCAGCTGGGCTGGCTGGAGCATCTCCATGGAATGGATCGCGAGCAGCTGCGAGCCAAGATGGAGGCGTGGTACGACAGCCATCGCTGGAGCCTGCGCTCCGCAGAACACGTGTTCAATCCTTGGAGTGTGCATCAGTTCATCAGGTATGGCGAGTTCGAGCCGTACTGGTCGAGCACAGGAGCGAGCACGCGACTGCTGGACTCCAAGCTGCTGATGAAGGATCTGGTGCGCTCGCTGACCTCCAACAACGATGAAGAGCCTGTCATCACCATCAACGAAAACGACCTTGTGGACTCGCGAATGCCAACGGCAGCTGGCGAGCCTCTGAGCATCGAAGCACAAAAGGCGTTGTTGGTGGGCGCGGGCATGCTGGCCATCCATCCTGCGTTCGACCCGAATTCCACCGCATCCTCGATCAAGCTGGCGGTGCCGAACAAGGACGCCAAGCAGGCCGTTCACGGAGCGGTGCAGTTTGCCCTCGCTCTCCATCCCTCGTTCAGCACGGCCGCCGTCGAAAGTCAGTTGATGAACAACGACATTGTTGGTCTCGTCAATCTGATGAACAAGATGGGCGGGTTCAAGGAGCTTGCCAGTTCGATGAAAGATCCGGAGGTTCACCTGAAAGAACCCGTCATATCATCTGCGTTCGCGGCGCTGTTCATGCTGCGCAAGCCTGAAGACGTCGAGTACCGGACCGAATGCACGTGCGAGGTCAAGGACAGAAGTGGAGCCGGCAGGAAGCAGTCGTGCGACCACGTGATCCACGTGCCAAAGAAGAAAGTCACGCACCTGATCGAGTTCAAGATGAAGAAATCGTCCAACGATCTCGAAGCAGCGTTCTTGCAGTGCCACAACTACAAGCCGCTGGTGCGCGAAGGCTACACCGGCCTCTACACCGTGGTCATCTTTGCCGACTCCCTCGACGAGCCCACCAGGATCGCAGCAATCGAGACGCGCACTGAAGAACAACTCGGCGTCGTTCAACTTGCTGACGAGCAACGACCTGCAGTCGTCAAACACCGATCAAGCGCACTTCCGAGCGCGGAACGGCCGAAAAGAGACGGGGGGGGCCCCCGCGCTCTCCCTTTTTTTGTGTGGGGGGCGGCGGCGGGCCCCCCCCCCCAATTGGCAGGGTTCAACAGGTTGCAACTGACAAGTAGCACTATTATTGACCCCCAATCCTTTAAGCCAGACGAATTTGCTGCCTCCAGTATATCTCGTCATGCAGTAGTACCCTGTATTCCTTGAACTTCTCACCTGATCCTCCAAAGCAAGCTGATTTTATTCAAACAATCCTACAATAGGCCCTTGTTATAATTGTGCTTTGTAGGGGAGCCCCTTTTTCCAATTTGTAACTACTTTTTTAGATATTGGATCTTCTTCTTAGGTTCAGCTGGTCCCTTCACTGCTTCCTTACTAGTGCTTCATGACGTGATACAATGCTATTTTTTTAATCACATCTTTATAAGCCTAAAACTCTCTATTCGTCTTGTCATCTTCTCCATTCTGAGTGGGATAGACTTGTGATTCGAAGTTGTTATAATCTTGCAAAAAGCTTCGAAAGGACTCCTTTCCTGAAGATTAATAATCTGCTACCCCTTGACAAGGAGGAGAAATCGTGAAGATTGCTGTACATGTAAAAAATGGCATGTATCATGATATATGCCACTCCATTCATCTCCACAAAATCTGCAAACTTCTAGTCACTAGGAATCTCTCTAGCCTTAACAAGGAGGGGTGGCCCTGAAAGTACAGAGTTATGCGCTTGGATTTACCTTAATGCTAATCCTTGACAGAATCTCTAAATCCCTTTATTTCCCGATTCCATGTCAATCGCCCAATTTCTTTGCTCTGAGCAACAATTTGGAGTACTCTCCTAAAGCTGGCTCACCCACTTGCTTGATCAATGCTTGCTAGTTCTCTCCTCCTGGGGAGCATAATCCTTGACAAACCTCGGTCAGACATCCTTTCCTGAATGTAAGGGACATGCTTACAAACTTGTGGAGTTACTCCTTAAGGATTCCATATTTCCTAGTACAATGTCATTGCTCAACACCAACGTGAGCACAGCTGCCTCACCTGCAAACTAGATAATTTGTTTAGTTAGACTCCAGTTGCTAGTTGTGCATGCGGTGGTTAATTTGATATCTTAAGCACTGTAAGATATCCACTGTTCTGTGAATTGGCTGATCTGGGATTGTTGCCCCCATTATACAGTTTGGAGAAACTCATCTCCACCCAGAGATTTGAAAAGGGGGAACACAAAAATGGGCTGATTAGTGTTTGTAGCGCTGGCAAGTCTTGAACCAGAAAGCTGAGAAGAACAAGAGAAACAAAATCCAAAACAGTACAATAACAAAAAAGAACAATCCACATAGGCTGGGCATTGGCATCGGCCAGGCAGACGCGATAGTGGCGCGCATCGCCGGCGGGCGCGGCCAGAGCCAGGGCGGGCAGCAGGCTGAACAGGAGGCCCAATGCGATGGGCTTTGCAGGCAACATTGTGACGCTCATGACACGGCCGAAGACGGCACACGATAGCGGATTATTTGCTTCTGGCCGAGTTGCAATTGCTGCTAGGCTTTCGGCCGATGATCCCAAAGACAATCGCGGGCGCGTTCGCGCTGGCACTGGCCCTGGTTCTCCTGACCTTCTCCGGCGCCCGCGCGCAGGACAACAACCTGCCGCAACTGCCGCCGCATGCCGCGCCGGTCCGCCAGGTCGAGACCGGCATGCTGGCGCCGCTGAATACCACGCCGTCCTTCGACGCCGAAGCCGCGACCAACAGCTATCTCGCCAAGGTCAGCGGCGCGGCGCGCGCCCGTTCCGACGCCTATTTCGAAGGCGGCTACTGGCTGCAGGTGGTGGACCTGTTCTATGGCCTGGCCATCGCCGGGCTTCTGCTGTGGCTGCAGATCTCGGCGCGCATACGGGATTGGGCGGCGGGGATCACCCGCAGCCGCACCTACCAGGTGATGATCTATGCCGCCTGTTATGTGAGCATCTTCACCGTCGCGTCGCTGCCGCTGACGATCTATGAAGGCTTCTTCCGCGAGCACGCCTTCGGCCTGTCGAACCAGAGTTTCGCGCAATGGTCCGGCGATTACGCCATCGGCTTCGCGGTGACGATGATCGCAAGCCTTGTAGCGCTGCCGGTGCTGTACGCCGCCATCCGCCTGGCCGACCACGCCTGGTGGATATGGGGCGCGGCGCTGACCATCTGCTTCTTCATCGTCTATCTGGTGATCTTTCCCGTCGCGGTGGCGCCCCTCACCAACCATTATGCGCCGCTGCCCGACAGCCCGCTGAAACGGGACATCCTGTCGATGGCGCGGGCCAATGGCGTGCCGGCGGACAATGTCTGGCTGGTGGACGCCTCGCGCCAGTCCAAGCGCATCTCGGCCAATGTCTCGGGCTTCCTGGGCACCACCCGCATCTCGCTGAACGACAACCTCCTGAAACAGGGCACGCATGACGAGGTGATGGCCGTGCTGGGCCATGAGATGGGCCACTATGTGCTGGGCCACACCACCCGCCTGTTGCTGCTGATGGGGCTGGTCACCATCGCGGGCTTTGCCTTCATGGCCTGGGGCTTTGCCTGGTCCACCGCCTGGTTCGGCGGCGCCTGGCAGGTGCGCGAAGTCTCCGATGTCGCCGGCCTGCCGCTGCTGGCCGCATGGGGCATGGTCTTCCTGTTCCTGGCATAGGGTCTAGAGGGTTGGACCCTCAAATAGAAATGGGCGTCTTCCTAAGCAGACGATGATTTTTTTTATAAATAAATAGACAAGAAATTGCATCTACTTAGAGAGACGTAGATAGAAGAGACATTAATAATTAAAATGAAATAGCATCTGTATGTGTAGACATAGATTTCAAAAAATAATCATAAAAATAGTAAGTAAATAAATGGGTGGCTTTTTAGAGAGATGTCGATATGGTATGGGCATCCAGATGGGTGGACGCCAATTCTCAAACAATCAGATACCAAACACTTAGAACACCTAAGCAGCAGTTCACCAATTACACGACCAAGTGGGAGTGTGCACGTGGTGCACAAAGGAGTCAAAAGGAATAATGTGCTACGTAGAGAACCAAAGGAGGGGCACACGTGGGTGCCAATCAGGAAAGGGTAATCAAATAAAATGACAATAGCAGTCCCACCGTGATCGCCATTTTGTGAACATGTCACTTAGTGATGAAATGTGAAAAATGAATAGTTAAAAGGGGCATGGCATGCATGTTGTCAGAGAGAAGAAAAAGGGAGCATGTGGTGCTCAATAAGAGTGTGATCGCCAGAGAAAATATCCTCAATACTAATGGAAAGAGTGATCGCGGGAAATACCTGATGAAAGCGGGGGTATGGGTTCTGCTCCCTCCTTTAACCCGTCGACCGATCAAGGGGGGTCTTTTCCTTTTGATTACCCTGAAATAAGCACAGAAAAGGCAAAAGAAAGCACTGAATTAGATAAAGGTCGTGCAGTATCAACTCTTAATAATAATGAATGTATGCATATGAAGAGTGGACACATCTTGTGTGTTTTTTTTAATCCCCTAAGTGTAAGGGTGGGAGTAAGTGATGTAGTGATGTGCAAAGAGATCTAGCGAAGGCTAGATGCAACGTGTGTAAACAATGAAATGATGCAATATGTAAACTAAACCAATGACAGAAAGAGATCAGGGGAAGAAATGGAGGGAAGTCCTCCACTCGGACAATGCTGCAGAAGAAGAAGCACTGAAAGCACTGACGGAGAAAAGCCCAGTATCTCTATGTACCCGAAGTGTTCTCTCTGTGTATTCTCCCTTTCTCTCTTGATCCGATCTCCCTTTTTTATCCTTCACTTAATCCTCATGCGAGCACAAAGGGATCCCTAATTTATAGGGGAGGAGTCCTAACTCAGGAAGAATTCCAAGCTAGGAAGGGGATAAACCTTCCCGAAGAAGTGGAAGGATCAAAACTGGAAATGAACAACCAGGGAAAGGAGCTTAGATCTAAACGTAGATGTAAGGAAAATGGGTGTCTATCAACGTGAATCAAATGGCATGTATGCTCTTATCATCACTTTTTGTTAGCAAAATCTCTTAACAAGAGATGAAGAATGAGAAGAATTATTCTATAGATATTTTGATGGAAATTTACGATAAGGACATGCATGTTGTTAAATTTATGTATAGAGAGTATACATGTAAATATGAATGCAGGATAAATATTTTCATGCAAATTTTAGTTTTAACAAGCGTATATGTGTAACACACCCAAAAATACAAAAATAATCTAAAATCTGGGTAATGATTTTATACTCAACCAAATTTTGATATTAACCATGCATGGTACTGAGAGTTTTTGATAGATTTTTTGTAGTACTTCGATCAGTTTCCGCATGGATGATGCTTCACCTAATCCAGTCTCATTATCTGCGTCAACTTGTAATGAAAATATTAGTAAAAATGCATCATACAAATGGATTAATAAAGCGCAACACAAGCAGTGAGAACAAGAGAGCATGCAGAAAAATTCTTGTGGACAACAGAGTTAATTAATCCCGTCCTGAATACATCTAGCAAGAGGGAATGGCATACCGTCAAGAAGCCAAGAGGCTCCCAACTTCCGCAGGGCTGCAGCAACATGAGAAGATGAAGGTGCTGCCTGCATTGGAGGATCAACATACCGACTCAACATCAAAACACCACCTGCAGGAGATGAAATGAGCTAAATTTGTTTTTGTTATGTATCTATTTCGACTACCTCCTCCTGTAGTAAGTCAATGAGACCCTCTTGGGCTGTCACAAGAGCTGCTTTTACTTCCAGGCATGAAGAAGCTTCACCATTTCGCTGCCTATGAGGTTTTGTTGCTCGCCAACCACCATCATTTGGATGCAGCAAAAGCAATGGAATCACATCCTCACTACAGTTGCTGGCCCCAGTACCAGTAGTCTTTTTATCTTTCAGCTGTGTCACAAATTGAACAAAACCAATTGCACCTATCAGCCGTGGTGGTCGATCGATTCAAACTTTACTGCCAGAGGGTGAAACATGAAGAATCAAGTCAGGTCATTACGGAAAGCATTGCAGTAATGAGTTGCTGCGAGTAAACCACGAGTACTGCACACCATCCTCAGCCATGAACTCCTCCTCAATACTGCACTTCGTTTTCGTTTTATTTACTCATAATATTTTGTCTCGGTAGAAGTGCAATTATATTTGAATATTGAGAAAGCATCTCTTTGTACAACAATCTCTACAGATAAGTATAGATTTGACGTTAGCTCAGCGCGCCCGTCTAGCTCAGTCGGTAGAGCGCAAGGCTCTTAACCTTGTGGTCGTGGGTTCGAGCCCCACGGTGGGCGGTTGTTGCCACAGCTGGAAGGGCGAGCTGTTGATTGTCACTCATCCAACTCTGGTCGTCCGTAAACACTCACTCGGTGTAAAAGTTTGCATGACGGTAGAGTGACGCCCCATGCCTAAAACAAGATGAGGAACAACTTCAATCTAAAGTTTCCTATGCTTCATAACATCTACCCCCGCACACGTCTCCTTCTCGGTCCCTCCCCACCCACACGACAAATGGCAAGACAACCATCGGAAGCCGACCGCCCACGTAGCCGACTACAGTTAAGAAGCCGTCCACCCGTCCTTTGGGGGGTCGCCGTCGCGGAGTGGATCTGGATGGCGGACCACCTCTCTCTTCCAAATAAATACCTCCAGAGTCGTTTCCATTTCCAAGTCTGATAGAGTTAAATGATATCCACTTCATCGTGTGCGGGTTTTATCAGATTATCGGATTCGGAAATGGATCGGAATAACGGACACAGGATATTCGTTGGCAGCCCTTGTTGATGGTAAAAAAAAAATTGGGGCTCCTGAAAATTGTTGGACAACGCTCACCTAACACTCCAATCAAGGACTGCATTCATGTCAAACAGAAGCGGAAACCACCAACCAAAAGATGCACAATTCATCCTCGTTTGATACACCGTTTCATACATTTTGAAGTTTTACCGGGAAGTCTTCTTCCATCGCCAGCCTAAACGGGCAGCAACGCTATCCGTCCTCACTAACGACAGAAGGCATGTACATCAGAGGCCAGTTGAAGGCAACCTAACTCATGTAGGCAGCACCTCAGGCCCCTCCTGGCTGGACAAAGGGGTTAGGAATCTCGTCTGTCCCCTCGGTTGGCGACACAAGCATCACTGTAGCACCCCTACAGACCTGCAGATAGTCCCTGTTAAGTTTGATGTTAATAAGGTTTCACCTTACATCGTAAATACATAGCAGTTGGTTTTATCTCCCGAGTCCCAACCGAGGAGGGTTCTTCAAAGAGATGGTCGGGTTGAACTAATACATCCCTCTTCAGAGGAGGTCGGAATCTAGTCAGCTCTTAGCGGTAGAAATGTGTCCAGAGTGACTAAAGCATTTGACAAAGATATCTAGTCACCCGCAGAGCTCAATGCCTTGAAGGTTAACAATTAATGAAAACTTGCATAAATGCAGACCTCAAATGTTGAGATCAATCCCTACTTGGTTTGAGTTGTAGGAGTTAATCTCATGTCTCAACCCTCGTTTTCCCGTGAGATGAATAAATTCTGATAGAAGTGTTTCTGTGGGATGTGCACTGAATAAATGTCAAAGCAAATGTAAAAGAGTTTTTTTTTTTTTAAGATGTGGAGGTATGAACTGACTCCCCCTACCTAAATGCAAATTATGCATGAGGGCTGCACATGAGTGAACTGTAAAATGCAGAGACTCCCCCTGCCTAAATACACTTGAAACATCAATGTAAACATAAAGATCATGCAGGGAGTTAGTCTGAAAAATTCTAAATGTAATTTTGACCCATGATACTAGGCGTAGAATTTAGGTCTTGAGACCACCTCACGGATAGAGTGGGTTTCTAGATAGACATAATCTGCCATTCTCCTAGGACCATTTGATATACCATTAAGATCATGCATGAAAATGCATATCAAATGTAGGATAACATGTGTAGCAGATTTTTCAAATGAATCATGACAATGCAAGATATGCAAACTAGAAGGATTATGCTATTCAAATTTTCAACTCCCCCTAGGTTATTCAGTCCAGATCAACCATGACAAAAACCTAGCTAACTGATAATCCATGATATTCAAGTTATTTAGAAGGGAGTTATGCAAAGTTGCAACTGAAAATGACAACAAACTGAAATGGTGTTTTACCAGACTTCATGTGCCTTGAATTTATTGAACCCCTTTTATTTCCTTCTTCAAGGCACACCTGTAAGACAATTCTCATTTTGCATATATAGGTACCCAAGACTTCTTGGGTCCTTGTGGATCAGCAACACCTCTTATAGGTGTTTTCCATGACTTCAGGGTATTAAAATTATCAAATTGCAACAAATGACAGTCATGCATTGTATGCCCAAACTTGTCATAGTAATGACAGTAAATAGAAGGTTTGGTGTTTTTTTGTGCATGGAAAAATTTAACTTCTGTTTATTGACAATAAAATTCTTATTTCATTTAACATGCCAACAGTCTTTCATGGCATGTCCAGCCTTGCCATAGTGATGGCAATTCACAACCGATTTCACATTCTGGTTACAGAATTGAACATGGAATTTCTCATTTTCAACTCTATTATTTTTCCTACCAATGGCCAACCAACATTCAGAAGCTTTGTGGCCTGACTTACAATAGTTGAAGCACACCATGTGCCTTCCTTTAGAAGCAAGTTTAGTTCTATCAAAAACATGTTGATTTACAGGGAATTTGACATGTTTAGCATGAAAATTTTTCCTTCCATTGGTCGACCAGCACTGTGCACCAAAGTGTCTAGATTTACCACAGTGAAAGCATTCATTACTCCTTTTTTGAACCTTAGGAAATTTCCTAACATGCAAATTTCTAACATGGATCCTACCAACATTTTGATCATCTTGTCTCATCACTCTACAGTCATGCATCAAATGACTAATTTTACCACAATAGTGACATGAAATTTTCTTTGCAACAGCCTGGTCCGTGCTTTGTTTCAGGCGAAACGGCACCATGCGGATCAGGTGCAGGCCCAGATAGAAGCGGCCCTTCAGCGCCACGCAGTCATCGGAACAGCCCAGGATGGCCGACCAGCGCCGCGCCGCCCGTTCGCACAGCGCGACATCGGGCACGGCGGGCGCGAAGTCCAGCACCACGCCCTGCGGCGCGGGTTTGCAAAGGGTGGCAGTGACGCGCGACCAGTCCTCATACTGGCTGAAGATGGACTGGAACATCTTTCCGAGATCCAGCTCCGGTGCTTCCAGCCCGTCCTGCGCTTCCATGTCGATCAGCGTTACACCGCCGTCCGGCGCCAGCATCACATTCTGGAATGTCATGTCGCCATGCACCAGCGACAGGAACTGCGGCACGAACTTGCCCAGCATCGCGGGCTGGCGCACCTTGTCCATCACCTGCGCCAGGGTCGGCTGCCAGACGCCGTCGATGGCGACACCTGCGCCCGTCAGGAAGGGGCGAAGCGCCGGATGCTCGGCCAGGGCCTCGATCTTGGGATCGATCTTGGTTTCGAAATGGCGCAGCAGCCAGGCGCGGGCGGCACCGACGTCGCGGTTGCGATGGCCATACAGATAAGTGTCCAGACGGTCGAACAGCGTCTCCAGCGCCGGCAGGCGTGCGCCGGGCGTGCAATCGGCCAGTGGAACATGGCCGTCCAGGTATTCCATGTCGTAGAAATATTCGTGGGAGTTGTTCTCCTCACCCAGCAGCGCGGGAACGAGGCTGGCATCCATCATGGCGAACCGTTCCAGGGTGCGGAACTGGTCGCGCAACCGGCCGTAACCGGCCGACAGGTTACCCGCCTTGGCGACACGCTTGCGGACAAAGCGGCGGCCGTTCTCTTCCAGCAGCAGGGTTTCGGCGAACGAGCCCCCCTCGAAGCGGCGCAGCACCGAGGGCCTGGCAGCCGAGCGTATTTCCAGCGCGCCGATGCCGGCATCACGGGCGATCTCAAGTGACGTGGCCTGGGCCGTGAAAATGGCGTGGGGCTTGCGGTCGTTGATCAGGATGCGCGTGCCGCTGGGCAGCCCGCACAGCAGATCGTGATAGGGGATATCCAACGCCGCCAGCATGGCGGTCAGCCTCTCTTCATCCTGTTTCGCGCGGGCGGTACACAGGACAATGCGATAGCCATCGGCGATCCAGGCCTGCAGCTTTTCACGGCTGCCGGGAAGCAGTTCGGGCGGACGGCTGTAATCGGGCTTGTCCTGATGGCGGATCAGCGTGCCATCGATGTCGCAGAAGATGGTACCTCGCGCCACAGCGCCTTCCAACGCACAGAATTCTGAAGGAATCTCCTTAGTCAAGTGGGACAAAATAAACGATTAATTTCTATCAATAAACCTGCTAAAGACCCAAACCATAGAGTACTTGCACAGGTGCCACAGAGAGAGATGTTTTTATATCTCGCATTGAAATTCCTGTTTGTAAACAGAAAGACCAAGGGGGGCCTTGGAGTGAAGAATTTAAGGCACATGAACTTAGCCCTCCTTGATAAGTGGTTGTGGGAGTTACTTGTGGACAATGGCTCACTGTGGATACACTTGATCAAGCATAAGCACTCTCAGGGGAATCAAAGATTTATTTTTTTTAGACATGGAGAATGGAACTCATGCTTCTCCAGTATGGGAGGGTATCATGCGGGCAGCGGTGCATTTGGAGAAGGAGGTCATTGTAGAAGTGGGCGATGGCCATCATGCTCTCTTTTGGAAGGTAGGTGGTGTGGAGACACTTACCTTGAGGACAGGTTTCCAGGGTATTTGCGTTGCTGTTGATAAATGAGGTGCTGGCCTCCAACATTTTGGCACTCAGTGGTGTGTGCAGCTGAGACAGGCACTCAAGGAAGAAGAAGAGGAAGAATGTAACTGCTGCAGTACCTGTGTACTGTTCTTGTTCATCCGCTTAGGGATGATAAATTTTGGTGGAGAAAACAGAATAATTAATTCTCAGTCAAAGAATGATATATGCTTACGTTGTCCTTTGGGTCTCACGATGGTCCTCTAGCTGCCATGTGGAAGATTAAAAGCGCTCTGAAGGTTCGCGCCTTTTTGTGGCCCTTACTACAAAAATGTATTGTCACCAGAATTTGTCGAAGGAAATGGAACAGCACTTGCGATACATCCTGCCCTCTTTGTAATTCTGAAGATGAATGTGTGGATCACCTCCTTGTTAATTGCATGGTTCGCAGTACCACCCGGTACCGGTACGGACCAGGTGGTACGTCTCGGACCGGTCCGATACCGGCCGGTACCGGTACCTATTAAAAAACTAAAAAAACAAACGAACTGGGGCCAGTCTGGCCTGGTTCGTTCCATCGGGACCACCCGATTAAGGGCCTCCCTCAACTCACATGCTGCACTTTGCAGTCCCGTGAGTTGAGAGCCCAAGCCTTCCCCCCTTCCTCCATTCGCAGGCCCACCCCCCTCTCGCAGCGGCATAGTATTGAGTCAATTTTTCAATTACATGTTTTTAAGTATCAAATTTCACTACATCAATACCTCAATTTCTCAATATATGTGTTAGATTGTGTTCAGTCATGTTGGATTTTACATTCTATTAATTTTTCCTATTCTATGATTTTTTAATTTTTAAATCCATGTATTAATGCGACAGAGTTTGTTGGTCATAAATACGATAGGGCTCGTCGGAGGGGGCGTGAGACTATACTATCATGGAGGATGCCCTCTGTTGCCGGGTTGGCGTACCTCTCGCCGTTAATGCGCTGCCGAAGACGTGCACATGAGAAATATACACACGGGTGCGACGTCGTCTACGCTGGGCTTGCACCGGAACATGCACCGGGGTAGGAGGCGTGTTGGGCCATCCCGTAGAGCAACGGGCCCGACGGGCTGGGCTTCCGTGGTCGGCCGAACGTACGAGTGTTAGTGTGTGCCCTCCTCAGTACATACATGCATACATATATACATGCATACGTATATATAGTGCGTGTATTCCAATGGAATGAAATCCTTAATTAGCACTGTGTATACATAGAGGAGTCTATTGTATAACTGAGCCTTAATTTCACGATCATGATTGCTTTCGGATCTTATCATATGTCTCCTTCCTAATTAATTAAGTAGAAGATAGAGCATGCATTTGCAATGCCTGGTTTTCACGGAGAGGAGAGCCCGTACTGGCTCCGCAGCTTTGATCAAATCACTTGTGGTCTGGGAACACAAGGATCGATACAGTGGAAAATCAACAACAGAGGAATGGATCCAGATGTGGGTTAGGCATTTGGTTAAAGTGCCCTTTCCAAACTGAGAAAGGTGTTTTGTACCCTTGGTGCATGAAGAGAAGACAGTGTCTGACCTCGAAGAAAGATTGAAGACAACAACCTACTCAAAAAGAGAGGCCACCAATCTTCTATCCCATATCGCTTTGTGCAGGCGGCGAGTGGAAAGGAAACAAAGACCACATGTATACTGTTCATCTAGGTGTATGAAAACCCTCTTTTGGAGACAAAAGCTTCTATGCGCAACTAATAATTAAGATGATGCGCCCATGTCCTCTCCAAAGATATATATATATATATATAGAGAGAGAGAGAGAGAGAGAGAGAGAGTGGATGTATCACACAAGAGCTCCCGGACGAAAGCATATAAGTCTGATTAGAAGAAGTTGCAAAGGAAAGCCCACCTGGGACCCTCTCTCTCTCTCTCTCTCTCTGCTAACATTTAGGTCTTCTAGAGTAGGCACAGCAAGCAACCCCCCGTTCGTAACTAAATAACACAGCAGCACTTTGTAAGGGGTGCCTTTGTCTTTATTGCCTTCAAAGGGGCCGTGTTGTTGTTGTTGTAGCTGCTGCACGCTGCCGCTGCCCTCCTGCTAGCAGCTGCTGCTGTGGCTTGTGGTTCCTGTGCATTATTGAGGCACTGATCCTCTCTCGTCCCCCACCCCACCCCACCCCACCCCTCCAGTCGGTTGACTGAAATAAGACACAATATACCAAGTAATAAAGTATGGATGTGAGCTAACACAAATTTTGAACATCCTATAATGATCTCCCCCTATCAATACAAGAAAATGAGATGGACCCAAGATGTTTTTGATACAAACTCCCCCTGTCTGTGTGCACTTCTGTTGGACTCAACATTTAAAGCACAAATATGACCCAAACTTGATGCAAACTCTAGACACACCCTTGACCTATGGTACCTGGCAGAGGACTGGCCTCTACGCATAGCGTGGATTTCTAGACAGAAGAGATCTACTCTTCTCCCGCATACCATTTGATATATCTTCAGGGTCAATGATGAATAGAATGCAATGCAATCCACATTCTACTTCTGCCAATAGTATGAAACAAATTCATTTTCAATATGAAATACAGAAGGCATTTATTCCAGGTGAGAATATTCAAGCAATCAGTTGTTATGCTGAAATTTACATAAACTAAGTTCTCTTCTTAAGAATTTGCATCTTTCATTACCAAGAGGTTTAGTAAATATATTAGTAATCTATTTTTCTGATTCTACAAAGTTTAATTCAATTTCATTCTTACTTAAATCATCTCTCAAAAAGTGGTATTTTATCTCAATGTGCTTAGTCTGGGAATGATGAACAGGATTTTTAGTCAAGGATATAGCACTGGTATTATCACAAAAAATAGGAATACATCCAAGTTTAATGTGATAGTTAATAAGCTAGTGTTTGATCTAGAGAACTTGGGCTGCACAATTACCTACTACAACATACTCAGCTTCAGCAGTGAAAAGAGCAACAGTGTGTTACTTTTTAGATTCCCAAGATACTAGACAACCACCTAGGTATTGACAATATCTACTAGTACTTTTTCTATCTATTCTACACCATGTATAGTCTGCATCAGTGTAAGCTATCAGTTCAAACTCACACCTAGCAGGATACCATAGACCTAAGTCAAGAGTGCCAGATAGATATCTAAAAATCCTTTTCACTGCAATCATGTGAGACTCCTTAGGACTAGCCTGAAATCTAGCGTATAAACACACAGAAAACTGAATATCTGGATGAGATGCAGTAAGATATAGTAAGGATCCGATCATACCTCTATATATCTTGGGATCAACCAATTTACCTTCTGGGTCAACATCAAGACTTATTGATGTACCCATTGGTGTAGTGATGGCCTTAAGATTTTTCAGATTGTACTTCTTCAACAGATCCTTGATGTACTTTGCCTGAGTAATGAAGCTTCCCTCTGAGGTTTAACAGATCTGTAATCCAAGAAAAAACTTCAGTTCTCCTATTAAACTCATTCCGCATCCTAAGATACCGGGCCGGGTAACGCCGGCCCTTACTTTAACTTTTAAATTCGAACACCATGCCCTGCAACCTCACGCAGAACATGCCTATAGACTGCCGGGACAGTATCGGTGGCGCCAAAGAAGTGCTTTTTATCGAGTTTGATAACGTGGATTCGATTACGGCGGCTTCCGGTGTTGTGACGGCGGTTACCGTCGCTACCGGCAAGCAGTTCCGGCGGTATATCATGCCGAAAGAAACATCCTTCTTCACGGAAACGCCCAACTCCAGTGTACAGAACGGTACGATATTCTACCAGCAGGAGTTGACCATCGTCATCAATAAGATGCAGGCCAACACCCGCAACGAGCTGCTGCTGCTCGGTCAGAACAGGCTGATAGCCATTGTCCTCGACCGAAACGGCAAGTACTGGCTACTGGGTCGCGAAAACGCCCTGGACATGACAGGCGGCGACGGCGGCACGGGTACAGCTACCGGTGATCGTAACGGCTATTCCAGGGTGTTCACCGGACAGGAACGCGAGCTGGCGCTGGAAGTGCAGTCAGACATCATTTCAGGCCTACTTTCCCCCGCGGCGTAGAGCTGCATCCAATAGCGCAAAAGGCCTGGTTACGACTGGGCCTTTTTATTTAGAAAAATTTTCACAAAAAACGAGAGTTCGTTCCGTATAGAGGTGTATGCTATTAATTCAGCGAGGCGAAACGGCCAATGTGATCGTGACGGCAACCGAAAAAGCGGTGCTAGACCCTACGCGTTTCACGCTCACCTTCACACATACTATCACGAAAGAAGTTGTGGTGTACGAAGATGCGGAGGATATAAGCCCTTTCCCGGAGCGGTACAATGAGTTCGCGCTGGATCTTCAGCAATTCGCTGATTTGGACAACGGGTTTTACTCGTACGCCATAACTGATCAGGACGGTAACGCATTGGAGACAGGAAAGATGAAGCTGGAAGGAACCAAACCGTCACCGGTGCAGTATCAGGACACACCAACACAATACAAGACGTATGGAGAGTAAGGAATTGGGGAACGGTATTGTCATGTTGCAGTTTGAAGATGCTGCGCAGCCGGTCTTTGTCGAGAAGAAAGGGCGCCCTTACGTGTTTTATGGCGAAAAGAACGATTACCCGCAATACCTGCTGTATCTATACAACAATTCCGCAAAGCATAGCGCCATCATCAACGGAAAGGTCGCCATTCATTTTCCCTATACATTTCTACAAGTTATTAAATTCCTACATGGAATTTATCTCTACATGACTTGCTTGTTGCGTACTTGATCGGCCAATTCCTGGAAATGATAAATCTCTGGTGTGCACACGAGGCTGGGGGTTCGGACCCGCGCTGACAAGCGTGACCTCAGCCAATCCTTATTTTGCGGTACTTCTGGTTACTTGGTGTGTCTGAGTCTCGCGCCCGGGAGGTTATAGCTAGACACTTGTGACGCGGTGTAAGACGTCATGGGACGCATCCGGTCGTTCTTCTAGTGGGTGGTGCTCTCGTCACGTGACGTGAGTTATCGTGTCCCAGGTTTCCGTTTCTCGTCTGCGAGACAGGATTTCGCGTGTTGTTTTGGGAGCGTTCCCGAAGTCGAAGTCTGGGGTTTTCGGTGAGCGTCACCGAGGGCTTTCCGTAGACGGCGTAGAGTTTACGACAGCGAGGTCGTGACTGTGTTCCTGACCGCGTGGTTTCAACTTGGGCCCTTCTGTGAGGGCAAGTTTCCACGACTGAGGCGTCGTGGCGTTTTCCTAGTAGCGTGGTTAGGGTGGTGCGTGTCTGGTGGTCTCCCGATCGTGGAATCGGGATGTCGGGTGCATGACTTGGTTGTCCCCCGATGGGAGACCGGGTCGTGTTTTTGGTACAGTAGGATTAGTTGTAGACCCGAGGTTTTGTCGATCACCGTAGTTACTTTCCTGCTTTCGTAGTTTCTGCTTTTCGTGCCGTCATTATTTCTCGGTTGGGTTCTGCGAGATCCCTCCTGAACCAGTGATAAGAGGCTCACCCCTAGTTTTCAGGTGCGGTGGCTCTTCCTCGGGGTTCGAGGACGCCGCGTGGAGGTTCCTAGTTGCTAGCTTGCCGGGCCGAGTGTTCACTCGACATGTGGTACGTTTTACTGCTTTAAACTGTACTTTCTATTAGACTGGACTCTGTTGTAGTTAGTTATTCATTTCTATTATTATACCTGCCATCCTGCTTTATTTCTTATTTCTATATACACCACATCTATCCTTTTATCTCTTCCGAGTCTCCGGACTCGTGGGAGGCGGGCCGAGGTTCGAGTCGTGTCGGTTCTTTTCCGGTACTCGAATCCTGGATCGCCACACCTCCGCACACAGGCACCGTCCTTCGTCTTGTCTCATCAAATCCTTTACCTCAAAAATTATCTAAAAGGACGCCTGCCAATCCTGATTCCGCTCTTACCACAGAGCCTCGGGACACAACCTCTTACAATCTACGGCACATTCTCAAGAACTGACAAGTGCCGCCTGCTACTACAGCAAGCAGGTCGATGAAGCCACGACCAATGCACACGGGTCCCCAGACAACACACTTTACCAAGGTCGGTCTCTCGGCCAACTATACTAGTCACTCACAGCAACCAACTGGGACCCATAATCTGCCAAAGATCACTCTGCAGTAAGTTCTAAATTATGCACCAGGTAATTCTCCTCATGTCGCTTCAACTATCTCGAAACATAACAAATTACCCTACCATGCTACATTAGAACACAACCGAGGTGTATGCTTGATATATCGGTGTAGACCTCGAAACCACCACCTTCAACTGGCAGTGCTAGCACAGGTGTAGTAGTGAGATGTTCCTTGAGAGTTAAGAAACTCTCTTCATAGTATGTTGACCATACAAAAGGATTCTACTTCATTGTTAGTCTGGTCAGAGGAACGGTGATCTTGGAGAAAACTTTTATGAATCACCTATAGTAACCCACTAGACAAAGAAAGCTTCTAACTTCAATCATGGTCATTGGTCTGCTCCAGTTCTTGACTGCTTCAACCTTAGAAGGAGTCACAGAGATACCCTCCTTTGAGATAATGTGACTAAGGAATGAAACTTCCTTTAGCCAAAATTCACACTTATTAAGCTTCGCATAGAGTTTATATTTTCTTAATACTTACAAAGCTATTCTTCGACGTTCTTCGTGCTGCTCTTATGTCTTGGAGTAAATGAGGATGTCATCTATACAAACGACCACAAATTTGTCAAGATAAGGCCTGAAGACGTTGTTCATTAACTATATGAAAGCTACAGGGGCGTTGGTTAACTCAAATGGCAAGACTACGAATTCATGGTGCCCATATCTACTTTGAAATGCAGTCTTGTGGACGTCTTCATCTTTGATCCCCTGTTTATGATAACTAGATCTTAGGTCTATTTTTGAGAAATATTCTACTCCAGAGATCTGGTCGAACAACTCTCAATATGTGGCAATGGATACTTGTTCTTGATTGTTAATTGATTCAATTTCTGATAGTTGATCAATAACCTGAGGGATCCATCCTTCTTTCTTACAAAGAGAATAGGCACACCCCAAGGGGATGTGCTTGGCCTGATAAAGTCCTTCTCCAATAATTCTTGGAGTTGCTTCTTCAATTCTTTGAGTTCCGTAGGGGATATCCTGTAAGGGGCTTTGGAAATAGGTGCTACTCTCAAAATTAATTCAATAGAAAAGCTTACTATCCTTACGGGCTGTAAACCAGGTAGTTCAAAAGAAAAAACATCGAAAAAAAATTTTACACAGGAATTTTGTCAAGAACAAGTTCTTTGTTTTCGGTGATAACTATAGAAGTAAGAAAAGCTTCACAACCTTGTGAGATAAGTTTGTAAGCATGAAGAGATGAAATAAGAATAGGATGCTTTCGATACTTGATGCCAAGAAAAGAAAATTTTGAAAAGTCAGGTTTGTAGAAAAAGATTCTCCTATGGCAACAATGAACCCTTGTCTCAATTATTCAGGGTCCACTACATGAATCATATTCCACGAAAGATTTCTATCAAATGTTATATTCATATTTAAGCCCAAGAAACTAATGTCCTTCATAATAACATTACACCATCTCATTAAGTCTTTCCCGAGCTCTTTTACTAATAATCACTAAGATTCGATCACATCTTTTAACCGGCGCTGAGTTAGGGCAATGAAGCACATTTCCAAACCATCCGAATCTATTTTCTCTAATTTTACTATCAATTGGGGCTATCTCCAAGTCCTTACGGATGCGCTCATTCCTAATCTTATCTTTCTTAGTCTTAACACATCCATCTCAGCATCTACTTCTCTGCTACACACATTTTGTAAATGTGTTTCTTTCGTACTGCCCAACACTCGGTACCGTATAACAAAGTAGGTCTCACAGTCATTCTATAAAACCTCCTTTTGAGTTTCACAGGCATACGACAATCACAGAGGACTCCTGATATGATTCTCTATTTTAACTAGTCTGACATAATCCATTGTGCAACATCTTCATAAATCTCCCCACTCTCTTGTATGTTTTGTCCATCAATTAGAACCATATCTTCCTTTACCACTCTCTCATTACCAAAATTACAATACATAAACTCTGACTTACTCCTACTAATTTTAAAATCTTTAAACTCCAAGGCATGCCTCCAACGCTCTAACTTAACATTTAAAGCATCAATACTTATCAATTAAGACAATATCATCTGCAAATAACATGCACCAAGGGATATCATCATGCAATTATTTTGTCACTTCATCCATAACGAAGGCAAAGAGATACAGACTTAGTGCAAAGCCTTGATGCAAACCTATAGAAAATGAAAATTCACAAGTCTTTCCAGCAATAGTTCGAACACTAGTAATAGCACCTTCGTACATATCCTTAACCAAATCAACATATCCTTCAAAGACACATTTCTTTCTTAATGTCCACCAAATCCACCAAATCAATTCTCTCAGTACTCAATCATACACCTTCTCCAAATCAAGAAAAATCATATATAAATCTTTTCTCATCTATCTATACTTCTCCATTAGCTGCTATAGTAAGAAAATAGTTTCTGTAGTAGATCTATTCGGCATAAAACCAAACTAAACCATCTCCTTACAATCTTCGTTGTTGTCCTACATAGTCCCTATCGTTCGAATTATTAATCAGGGTGAAACTGAACCCAAGTTAAATTAACCCAAACTTAGTACAAAATTAAAATATCGCTGGTTAATCGCCCCTCTACTTTCCTCTTTCCCCCTTCTTTCCTCTCTCTCTATCCCCTTCCCTCCTCTCTCTCTCGATATAAAAAATAGAAAAAAATTCAAAAAAATATAAATAATCACACAAAAAAATAGAAAATCCATTACACATGTATTGTAAAGAAATTGGATTAAGTGCATTACACATGAAGACTAATAGGTTCAAGCATTAAAGTTATTAAACAAATATTGAGTACATATTAAACGTAAAATAGGTTCAAACTGTGCAGAGGGCCCGCGGCCCTGGCCAGCACAGCAACAGCAGCAGCAGCAACCTGCGGCACGCCGACAGCAGCAGCACGGTCGCAGCAGCAGGAGGGGAGGGTTTCGGCCGTGGGTTTCGGGGAGAACAGCAAGTGAACTCCCTAAAGGGGAGTTCACGTGAGTTTCGGGCGAAACCAATAAACTTAACTTGTGTCGGGTTTGCTACAGTAAAGTCCCCCATTTTCGTATCGGTTAGGGCCGAAACTCGGCCGAAACGTATCGGTTTCGGACGAAACTGACAACCATGTCAACTAAGGCTATTGGCGAAACCCTAAAGTTTAAAGGTATAAGTATGGTTTGCGGAAGGCTGAAGATATGTTAGGGCATCCTAATGGTTTCTAGATTCTAAGGATATTTTAGTAATTTTCATGGGCTCCAGGAGGATTCTGGTAATTTTACAAATCCAGGGGTATTCGTGGAATTCCCAGGTTGGAGTGAGACTGTGGTATGATCCCTAGCTTTCAAGAGCGGTAAGGCAATTTCCGAGAGATTTTGAAAGCTTTGAGGTTATTTCTAGGTCACAGGGGTATTTGATAATTTTACTAAACCCCAGGCGAATTTAAGTTTAGGTTGACACCTGAGTGCAAAACTGAGCCGGCAAAGACCCTAAACAATAGTAGACTTGAGAGAAGGCGTGCATGTGTTGAAACTCAAAACAACGGACATATGCACAATTTTCTGAAAGGCGGGGTCTATTCGTAGTTTTCCTCAGCACACACATGAGGGAAGGCAACTGAGTGCGCTGATGTTTCATGTAAGCACAAGGGTTGTCGGCGAATTGTCGACTATACATAAAAGGTCTCCGCATTGACGCGGGACATGAGGGCATAGCCACAATTACAAAAAGTTGCAAGATAGGGCCGCAATTACAGGACTTTAGTTTTCTTGCAATTCCTGGAGGGGCATTTTCGCAATTCCTAATTATCTGAAGGAATTACGTGGTTTGGCCATCTAGAATGCATTAAACAGTACATACACAGCCTCCAAGGGCATAAACGCAAGACCCGAGATATTTATAAAACATACCCTTGATGGGCCTTTTCATAAACGAACAAATTTCGTCCCGTGTGTCTTCTTGTCTCGACGCGTCTGTCTGCAAATTTTTTCATTGTAAGGACTTTCTTATCCTTTCCAATGGACACACACTTATTATAAAAGTGAACTTCAAGACCATTCTTCATCAATACAAGAACAGATATCAAACTGTGTCTAATGCTTGGCGCATAAAATATATCTTTGAGGACCATAATATTATCCCCAAAATCTAGCCAATAAGTGCCAACAGCTTCCACGTTCAGGTGTGTTATTGCCCATGCAGATCCTTTTTTCTTCGGGTTTCAACTTGTTCAGTGACACATGCCCTTTCTTTATTTTTACAATGTGACGAGTTACTCCAGAATCAACTCACTATTCATTAGTGTTTGCCAACACAGTATTACACTCGGTCACGTCGATGAATTTCTTTTTTATTGTTCCTCCTTGTTCTAGATATTTACCCTTATTTTCATGCTTCCTTTGTGTGCAATTAGCCTTGAAATGGCCAAACTTACCACAAGTGTGACAAGCACCTGGAGGAACTTTTGTTACTTTTATACTGTGACTTGTTCTTGAACTGTGCCATATTCGGTCCAACAGTTCGATTCTGGTGGATGGCATTTGCTTCCTACATGTTCAACTCTAATTCTTTCCTTCTAGCTAGCATGTCATGCTCTATCGCTAACCTACTTGGCAAATCAGTGACACGGAGAATGATACTACTTAATCTTAGAGTTGTGACAACCATATCTAGAGAAGGTGACAAACTATTCAAAATAGTAGCAACTTACATCCTTTCGAAAATTTCAGATGTACTACTAGCTAGGTCTTTGCCCATGACTATCATTTTGTTCACATGTTCAATTACTCTATCTTTCTCTTGCATGCGGCATAAGTTATATTGGTGTAACAGGAGTTGAGTATTTACCTCTGTAGTGGTGTCATATTTCTCCTTGATAGCATTCCATAATTTTTGGGCAGTCTCATAAGTCTCAAAATACTTGATGAGATTGTCCTCCATGAACATTAACATTAAGCTTTTAGTCTTTCTATCATCAGATAGCCATTGCTCTCTTTTTCTTCTATCCTCTTCCGAAGGATTCTCACTAAGTTCTGGGACAATGCTATCAATAACATATTCTATATTGTCATGGATCTACCAGTACCTAATCTTCCTATACCACATATCATAATTAGTGCCGTTCAACTTGTCCAACTTAACCAGTTCAGAAGCGATGAGTTTGCTAGCTATTAGGATTTTAGAGCTAGATATTGAAATTGAACTATGTTTCAGTGAAATAGTAAGGGGAGTAGTTCGGGTTTCCGGACGTCAAACTGTCCTTGGACCTGCCTGACGACCAGCAGCGAGTCACCGAACACCTGGTGACGGCGATCCACATGGCGTCTGAGCGATCGACCTCGACAGAGCCCGGGTCCCAATAGACGGCGAGCGGCTGCTTGATCAGCTTGAGCTTTAGTTCCTGATCCCAGCCCATATCGTCGGCGAACTGCGAGACGATCCGCCACCAGCCGATGCCGCAGCCAACCTGATGGCCAGCCGCAGAGGCATAAACATGCGTGGCGCTGGACTGGTATTGGATCTGTCGCAGCAGCCCGTTGTAGATCTTGGCGAGTTCCACATCGGCGCCGTCGTCAACTGGAGACGCTTTGATGGCCAAATCCGCCTGCCGGATGTCGTTCGTGACCTGATGGACGAACTGCGGCAAGCGGTTGATGGTGAGCATGGGCCGGCCTTCGGCCTCACGCTGACGACGAACGGACTCTGGCCACTGATTGCCGGCGAGGAAATCAAGATCCTTGGCGGCCTCTCGGCGGTTGTCGCGGTCGTATTCCCAAGCGTCCTGGATGGATTCGCGCACCATCCGGACGTTGGATTCGGCAGCGCTGCGCTTGGCCATCAGGCAGCCATCCAACCGCCCGCGCCCGAGGCGCCAGGCTTCCATTCATCCCAATTCGCCTCGATCAGCGACGACATATCGACGGCGAACGTCAGCGCTGCTGCGTCACCCAGGTCAGGCGAGAACGAAAGCCGTTCTTTGATGTGGTCTTTATCTTCGAGCACGAGCTGTCCGTTGCTCCTGAAATGGGTTGCCCCTTTGCCGCGCATCGGGGCGCAGACGTCGCCTTGGAACTCATCATTGTCGGGCACTTGCACGCCGGCCGGGTCTTCGAACCACTGCCGCATCAGATCCCACATCTCAGCGCGCCGATTGGCGTAGGCGTCCGGGTCGTAAGCGCGGGAGCCGAAGTTCACGCCCTGCACGATGTCGCCCAGCAACTCTCTCAGACGATCGTAGAGGCCAGCACCAAGGCCGGTTGTGTCTATGACGATCTTCTTCAGCCCCTTCGGCATCAGCAGCTTGGCTTCGCGCACGACGTCGCCGGCCAGGGCCATCAAGTCATTCTGATCAATGCGCTTGCAGATGTTCCCGCCGAGCCTGCGGCCGTGCCGATCAATCAACCCCGTCTTGTCACCGCCTCCGCGCGCCGGGTCGACGCCGAGGATCATCGGCCCATAGCCTGTGACACTGGCCTTGCGGGCCTGCAGCACGTTCATGGTCGGAATGAATGCCTCGGCGCCGGAGGTCTGGAAGGCTTCGTCAGCGTTGGCCGGATATTCCTGCCGGAATTTCCAGTTGATCTCATCAGGTCCGCCACCAGCAATCACGCTGAGTTCACGGTTGAAAGCTGGGAGCTTGTCTCCGTTGCGGGAGTCATAATCACATGATTCTCGACTGCCTCCTTCTTAACGAGCAAGCTAAAGGAGAGAAGATCGAGAAGCATCTGGTCAAAAAGCAAGGCCATCTCTAAGCACTCCAAGAGGCAGAGCCAAGTGAAGGAGGAATAGTGGAAGGCACATTAAAAATCCATTCCAAGACTACAAATGTCTTATTTGATATCGGCATGACTCACTCATTTATTTCCAAAAGATTTGCTACTTTATTGTCTGTGGAACCTGCCTTGTTAACAAACTTAGTTATATCCACTCCTCTTGGAGGTGAATTGGTGGTTACACACCAATACCCAAATAGTGAAGTTCTAATAAAGGGACATAATCTAACTGATGATCTAATATGCCTAGATATGGATGGGTATGATGTCATACTACATGCTGATTGGCTTTCCACACATAAGGCTGTCACAGATTGTCAAAAAGTGCTAGTATCTTTTAGAGATTTCCCAAATCTTGTATACACTAGTCCTCGGTGTCGAAACTATTGTGTGGGAATGGCTGATCTAGAGGGGAGGGATGAATAGATCTATCCCTCTTTTTTAGATACAAACAGATTGCAGCAGAATACAAGAAACTTGATTGAAAGGTAAGAACCAAAAACGTAGGATGCAAGATTTAAGGATGATCTACGGCCTAAACAAACATCTAACGCATGTGAATCACACAAACAAACCACATGAATAAGGATTTTAAGGTGGTTTGGACTCAAACCCGAGTCCTATATCCATCCCTAACTTAAACCAAGTGAGGCTTCACTAGTGCCACTGCACGACACCACTGTAAACACTGCTCATGGCATAACCGTCCACCCACAGACTGGAGAAACCCTCTGTCTGTCTTCCTACAATACCAGGTAGGGATGGAAACATCATAGACTAGAGAACACCTCCATCTGTCTTCCTATACACACCGGAAGGGAAGGATCAAGGTTTCTTTAAACAAGATAAAAAAAACAAGACTGAAGAAAAAACTTTAGACAAGAAGAGTGATGCTTTATGCTGGATCCAAGAAGTCCTTTGACTAAGATGAAGAGAGATTCAGGTAACTCTTTGATTGTCTTCTTCTTCTTCTTCTTCCTCACTTGCAAGCTCACACTACTGCTGGCTTCTTCTTTTCTCCAAGGATACCTGCTAACCACAACTCTAGCAACCCTTGTGCCTCTCTGCCCTTCCTCTTTTATACTGTTGAAGCAAGCCACTTGGTGCAGCACTTTGCCTGGATATGTGTGCCTAGTAGAGGAGATTTTCCCTCCAAAATTTTGTCCTTCAATGACTTATGTAAATGACTCTCTTAACCTAAGTACTTGACTTAAATAAAAGAAAAATTACATAATTGTGACTCAAATAAAATATAAAAATTACATGCCAAGACTCAAAAAAATGTGACGGGCAAGATGTAGCACTGCTGGCGAGCAGATGATCCTTGAAAACATGTGGAGTGGCTAGAGATGTCCCCACTGTGGGCCGAACTTTTGCCAGCACTCTTCTGCTTTGTAGCCTGGCCTGTCACAATACTTCCAGACTGCCTCAGATGAGGCAGCTGGTATAGTCTTCTTATCATTCTCCCTTGGTCTCTTATCTTTAGAAAAACTTGGCCTACCATTGGGCCTCTTCTTGCCAGATGCCAGTTTGAAATTTCTGGAGCTAGTGGCTTGCTCCCTTCTCTTGTCCTTCCCTTTAATCCGGTCGGTCATTTCCATCGTGTCCTCTAATACCTGTGCCTTTTGCACAATCTTAGCATAGTTATGAATTTTCAATGAGGCCAACTAATTGATATATTTCAGCCTCAAACCATTTAGAAAACCCTTCGCCTTCATCTTCTCAGAATAAACTAAATGCGGCACATAATGTGATAGCCTGGAGAATTGCGCCTCATACTCAGCTACAGATAAATTTCTCTATCATAACAAAGTGAACTCGATAGCTTTCTTCTCTTGTACCCGATTGGAGAATTACTTGCTATTAAAGTGCTCGAGAAATTCCTCCCATGTCACTGGGCCATTCATTAAGGTTGGCTCCACTGACTCCCACCAAGTGCGGGCATCTCTCTCTAATTGGAAGGTCACCAGAAGCACTTGCTCTTGATCGCTGCACTACATAACTCGAAAGATATGGTCCATCTCCTTGACCCAGTGCTCGGCAACATCCGGGTCAGGAGAACCACAAAACTTCAGGGGATTCATGCCACGAAAATTCTGATGAAGGTCACCAGTGCTGTGATGAGCTCCGCCTTGCGCCACCTACTGCAAAGCCTGAGTCAGGCCCTGCACCATCCGCTACATCTCTCTCCACTGAACATGCTTCACAGCCATTTAAAGGAACTAGTCAAAACCTACAAGCATAGAGAAAGGATTAAGAATGGTTTACTTAATTTCTTTAGAGTTCATTCATTAGTTAGCTTAACCCAAGTCTCTACCCCATCTCACTCGATTTTTTTTTTGCCTAAAAATTTCATATTAATCAATTCAACTCCCCTTCTTGATTGATGTTTGCTTGGGACAACATCGCATATGTCGTGTGTACCTAGAACGATTGCCCATGCATAGGTCATCTGTCATGCCCCGATGCAAAAAATTGGAACACAGTAGTTATGAAGAGGCCGCCGAGGTCGAGCGTGCCGCCGGCGGTGAGCGTGCCGGCGTTCGCGATGGTATCGGTGAGCGAGGTCATCTTCAGCGTGCCGGAGAGTGCGAGCGTCGCGCCGGAGGAGATGACGATGCCGGACGCGCCGTTGACGCGAATCGCCCCCGTCGTGCCGACCGTCGTCGTGCCGTTGAACACGTTGGTGACGCCGGTGTAAGTGTTCGCGCCGGTGAGGAACACGGCGCCGCCGGTTGTCGTCGAGTAGCCGTCCAGCGTCAGCCCGTTGGCTTGAATCGTCAGGTTGCCGGCGCCGGAAATCACACCGCCGATCGTCAGATTTTTGCCGCTCCAGCCGGCGGTTCCGGCCGTCAGAGTGACACCGTTCGCGATGGTGATTCCGCCGGCGAGCGCCAGGACGCCGTCGTCCTGCGCAATCTTGCTGCTGGCGGTGACGACGAAGTTGTTGGAAATCGTGTACGCGGTTCCGGTGCTGCCGGGGTTGAACGCGAAGCCTCCCCCCGCAAGCGTGACGGCGCCCGTGCCGAGCGCGGACGCGGTGTTGGTTCCGGTCACCTTCAGCGCGCCGCCGGTGACGGTGACACCGCCGGCATAGGCGGAGTTCGCACCGGAAAGGGTGACGGTGCCGCCGGCGACGAGAGTGCCCAGCACCACGGCCTCATACTGCCGCTCGACGTCGTGGCGCCTGATCCAATGGCAACCCGTCTTCGGATGGCCCCTGTGCTTGAAACAGCGCGAGAAATTTCCCAGGCAAATCGAGTAACGTCGTTTTGGGTTTGTAGTCCTCTGTTTCTTCGAGGTTCAACTCTTTGAAAAGCCGCAGGGCTAGTGTGTCGGACTCAAGGATCGATACCTGCGTTTGCAGCGTAATGTTGTAGTCGAGCGCGTCCGATTGTTGCGCCGGAGTTCCGCCATTCAGGGCCAGCATGTCCGCATTCTGCTTGTCGAATTCCAGGATGGCATCGCCCGCATACCGGCGAGTCGCAACGCAGAGGTAAAGAATCACGAGACCCATCACGACTCCCGCAAAAATGAGCGCTGCTTTGCGACGTCGTTTCACGGCTGCGAGAACATCCCGCAGAGTCAGTGGGTGGCTGCTTTCGATGGGCGGGAACCCGCCGTTGTTCGAAAATCCTCGGCTGTTGAGCAGCTGACCTTCCTGCGGCGGCAACTGCCGGCTAATTGAGTAATCCATTCGCTGTCTCCATTTCTCGTCGTCCACTATTCCCTTGGCAAATTGTCGTTGCGACCCTTGAGTTTCCGAGCGATCTCGGCGTTGCTGGTAATTTCTGCGGGATTCCCAACTACTGGCCAGACTGAGTCTCGGGTAGATGTCTGGTGGTATAACACGTGAACACCCTAACCACGTCATTGATGAACTGGACCATCCGCTTCCTCTAGGAATGCTTCTCAGGGTGGATGGGTGCCCCCAGTCTGTCAAAGGTCAAGGTTTGTTGTAGTGGAAACTCCATTGGGAGATCGGCCTGAGGAGAGCTCTGGGCTGGGTGCTGGCGGGACCTAGAACGAGCCCATCTTTCTTTCCGCCTATTCGGACGAGGGACACTGAGCGACTAGGCGTCATCAGACGATGCTATTGTAGAATCGAATGTGTCTTGTCTGACACCTCGCCCGAGCACTCGAAGGGGGTTTCTGGTACATGCCCTCTGAATGGCCTGAGCTTCTTCTGGGGTAACCCAAATTCTTCTCAAGTTGATATGCTGATCTCCCTTGTCATCGTTCCTTCGACGAGACTTAGGAGTTTGTGCATTAGACTGGTGCGGGTGCCCCTGGGCTGCTGCCGAGGCGCCTACTTCTCTGAGTTCCACTTTGTCCTCTCGCATTTGCCGTAGAAGGGTGAAGCGGTTGGTGGTAGGGACCATAGGGATGGTCTGTTCCCGAGGTATGATTGGTTCACCCCCATTGAGATGAATCCAAAGATCACCGACAGAACGGTCTTGCCGGAGTTACTGGTTGTGGCGGTGAGTCGCCTGTCTTTGCGGCCATGACGACGCTTCTTTTGGGGAGCCGAGGAAGATTCTGCTCCAAGGTGGTAGACCGAGAAGACCCGATCTCCCATCATTGGCGACGCGAGGCCATCAGCCAAGAGTACTAGGATTGGCCCCCAGGGCATGAAGTCCGTATCGGGAGCCAGTGGCTGGGTGACTCGGGTGTAGGCTCTCACCAGAGCCGATAAAAGTGTTGCAGATGCTCTTGCACCGAGAACCAACATCACAGAAGGTGTTGGCGTGCCAGCAACCCAAGGTTGTGAACCTGTATAGAGCACTGGCAGAGCTGGAGTGTGAGACAGAGGACCCACAACAGACATTGAAGTTGTCGCGTCCCATAGAGGAAGACCTGTGCTGGGAGTCGGCGTTGTTGGATGGTAGGGGGAGAGATCCCGGGGCAAAGCTGGGAGGTCAGGGACTCGATGCGAAAAGTCCACACCGGGGACCGACCTTGGAAAGCCCAGGGGTTGTACGCCTGGGTTGGATGCTGAGGGGCCTCGAACTCGAGGTTGAGAACCCACACTGAGCTATGGCTCGGCTGGGATTCAAAGCTGAGGGCCCGAGTGAGATACTAGCTTAACTGGGGCTCGGCTGAGGACCCGAGAAAGATACTGAGGAGCAGGGTACCCGGGAGTGAAAACCCGTGTCGGTTGTCGGCTTGGCTGGAACTCAGGGTCAGAGGCTCGACCAAAATGCTGTGGTGGTGGTCGAAGCTCGGGGCATAGGGACCGCACTGAAGGTCGGCTGAGACTGGGCCCGGGGGCTAGCGCTTGCCCAGGCAGGAGCTGATCTGGGACCCCACGGGGGCTAGTGGTGGAAGGCCTGAGCCTAACGCTCGAGTGGGCCGCTGATGCTGGAGGCTGACATGGCGTGTCTACTGTGTCGACAGGCGCAGGTACTGAGAGCAGCTGCGGAGCAGCCACGGGGACCACACCCAAGAAGTAGGGTGATCCGACAACTGGGGAGAAGCTGCCGAAGGCGATTGGCATCGTCGAATAGCCCTCCCACGCGTGGGTGGCGATGACGATGGGGCCATAGGTGAGGGCCGCCATGGTGGCTGGAGCTCTAGATGTTGTGGATATGATGGTCATTGACGGTCACTGGGCGTGGTCTGGCAGTCGAAATGCGAGCTATGAGCTGCTAAGAAATGTGCGCGAGTACCCCCCTCTGCCTCTTTGGCAAGGATAGGAAATGGGTACCAGGGCTTCAGGGTTGGCATATGCTTCTCTTCAACAAAAAGAAGGAAGGTGGGAGATGTCCTACCGGGCATGCCATCCTTTTTGTACAGCGCGGCAAGATTTTTCCCCCTTTTTTATTTGTGTCGCGGGGGTATATCCGGTGACCGGGATGAGGGAAGGAATAAATCTAGGAAGGGAGAATACGAGAAGACGATATGTCTCGAGTATCCCCCCCATCTCCGTAGTCGTACTCCTCTCAGCGCAGTACTGGGCACTCGCCTGTTATGGGGAGTCGCGTGATGATCGAATGGCACGAGGAATTTTTAGGATTGGGATAGCTAGACCGGGTGTGGGCATGCCAGTCGATTTCTCAACAATCACCTAGGGAACCAAGATTGACTGGGAAGCGTCGCCAGGACGGGGCACGTGGGCTCGAGAAATCGAGCAACACGTGGAAAGAAAGGAGGTTCCGTAGGTGCGAGTGCGCAGATGATTATGGGGAGTCATGTACAGGACGTCTTTCTCCACCGACCGCAAGCAGTCGATATTTATTTACATCATTTTGAATCTGAACACTTTCATTCTATGCTGAAGAGAAGTTTGTATATGTCTGAAGCCATGGAGAGAGGGCCGGGGGCATTCCGCAGCTATAAGGGTACATTCCACTGGGATGTGCGGTGCTGGAATTGGGGGTACTGCATACACACTGGGAGATGAGGAGGTGGGCTGGGACCTAGATACGGGTACGGAGACGTGCATTCAAGTGGCAACATATTTTATGAGAGCTGTGTGGGCTTTACAAGTGGGCCGAAGAGGCCAAGTTACAACTGGTGCAAGCCGCGGGACAATTCTAACACGTGGGTTGGTCCCCGGGTCAATGCATGATAAGGCAGATGTCTGCGTGTTTTTACAGAGGCTCTCTGCGAGGCGTGGGACCTACCCAATTTGCCAGGGGAGGACTGGACTAGATGACTGGGATACAGACTGATCGATGCTTGGAGACGGGTAGGACGTGGCTCGAGAGGAGCAGTCGGGTACGGATCCCTGGGAGGACGAGCACCTTCATACTAGGAAGTCAAGGCCAGTTTCGGGAGTGTTACTTTCGGGCCAAGGTCTGATTCTCTCGAATCGATGGTCAGAGCGGTAAGTAGTCAGCTCGGTATGAGCTGTGGGCACGTGTCCCCGTGACAGAGGTAAGTGTGGAATCATGGCGTATGTGCGGGGGTTTTGCCATTGTCATAATGCCTTTTATGTGATGAGGAAGGACTTGTGTGACATGGCTAGACGTTGTATGAGGGGAGTACGAGTGACATACCCTCGGTGTGTGTAAGCTGATTAATAGGCCAACCTTGCATACTTAGCTCCTTACGTACGTCCTTACTTGTTGCAAGAGAGTGTATGTATGTATGTCTACGTCTGTATGCCTTTGTATGCATGCATGCCCCTTGAGCTTCTAAGGGATTTTTATAGGGGAATATGGAAGGTCAGGGAGGGTTTAGGCGGATCAAGTTGAGGGCCAAACTTGGTCTAGGTAAACCCTTAGAAGAAACATTTTTGTTTTGTTTGCTGAGTGGTCTAGGTAAACCCAGGGGCTGGGTTTGGTCCGCCTAAACCCCTCCCCGGAGGGGTTAACACGGAGCAACTTCTGACTTTTTTATTTTTTATTTTTTATTTTTGCTTGATGGAGGTTTAGGCAGACCAAACCCAGGGGCTGGGTTGGTCCGCCTAAACCCCTTAGGGGTTGGCACGTGGGATGCCTACTCTACTTAATTTTTATCATTTCTTCCTCATTAAACCTTCACATCTACAACAATTCAAGTTGAACAAATCAACTGCTTCAACATTTTCAGTTTATTTTCCTCACAGGTGGCAGAATGTTTTCTACCTTTTGTGTCATAACAGTTGCAAACTAATGAATTTTTTTTTGCCATCAATCTTAATCAACTCTGGCATTGGTTCTTTTCTAACTTCTGATCAACAATCCATGCATCTTCCCAATACTCCTAATCTTGCCCTCATCTTCACTTTCAGATCCTTTGACAATAAAAAAATTAAGTAGCTCAAATATTTCTCTTCCTTCAGTAACCTCATCATAACAGTCCTGCTCCTGCTTGTAAAATATTTCTTCAGAATAACCTTCTTGGTATCTTTTTGTCATCCTGTTAAGAGGTCTATAAACCAAAATCTATTTTAAGGTCCTGTTAATAACCTTCTTGTCCCATTTGACAAGTTAGAGACTCCAAGATTCTTCACGAAATTCCATGTGTAACCTACGAATTGCATATCACCGGTCAGAATTCAATAGTTCAACTAAATGTAGAGGCATTCTAAAACACGTGATCAGAGGAAAAAAGAGGGGGGAAAAACGGACTGCAGCCAAAATTGAAGCTCCTTGATTCAAATCATCCTCTTGATTAGTACCTGCAACTGTGCTGTTCGCAAATTATTTTTAGAATCAGGAATCATTTCAATGCTTCATAACGTAGACTAGTTCCTTCATCTTCTCCTACCATTTCCCAGAAGAAAAGGCATCCTCAGAAAAAAGAAAAAGGACAGTAAACGTGGTTCCAGAAACTTCGGTTTTCCGATACAAAGTTCTTTTCCACCACTCACATTCCCCTGCCCTCATGAACAATATGCCGAGTTTATCAAGTAAAAGAGTTAGTATAAGTGACAACAGCCCTCTTGCCCAAAGAAAAAGTGCAGCTACTTCAAATGAAAGACACTTTCCAGAGTTAAGGAACCAATGAAGATAATAAAACATGGGATGTTGAGATTGCGCATTAAGTTCTACTCCTCTTTTTGGGTGCAAATTAGCAGTAATGCCAGAAAACAGAAGAGAATGTGATTTGTAAGTTTGTACAAGTTATGATAGAAATCCAAATACAAAACATGATGAATAGAGCATGCTCCTTGTCCCATCGGAAGCTAAATTATAGCAGTTTATAACATGTCCATTAAATTATCATAACTTAGAATACGAATAAAAACAAATTGATCGACTCAATTATATTCATTAAGATCTGAATATAAAAATTATTAAATACACAACACAAAAAAAAAAACTAAATAATCGGCTACTAGCATGGAAGAGGTCTCAGTGGATAGTTACAGGGGCGGACCTAGCCAGTCCCCAGGGGCAGAAAGATGAGCAAATGGGGCCTCAGTTATCGAGAGTCGCCACTGTCAATCCTGGGGGATTCAATGTCATTGACTTGGGATTATGGTTAGCATTTTGTAAGGGGCTCATTGCAACCAAGCACCTTGAAAGCCCCACCGAGTCAAGTCAGAAAAGAAGATGCCGCTTGCACGGCTTCTAGCCTGCCATTACTACCCAGAGGGCCTATTGATGATATGGACGATTTTTGGGAAGCTTTTGATAGAATGTTTTATGAAGAAGATTGTCTGAGAGGCCCGAAGGTGCAGCTTGTAGAGTATACTCCAGGAATGTCGGCTCACTATGTGCGGGAAGAGGGGAGCTCACCCATTGTTTTCACTTGGTCTCCTTCCCGCTTAATCTCATTTCTACAAAAGCTAGATTTTATACCATGTTCACCTCCCATTTTGATCAATCCACTGTTATTTAAAACTCCAACTAATTTTCTCATCATCAAGGTCTGATGATTATGGGCATTCGCCGCCCATCGATTTGTCCATCCCATTCTTCTCCTCATCTGATCCCTTCCTCGATCTCTTCTGTCCATCCATTTATCCTCTCGTGCTTCCTCCTCCATCTCATTCTCCATCTTGCTGCATGATCTCTACTGATCTAAAAAAAATGTCAATTTTGAAACAGAGATTTCAGTTGAGATTACGCTATGTTCAGCCCATCCTCCTCCCAAGGGCATGAGGCCCCTACTTCCCCTCCGTTAGATCTTCTTTCTCCTAGGTTAGAAGTAGGGTCTATCTAGTCTAGAGAAGTAGGGTCTTGTTCTAGTGTGTCCAACCCCTCTTCCACACCTAAGCCGTGCCCACTGGCATGTCATTCCAAATCCATTCCTGATAGGTTCTTACAGGATTTAGCTCACCTTTATCATGCTCTCCTCAAATGTCTAAAATTTATTGAAACGATGAATGTGCTAGAAGAGGATGAGGAGCAAGACGGGGTGTGGAGTGATGGCGGATTAGGTGTTTTTGAAATTGTGGATGAAACGAACCCCGTTGATCTTGGGGATAGCGATGTAGATGATACTGTCGAACTATATGCACAAGGTTTGAAGTGGTTTAATGAGCCATCATCGACAGTGGATGAACCTAAAAAGAAAATTAATCTCGGAACTAATGTAGACCCCAGGCCTATTATCATTTCTTCTAATCTCCCTCATGAAATTGAAGAAGAGTTGATTAAAGTTCTGAGGGATTATAGTGATTCCTTTACCTAGTCATACGAGGACGGGGAAACCACTTTCCGAAGAAACTAACGCAAAGTAGGAACACTCCTCTGCCCGTACGAGTGTACGACAACTCAATCTAACATACGAAGAAACATGGAACACATGGGGTCACCCTCAAGATCACATGACATGCTAATCGCGATACAATGGTTCTTTTGGACACCCAAAAGCATGATCTCGGTCTCCACATGGTGTCTGAGACATTCAAGGGCCAAAGGTCAACCAACGAGTCACAACTGGTCAACTAGAGACCAAAATGAGTAAAACAAGCTAGGTTCAGTCGACCTATCTCTAGGGTAGGTCGACCTACTAGCAAGGGGTCGGTCGACCTACAAGCACAAGTCGGTCGGCTGGCTTTAAATGCGGTTATGCGGTGGACCGCGTTAATGTGATCTCATTCTACCTGAGGGATGCGGTTAGCCCTGGTCGTGGTTGGTCGTCCGACCGTATCCACGACCGCCTTACTATACATCTTCTCAATTAATCGCAGTGTTTGGTACCACCGTGTTCAATCTCTAGAGGCTGAATGCAGTTTCGTACCCTACCGCATTATCGTCTACGGTGTGAAACTCTGAAAAATCACACAAAATCACTTGTTCCACGCCTCAATCGTCCGATACGAAGGGGGAAACATACAAGAACCCTCCATGTGCCTTCCACAAGTCGGAAGGACTCAAACAAACCACAAAACGACTAAGAAACAAGTGATTTCCTTTGAATGCCCTATATACACACCCATGCCACCTCACATGCACATCCGGCCTCAAATCGTGAGAAAGCGCAACCAAAACAATAGGAATCACATCCCGACATGTCATGGACTCGAGATCTATCATTTAGATAAAAAATTGCTGCCCAAATCAGCGGATTCGACTCACATCCCCAAAATAAACTTTTTAACCCCAAAAATGAAAAACCCACTCAATCTCGCTCCATTCGGCATAAAATTGCGAGGAGACGCAGTACAAGGTTCAGAAATCCATCTCCCTACCTCCACCGATGATTTCCCGTGCCGAAGACGTCGATTGCATGAGAAAACGTCGTTCAAACCCAAATCGACGTCCCAAATCCACGAATGGGATCACGTCATCGCCTCGATCCTCGTTCCATTCTTGCCACTCGTCGTCCCCACGTCACCTCCACCTCTCCCCACTCCAACTCCGTTGGCCGCCCAGAGAAGAGAGGGAGAGAAAGAGAGAACCGAGAGGGGAGAGGGAGAGAGGGAGAGAGTGAGAATGAGGAGAGAGGGGGTGAGGGTTAGCTTTTATAAATTAGTTTTAAGATTTAAAAATTAAAAAATGAAAAAAATCACCCTCATGATAGCCATACCCTTTCCCCCGGTGGGGGACCGACATCCTAGGGTCATTCCCTATGGCTCAAGCCCAGAAGAAGTTCGTCATCGTCGCCATCAACTATTTTACCAAGTGGATTGAAGTCGAAGCCACTGCCAAGATCACTGAGTCGGTCGTATGGAGTTTCGTTTGGAAGTTGATCATTTGTCATTTTGGTATCCCCCGAGTGATTGTGAGCGATAATGGTCTGCAATTTGATTCTCATTACTTTAAGAATAAATGTGCTGACCTACATATTCACAACCACTTCACTTCAGTAGCCCACCCCCAGGCTAACAGACTAGTCGAAAAAACCAACAAAACTATATTAAAAGGCATTAAGGCTAGGCTCGGTAAAGCCAAGTGTAGTTGGCTCAAGGAATTGCCAAGCGTGCTATGGTCACACCAAACCACTCCCAGAACTGCTACCGGTGAGACTCCATTCCAGTTGGTGTACGACACGGATGTCATGATTCCTTTGGAAGTCGGCAGCCCATCTCTCCGATTCATCAACTTCTCGCCCAAGGCGAACGAGCAGAAACTACTCGAGAACCTCGATTTAGCAAGTGAGATCTGAGAGGTCACAGGCATCCGAGCCACAGAAGATCAGTGGCATCCCACTCAGTATTACAACGCCAAAGTCTGAGATAGGTACTTCCGCACGGGAGACTTCGTCCTCAGGAAAGCCGAAGCCTCTCGACCACTGGAGGCGGGGGGAAAGCTAGCCCCTAATTAGGAAGGCCCCTATCGAGTAGTCGAGACGCTTGGGAAAGGGACGTATCAACTGTCTACCATGGAAGGAACACCTATCCCCCAGACATGGAACGCGGTAACATTACGGAAGTTCTATTTCTGAACTTTTTTCAAAAATGTAAGCAACATATGGCAATAACAACTTTCCTTTTCTTTTCATTAATGTTTCTTCATACATCAGATAGGTCACAGTCAAGACAATACATATCATAAAATAAAAATATTACATCCACTGGTACTATAGCAGGAGCTGATCGCTCAGCTGACACGGCTAGCACTCTTAAGCCAAGCCACTGACTCTACCCAGTGTAGAAATTGGCTTGGATCACGGGATGACTGACCCTGTTTGCTCGGGAAGCTCGGGAAAATGGTATCAGAAGAAGAAAAGGAAGGAATGCATCGATGTCGCTAAAACCAGAGAAGGCCTCCTCTGCCAACTCTTTAGAAGGCACAGAGTTAGAAGTCGAACAAAAAGCAAGCACACGTGAGCGGCGCAAGTAGGGGTCAAGTTACAGGCATGCTCCAAAGAGTGAAAGAAGAGAAGAGAAGTTGGTTGAAAATAGACTACTGCCATTTGGTCATGGCCCTGCCTAGACCGCTTTCTGTGCTCGGGTTCCAATAACCCAGGCTTTCTTGTGTTTTTGATTTCTAAAAAGCTATGGATAGATAGCCTACTTATGGTAAAGAATGATATAGAACATACTTAACAACTAGGTGTAGACACGTTAAAATTGACATCATTTTGGGTACATCTCTTATCACATTACAATGCCCCAATTTGACCCCCAAATCGACTTATTTGAGTGGTTTTCCTTATTTCTCTTCATTATTCAGCTTTCTCCCATTTTTTTGGATTTTTCACCATTTTTTCGGAGCCCTTTTGAATTAAAGTCAGACTCCTAGATGTTAATTCTTCTCAAAAGAATTAATGCCCAGCACGGTAGGTGCCAATTCTTGATTCAACGTCAGTCGTAAAGTTGCCATTTCCTTGAAACAATTAACGACCATTATGTGGCCGAAAATTCATTAATTCGCATCTAGCCAGGTGGACGCGATTTAATTTAATCACCAAATTCTCAAAAAATTATAGTAATTCAAGAATTAACGTCTTTGGGGAAAGTCGCTTATTCTTTGAATGCGTTTGGGATTGTGGACGTGTATTCCTTTATTCCTTTTAATTATTGAAATAATGCCTTTTCAAAAAGGTGCTAATTTCTAAAACCGCATCTGCTCATGTAGATGCGTTCTTAAATGGGCGTCCGCCATAGTGGACACGAATTCTTCTCTTCCCCGAGTTTAAGCCAACTTCGTATTCATGAAGAATTAACGCCTCTACAGAAGGGCGCCAATTCTTTAATTGGCATCCAAAGTATGAACGTAAATTCTTTTCTTCATCAAATTCTTTGAATTAATGCCTCTCTACAAAGCCGCCAATTCCTTAATTGGCATCCATCACTTGGACGTTAATTCCCCTTCCATATTTTGGCCTTTTTACCAAAATTCACAAAATTCAAATTCACGTCCGTCCAAGTGGATGCAATTTACCTTTCCAATTTTTGGTAATATTTAACTTTCCAAAATATTCAAGAAGTAGCGTCTGCCTATCCTGTCGTGATATTAAAGTCACGTCCATCGTCATGGACGTGTATTTCCTTACCATTTTTGGGATTTTAATTTTGACCAAAATTCATAGAAAATCTTAACTCGCATCAGCCTTCATAGACGCGAATTTCCTCCTAATTTTGATAATCTTTGATCTTTCCATATTTAATTCTGGAATTGGCGGCTGGCTGACTGATGCTAATTTAATTGGGACCCACTATGGTGGACGCAAATTCTGAACTTAACAAAACCTCTTCTTTCCTCCTTTTGAGCTCCTAAGTCCTTCGAGTAAACTCTGAATATAACAAACCCTGAACAAAACCTTACGGTGAATCGTATAGACAACAAAATCTAAGCTCAACCTTCAAGTAAAAACAAAACTTCAGGGTTAATTTAGATAAGAATAAAAATCACTGAAAGTAACAGAAGTCTTCATAAGGAAGAGAGCCTAAAGTTCTTCTAAGTATAACATAATCTCAAGATTATTCACTTAGGTGTTGTAAACTTAGTTTAAGTCCACATAGGTGCTGAAAAAGGTCAGTTATGCCCTCACTTAACCAATAAACTTCACTTAGGCGCATAAAATTCACTTAGGCCCTCACAAAGGCATAGAAATTGACATAGGCACATAAATTCACTTAGGCACTCGCATAGGCACACGACCATCGCCTATCTTAAATCTTAAAAGACTGCATACCTAACATAGTCGCACTAAATTCAATTAGTCACTAAAACATTAATAACATAGGTGTAGTTCCATCGCCTATCTCAAACATCGACTATCTCATGTAACACTTCACATAGACGCGCTTAAGACTCACATAGGTGCATGAACAATTTCATCGCCTATCTACAGAAAGCATTCAGCATAGGTATAGTCAATCGCCTATATTTAAAATTATTACTTTTCACATAGGCGCAGTCTATCACCTGTCCATCAATATAGTCATTGGGATATCAACTATCCCAATGATAAATTAATTAAACTAAAATATCCCCTATCTTAACAGATGGCCGAATGCATCGCCTATCTTAAACAGATAGTCGAGTACACAATCGACTATCTCAAGATAGACTGTCTGTATATATAGTCGAGTTGTAGCAGCAACTATCTTATCTTTATTATGACTATTTAAAAGCTTAAATTGTCACATAGTCACATGTGCCATTGGTTATCTTGAGGGTTGTTGCCTATAGCTATAGAATCAAAATCTGACTATGTTTAAAATAGATTAGCCGATCATTCAAATCAAAATTCACTTCAGCTCATAGGGAACAATAAGCTAGCACTCTACAATCCACATCGGTGCTACCTTCAGGTCGGGCTACCTCGCGTGACGGTCCTAACTCTCTCACACCTACCACCCCTACGGGCTAGACGATTGGGTACCATGGAAGATGAAGAAGCGGTTCGGAGTGCATTGGTAATGTGGGAGGTGAGCAAGGTGTGCCCCGTTCCGACAGAGGCGAACGAGGATGAGGGAGCCTACCATGCTTATCTCAAGAAATTGCGCTAGATTCGGCCTTGTGGAGACACGCGGCTATATTAGAAGACATGGGATACATTGATGTATTTTCTTTTGAGCTTAGAAGACATGCGATGTTTTTGAGTGAGAGAGAGCGAGAGTGCTAATTCATTGAATAGATTTGCAAGTTGACAGATTTGCTATAATACAAGCAACATAAAAAAAAAGCCTACTTTGACATACCTGGCTTTTACGATAGGACCAACAGTTTTCTATTCTTGAGAACTTAATTCACCAGCCACAGTATCGACACTTCTTGTAACTTATAAAAGTCACAATTAATATAAAGGGGACAAAAATTCTTGGGTATTTGCAATAATAGTTGTGCCAACATGATAGCAACTTTATAAAAAATGAAGAACCTAACATCACTAAGACTTACATGTGTTGTTAGTCTGTAATGATGAATATCACTATATCTATTGCAAGAAAAGTTTGATCATGCACAATATACCAGCAACAACTCTATAGGCCAACAACTTAACCTCTTGGGGCAATGCACCAAGTACACATGAGGACGCGGGCGGTTCGGGCAACGAAAATGCGAAGCCAGGGATTTGAACCAGGGAAGAAGTTAACATTGATCTGGTTGATATCCACATCAAAACAAAATAGTCTTAAGGACTCAAGTTGTGTGGAGATCTCCAACGATGGAGAAAGGGGAGCAGTCACCGGCGCATGGATCTGCTGATACACGCAGTCGTATCACGCTGAGGGGCGAGATCTATTGGGTTTGAAGAGGGTGCAACTGATTTTTGCACCGGCCAAGCTATATTTTACAAAATTGTGAAACTACCCACACTTAGAAGAAACCAAGCTCATAGAAATGCTGTACAGAGCCAATTTTGACTCAGAGGTGAAATATCCGAGGAAGTCTTCTAGATGTCTTGAGGTAAAAGACCTAAATCTTTGAATTCTTCTGTTGAGAGTCAACATCACTATACAGTAGTAATTAGATATCACAATTCTTTTCTTTGAGACAACCTAGTTTTATGCTCTGAAAGTTATCCTTCTATTTGTACAATTTTCTCTGCTATTGAGATACATCAGAGGTACATAATACAACACCAAGGGTCACTGTGCAATTCCTCATGATGACTTATACACTCAAATATAGGAATATCTAAGTAGGACCACCATTTGAAACTCTAATCTTTATAGCATGAATAAGTTTTTTGGGGGGAATATGCACATAAGTAGCACCCACCTCTGGGTTCTGCACACTCGGAGGTGGCACCTCTGGGTCTGCAGACCCGAAGGTGCCCACCTCTGGGTTTCCCTCTCCCTATGGCCTGAAAGGACAGAAAAAAATAGATAGCAGAAAAAAAAGAAGACCCTGAGGTGGCACCTCCGGGTGTGCAGTCCATAGGAGAGAGCCCGCTGGCCTGCTCCCCAATCTCGTTACCCTGTCGAAGTCGGTGAAGGCGATCCCGCGGAACAATAGTCGGACGGGCGTCGCCAATGATTATCGGTCCTGGATCATGAATGCCGTGCTTGGCGGCGGCGCTGGGTTTGCGACCAGCAGCAGCACGACCGGCCTTGCCACCGCTGCCGGGGCTGCTGGCCTGAAAGCTGGGCGCGACATTCTCACTGCTCGCTCGCTCATGTCGCCGAAAATCACACGCTGGATCAGGAGCGCGCCGCGCACCGCTGATCCCCGCGCCATCGACACGCATTTCCGCAAGCTATCGGCCATCGCATCACAGGAACCGGCTCTTGCTGGTGATATTCAAGCGATCCAGCAGCGGCTCATGGAAGCGGCCCGGAGCGGCAATCTACAGCCAGTAGCCGCTCAGGACAAAAATGACGGTGGGGCCGAACAGCCAGCACAGTAACGCCCAAGCCCAAAATCTGATCGTCAGCAAGTCGCGCACGACCTGACGCCTACCACAAGTCGAACACAGCACAAAGGCTCGCCCTCACCGGCGGGCCTTTTCCTTTTGGGGAACCCAATGGCCGCACAACTCCTGACCGTCGCACCTCCCGCGCTCGATCCGAACGCGAACCCTTATTCTGGCGCGAAATGGTATTTTTACGAGACGGGCACGCTGACGCCTCTCGCGGTCTATGCGGATGCTGAACTATCAGTGTCGCTCGGCTCCGTGGTGACGGCTGACCCCGCAGGGCGATTCGTTCCAATCTATCTCAACGCTCTGAATACATATCGAGCCATTCTCAAGAGCGGGGATGGGGTTGACACGATCAGCGACATTGATCCGGTCAACCTCGACACGATGGGCGATCTGCTGGAAATCGTCCAAGAAGCGATTGATGCCATCCCAACGTTCGGCGTCGCCGGCCATGCCGTCGCGCTAGCCATCGGCACGAACGAGGCGCGAAACGCCATCGGCCTCCAGGACAATCGGCGCGTCACCCTGACGACGGCAGGGCAGAGCATCGTCGTCAACAGCAACGACTTCATGCCGGCGCTCCATTACGCGCAGCTCGCGACGACCGGCGATGTCTATTTCGACGTTGCGGCGCTGCGCTACTATCAGGCCTATCTCTTCATCAACGGGTCGATTTTCGACGGGAACATGATCCTCGACTGCGGCGCGGACATGCACTTCCGTGCCGGGCACATCAACCCGTCGCTCTCGAACCAGCATCAATACACGGTGCGCGCCTCCGAATGGGCCATTCTGGTCAAGGTCGGCGGCAATCGCATCCAGATCATCGGGCCGGGCGAACAGGGCTATTGGGCGACGAGCGGCAGGGTGCGGAGGCTGACGTGGAGGTGTTCGGCGGTCTGGGCGACGGTGAGCAGGGGCCGGTCGTCAGGTGTCATGCCGTCAACGCTACGGCCGCCCCTTCACATTGACAATCATGCCCCGATCGGGTCATGATTGACGCAACTACTAAGGAAGGACGCCCATGGAGGGACTGTCGCGTTTTGAGGCGGCCCAGACCATCCTGCCCCGGGACCTGGAGGTGATCCGCCTCATGGCCGCCGGCAACGACCGGCCCGTCATCGCGGAGACGCTGGACGTCTCGGTGTCCACGGTCGGCCGGCACATCGCCAAGGTGAAGCGCCTCACGGGCTCCGTGACGCACTCCCAGATGATCCAGGAGCTGACCCGCCGGGGCCTCCTCACCGGCCCGGAGGCGCCCGGGAAACGAGCTGCGGCCATCGTCCGCAGCCATCTGATGCCGGACCCGGCCGGTGCCGTGGACGAACACACCAACGCCGTTATCGAGGGTCTGGCCCGTCAGCTCGAAAGGGAACTGTCATGAGCGAGAGCATTCACCCGGTCGTCGTGGCCACGATCAACAAGGCGCTGGCCACGGCGCAGCTCAAGGCGGAGCAGCTGCGGAGCAAGCGGGGAGCCCTGTCCACCGTGTCCGCCGGCCAGCAGAACCAGGCCATCGCCGTGGGCAAGGCCCTGCGCGAGGCCGACGCCATCGCGGAGGGGTGGCGTCGGCTCATTCAGGCCGTGTGCGGGGCTACGGAGGCCCACCAGGGTGCGGCAGAGAAGATCCGGGCCGCGTTCGACGACCTGAAGATCACGGTCCCGACCGATGACTGACCACGGACTCACCGTGGAACCCGTGGATCCGGCCGTCTGCGTGGCGGCCGGATACGAGTACCGGCAGCACGAGCCGTGGCCGTTCTGTTACGAGTGCTCCCGCTGCGGGCGCCCGCTCAACGATGCCGGGGAGGCAAAGACGTGAAGGTGATCAAGTTCCGAGTGTCTGGGGTTCGACCCACCTGGAATACCGCGTACGTCACGGGCGGCGTGCGGGCGGACAACGCGGACCTGGAGGCGTTGCGCGCCAGGGTCCGGGAGCGTTTCACGGAGCTTTACCCGGACGCCATTCACGTCCGGGAGTACGAGTGGGCAGAGGAGTCGTGGGGCGATGAGTGAGATCAAGCTCCGGCCCTATCAGACGGACGCTATCGACGCCGTGTTCAAGGCGTGGGCGGACGGGATGACGCGGCCGGCCATCGTACTTCCGACCGGGGCCGGGAAGACGGTCGTGTTCTCCGCCCTGATCAAGCAGTTCCGGGAGTGGTGCGCACTCCCCCCGCGTCCCAATTTTGTTTCCAAAAAAATCATATTTTGACCTTTGATTAATTTCTTTTGTGTCTCTTTTGATATAGATACCATAGCATCTGGTTCTCCCTCATCTTCCCATGCTGTGGTGACTTGGGGGGATGTTGATTCTTTGGACAGAGGTGATGATCGGCTGGCCATAGTCGCGGAGTCCTCTGATTCAGATACTGACACAGTAGACACTGGTTGGCTATTAATCATTGGGAGTGACTCCTTCAAGTATGATCGTCGTGACGGCTACATAATGGACTATCCCAAAGATAAGCATCTGATGTCCTTTCTGAGGCGATTCAATCTTCAGGGGAAGCGGGACTTGTTCCTTGTTCGGAAGCTGAGCAGGTGCTTCTCACTGAACGAGACAGTTTAACCGACTTCATTATGTGAGGGAGGCCCATATCTTTGCCGGGTGAGCCAAGGAAGTGGAACGCCGTGCTCAGACTTCAGGAGCTAACTCTACAGGACAGGCTATTGACCCGAGCCCCTGAATTTATCCCAGCCAGATGGAATGAAGCTGCAGGTCGTGTCAACCGGGAGAAGCCATCTTTCGGCTTATTCTTAGCCCTACTAAAGTGGGGGTATAGAGAACAGCCATTTTTGTTGGATTGTTTAGCAGTGCGCTTCAAGCACCAAATTTTTGTGGGTTGGTTTGCTGATATGAAGGCTACTGACGCCCATGCCTTTCGGGCAAAAGCTGTGGAGTTCACCGACTACGTCTTGCAACATTACGCTTCAATCCTGATTAAGGCCGGAGTGTACCACAGTATGTATGCATCGAGGTATCATTACCCCATTTTCAAGGGCCTCTACTGCGGTATGATTAAGGTGTTCTATCCAGAGTACAACACCTTTTACACTTCAGAAGGAGAAATGTCAGAGTCTCTCCCAGCTAAGTGGCCTCCCGATCGACGGTGAGCCATATGAGGAAGTTTGTTGGCCGGATTGGCTGAAAGATCAAACTGACGGTGAAGGGGTGATATTTGACTAGGTTTGCCTACCGCTATCTGATAAAGGCATATCGTACTCTTTGTCGTTCTTCATACGATACCCGGGAAGCATGTAAGCTGGGAGAGAAAAGGCGCGTGAGGATGGGTGCCTGGCTTTAGTGCTTCTTCAGAGGGGAGCAGAAATATGAAGACTTCCCTTCAGTAGCACCAGCTCCTATTTAGTGAAAGAAGAGGGTTCGGCGGCAGCCTGCTTTTCCTCCCTCTCAGAAAGAAGGTCAATGAGGAGGGCCTAACCCTACTGGCGTCGATGCAGTCACCCATTGTGCTGCGTATTTGACCTACTGGATTTGCTCCTTCGCCCATGAACTCAAGTCACAGGTTAGTGAGCCCAAATTTATTCCAAGAATGATGTCTATGCTCGGAGAAAATTGAGTTCTTAATTACCCTTGGAACTTGTGAATTCAATATCTCAAATTAACTTTTCTTTATTTTGAATTTTTTTAGTAGGAATCGTGTATATATCCACAAATTAAGAAATAAGATTCATAGTTAAACATATACAGTTCATTGACATGAGATTTTTATTTTTCAGAATTAAATTACATTGGAAGAGCAATGAAGACTTTTGGTTCAAATCTTAGGGAATATTACGATGCGGGATGAAATGCAGACTCGATGCCAATTTGATGCGAACCTGGGACTCTAGATGACGACACGACTATTTGGACGACACGACCAGCAAAGATGCGACTACCTCAACACAAGCTCACTACTCGTCCCTAGAAAGATAACTGTGCGGATCTGCGCGGTTGAGAAACCGACTATGAGTCAAGGGTATTCGACTCTTTCACATGCTCGGATCGAGTCACGGGACGGTTACACTCACTCACTCACAGCAGTGATTGAAATAATATGCACGCGCTAGATATCCTATCACTCAAGCAGCGGTAAATAAACACATATACGAAATGAGCAATGCGACTAATAGAAGAGCAGAAACGTACCTCCACGCTTCGGGCGTAGAGAAGACAATCCCAACCAAGACTCGTGCTCCTGGTACAATAATTATCAATAATTATAGCAATAAATTTTACGACCCATTCTAGGAAGGGAGGTAAAGGGCTACAACAGCGACCAGGGAGTACCGATCTCGGGTTGACGCGCAGTAAGCCAGAAGAGCTTTCGGGCCGAAGGCGGGCTATTGGTTCGACTTGACACTGTTCAAATTCACAGGACAACAAGCAAACTCGGCATGTGGGACGGTGACTTCTTGTCATCTTATGGCAGCGGTGGCTGGCTGGGACGTTGGTGGGAGGTTCCTCTTCGATCCTTGAAGTCGGCGGTGGCTGAATCGGAGCCGAAGGACCGATGGGGAAATTATATTCTAGACCTACCTCGCAGCCCTGTGACTGGGTAGATCTGCGCGACCCGACAAAAATAATTGTTGCGACTAGATCCGGAGGCACATCGGACTGACATTGGAGCCGTTGGAAAGTAGACTCGAAGGGATACAACATATATTAATTGCACAACTATCCAATAATCGAATTGAAAATGAAAAACTCTACAACACCATAGTTGTTTCTGGCTCAGGTTACAGAACAGACAGGACAGATATAAATTTTCCTGAAAATGAAGTTGGACCGAACAGGAAATGATAGATCTGGATCTTGGGGATCTGCAGTTCACTCTAAACAGCAACCAAATCGCCTCTTTTGGAACCCCAATTAAATTAGCCATTAATTTTATTTTATTCACATGATTACCACGTTTTGATTACTGTCATATCATGTATTCATCATGCTAGTATTCATGTCAATCATGTGTTAGAACTTATTTTAATCATACGTTATTTTCATGACAAAACTCATATAATTTTGTATTTAAATCTTTTTTTCTTACGATTATGGAACTTGGATATTGTGATGTTTGATCATTGTTTTGTACGATTTCACTCTCATCTTCAGTCTTTCATAAGTACATAGCACGTACTCCGATGCGTGACTATTAGTTACACTTTGTACATTTTAGGCACACCTCTTGAACTTGTGATCCTCTCTGTCAGATATTCCTTCTGCCGGACTAAGTGATCATGTTTCAAAACTTTCGTAAGTCTCCGCGAGCCTGGGATTCTCACTAGGACGCCGAACTGGTTGTACCCTCAAAGTCTAATGGATTAGAAAGTACTTGAGTTTTCTACGTTTTCCTGCACTCTGGCTAGTCGCGGTTCTCTAGAGACCGCCGCTTGTAAGTAGCGGTTGTCCCGCGACCGTGTTTTGCTTGTTGTGCTCTCGAGTTGACTCTTCTTCTTTCTAGCATCAACTCTATCTAGTAGCGGATCAGTCTTGACCGCGGCTTCCTAATAGCAGTTCCTTCGTGATCACGTTTTCATGTCTGGTGCCCTAACCCGTGGTTTGACCCAAGGGTTGGTTCTACTCTATTACTAGATGTTCTTGGATTATCTGGAACCTAACATTATGTTCAATAGGCTATTCATAAATTATGAAACTAAGAAATTATGTCGTTATGCTGTCGGATTCTTCCCGTGGGATAACCTTGTCTTAATTCATCCTTGAATTCTCATGATTCCGTTTTGGTACGTTCTTTACCTTGGTTACATTATCATGAACCTATGGTTGGAATTAACATTATTGGCCAAAACTTTATATTTCTCATGAAAGTAGCTTGATCTATAACTTGAAGATGTAAGAGCAGACACGGATAGTGTCCAAGGGCTCGACGATAGCCTCTCGACGGATGGCCAGAAACATACTATAAATCATGGGATATGATAAACACTGGCGTCGCATTATGCCGGGAGTACTTTTTTTATAAACGGGTGAAATCCACGAGACTCATGATGATTATTTACATACTTGCTAGTACATTCTCGTCACATGACTTTCTAGTGCATAACCCTTACGAAAGTACATTCTCGTTACATGCTCGTTACATAAAAGGCCACACTACATTATATCATGCTTGATCTTGCTCTCATTAATTAAAGGGGGCCAATCTCGGCGAAAATCCAAAAGGACAGTGATGTTGGTAATGTGAAAAAAAATCCCTCTTTCAACATGTTTTACGGGTGATTCTAAGGCAGTGAGTTCATCCTATGATGGCAAAGGCATTATAGTGATGTCTTAGCTATATCTCCCATGTCGTCGTGCGAAACCCACTCCTGCCAGGGCGTTACGACTATTATCCCGATATTGTCATACTCTATCCCATCGGGATCGCTAGCATTTGGAACCTTCGGATTTGATTCATATGCCCCATCCGGGCTGTCAAATCCATCTGCTTTTCTCGGGTTGATTCATATATCTTTTGGCTAGTACACTCCGCTTGCATTTTCAACTCCTTGGATTTGACTCTTATGTCTCTTCGGACTATCAAGTTTATCCATTCCTTTTCAAGAGTTGACTCATACGTCTCTCGGCATGTTAGCTCCACCCATACTTTGGACCTCTCGGGTTTGGATCCCGTGTTTATCCGGGCTATCCAATTCGTCCTTGCTGTCCCATCGGGCTCGGCCTGTGCATGCCCCTTCCGGGCTGCTGACCCGTCTCGCCTATGGGCTGCCAGATTTAACTCACATGTCTCTTTTAGACAGTTAAATTCACTTACTTTTTGTCCCACTAGATTTAGCCTATGTATGATCCTTTCGGGCTGTCAACCCATCTCGCCTATCGACTTTCGGGTTTGACTCTCACGTCCCATTAGGACTGTCAAATCCACTCCTTTCATCTCTTGGGTTTGACCTATGTATGTCTCTTTCGAATTGTCAACCCATCTTGCCTCTCGGCTTTCTTGTTTGACTCTCACGTCTCAGTAGGGTTGTCAAATCCATCATTTTCTTCTTTTGGGTCGGGCCTATGTATGCTCCTTTTGGGCTGCCAACCCATCTCACCTCTTGGCTTTCAGACTTGACTCACATATCTCGCTGGGATCGTCAAGTCCATTCTTTTGTCTCAACGGACTGGGCCTACGCATCCCCTTTCGGGCTGCCAACCCATTTCGTCTATCGGCTTTCGGGTTTGCCTCACACGTCCCATTAGGGTTGTCAAATCCACCATTTTATTTTCCGGGCTTGGCCTATACATGGCCCTTTCGGGTCGCCAACCCTGTCTGCCTATTGGCTTTCGGATTTGATCCATATGTCCCACTAGGGCTATCAAATCCACCCTTTCATCTTCCGGGCTTGGCCTATGCATGTCTTTCTTAGGCCGCCAACCCTATTTGCCTATCGACCTGCGGATTTAATTCATATGTCCCACCTGGGTTGTCAAATTCACTCTTTCATCCCACTGGGCTTGCTCTCTTCCATACATCCTTCGCAACACACAGCTCTGATACCACCTGTGATGACCCAACATCCGGGCTTAGGTAAACCCAAAATCACTTGGATCTTGAGAGGCCTCCCAAAAGCGGTAAAGCTCTGAAGGGAAAGAAGGAGTGTGCGGAGGTGCATAGGAGTACATTGAACTTCCAGATAAGACAGTAAATAATTACTATATTTTATCAAGATTACAAAAATAGTAGAAATAAAATTATATTTTCTATAACAAATTAAAACTAACAGCTACAACAGCTAGTAGAGTCCAATTCAACAAAAGATAAGTACAGTCTAACAGAAAAGGGAACGTACCCTCAAGTCGGTGGAAGCCCGACACTGACAAAGCTGGCAACTAAGAACTACGCACCGCACCACCAGACCACGAGGAAGAAAAGCAGCCACACCTAAAAAGTCAGCGGTGAGCCTCATGTCACTGGCTCAGTAGGGGTCCCGTAGATCCCCACCAAGAAACCAAAGCTGTAACAATAGTAAGAGCCTGAGTAACAGCAGTAAGCAGGAGTAACAACAACGGAAGTAAAGAGGGAAAGCTGTACAGAACAAACCATGGCAGCCGATAAGACCTCGGCCCTCTAAACTACTCCTAATCGGGAAAGGCATAACTTCCCACACACCTGGTAGGGAGTTGCCAAACTAATCTCAAGAAACCCCGATTACATTGTCAGAACACGTCGTGCTACAACAGACGTGTAGGCTCCACATTACAACTTCTCGAATGTGGGAAACACTACCTAAAACACCAACGCACACACGGCCTCAGCGTCCTGTCCGCTACATGAGCCATAGTAAAGCCAGACACAGGCTACCCGAAGCACTACGTCAACCATGATGGAGAACCGGTCACAAAACCACAAGCCACTGGTCATGTGACAGAAGCACCTCCTCACTAGAAGCAAAGCCAGATGCGTCCACTGACGTCTTACACATCGTCTCAAGCATCTCACACTTGTCTTGAACATAGTGACTGAGATACTGTACCAACTACAAGTAACAACAATAACGAGTGACTAGTCATGGTCATGCCCGTCGACGCTCATCCAAACGCACCTGACCATGTGTGTACACACAAGTCCAATGACTTGAGTCAGGCCTCTAGCAAGTTTTCCCCCCAGTAGGACGCTACTACAAAGCAAGGGGTCCCACGAAAACTAGCCTAAAAATTGTCTGTCGGGAACTCGCCCCGCCACCACTCCCAGGTGGGCCGACACGCTGAAGTGTCGTCAGTCTACGACTAGTGGAGGCTCACTAGACACAGAGACTCAATATAGTGAAGTACGGATAGGGTAAAATCAGTCGACCAAATGTTTAGTAAGGTCGACCGAATTGGCGGCTAGAGGTAGGGGGACCTACCTGACGGGTCGACTCCACCGCCAATCAGTCGACCAAATGTTTAGTTAGGTCGACCGAACTGGCGGACAGACTCAGATGTCAAGTTTTTTGTTATCATTATTTTTTGTTATTTTTTATTTTTTTTATTTTTCTCTCATTTTATATAATGGGGATTGAGGAGCTGTGATATGTTGCGCAATAATCGTTGGGTTTAGAAATATAGATGTGAGGGCTCAGTGGGGATGCATGCATCTAACTTGAAATGTGCAAGGGGGTTGCAGAGATTCTTGCTCTTGGTTCACGAGGGTTCAGGAATGTAGGGATGTTTGTTGCTCTTGGTTCACGAGGGTCAGCGGAAGCATTTTGACAGTTCAAGGGTTCCTTTCTTCAGTTCTTTTTTTTAATCTTGTTCTTGTGGTTAGCGTTATGTCGACGTGCGTTTCTTTATTTTTTAGTGGCGTTCCTAACTGAATTTTGACAGCACCTCGCTCGGATCGGGGATTTGTGATGTGTAAAATATAGACTCGCCCACGAAAAGATCCGAGGTGGTCTGGACGCTTAAAATATGGCATTAAAAGGCCAAATAAGGTCAGCCACATAAAGAAGAGAAGGTGCATCGATGCATTCGATGCACCCACAGCACGACATCGACCCTATAGTGCTGCTCAAGCTAAAAGAACACGCTGAGCAAAGGATGCATCAACATAGCCCTTTGCCTACGTCGACGCAATCAAAGACAGAAGATAGGACTTGCCCCTGGCAATGGGCAGCATTGATGCACTATAATTGTTATGTTGATGCCACTGATGGCTGCAAGCAAGACAGATGGCCCCTGGCAGTAGAAGGCTGCATCGACGTAGCCTACAAGCTACGTCGACGCACTCTTAGCATAGGAAGTAGCCTGTACAGGAGCGTGGATTCGACCACGGCACGTGCTCTCTCAGCTCAGTCGCAACGCCTTCTAGAAGGTAGTATGACCGTACAGGACACATGGGACACTATTCTCCAATCATTGGAGAATATTCCTGGGATACTTTGCCTTGGAAAAGAACAAAGGGGGCCTTGTCTACTATAAAAAAGGAGACCTTCACCCTGAAGAAGCTTGGTCCCCCTTTCTCTCTGGTTGCTCTACTTCACCCTTGGCTGGTGTGGTTCGAAGTGTGTTCTCTTGAGCATCCTATTGTTGCTCCTGTGTAAGAAGAGAAAGAGGAGGGAAGAGAGAAGGTGTGTTGCTTGGGGAGGGAGAGGAGTCAATGCTCCGCCCTCCCTCCATCTTTCTATCCAAGGAGCGATCTCCAACAAGATTCCATGGCCGAAAATCAAGGACCTCACCATCAAAATCTAATGGCCGAAAATTCTGATCCTCCAAAGTAAATGAAAGATTATTTCATTCCCAACTAATATCAACCTCCATCTTGCATTCACATCCCTGAAAATCAAGATATCCAATATGAGATCAAGTCAAGCACAATTCAAATGCTCCCGTCATTCTATGGAAACCATAATGAAGACCTCTACAAGCTCATTGTTGAATTTTTAGAAATTTGTTACACGATAAAAATCTAAAATTCTCGGATGATGCCCTTAGATTGACCCTCTTTCCATTATCTCTTAAGGATAAATCTAAATATTGGTTAGGCACTATAGGGTAGCCAATTAGAACTTAGGCCAATATGCAACAAGAATTTTTAAAGAAATTTTACCCTATAGGCCACACCAATACCATGAGAAGGGCAATAATGACATTTACCCAAGCTCCGGGGGAGCAAATACATGAATCTTGGGAGAGACTCAATGGGTTGTCCAAATGGCAAATAGTCCAAGCTTTTTATGCGGGGTTATCCGATCAATTTAGACAAATGATAGATGCTTCATGTGGAGGGACATTCATGAGCAAAAGTGAGGATGAGGCGTATGACTTGTTTGAAATGCTTAGTGAGAATTCTATCAACCATGTCTCTTTATCATCCTATGAAAGATCCATTGGGCCCTCCAAGTAGGCCAAATTATATGAGGTCAAATCTTGGGGAGATTTTGAGCCAAGAATGGACATAAGTCTCATCACTCAAAAGTTGGATAAGGTGGAGAGTTTAACCTAAAAGGCCGACCTTCTTTCCAACCATTATCCTATTCATACTTGGGTCAATTTTTCACTCCACATGAGGCATGCACTCTATGTTCAAGCCTGGCCCATCACATCACGGAATGTTCAACAGTGACCCAATTACCCTCATTCATACAAGAGCATGTTCAAGCTACTCAATGGTTCTCCAAGTCCAACTACGATCTATTTTTCAATTCTTATAATCCGGGTTGGAGAGATCATCCTAACTTCTCTTGGAAGGGTCAACAAGCTCACCTCATATAACCAATCCCTCTATCCATCAAGCACAAAAGCAACTCATAAAAAGTCAAATTCAAGCCCAACCGAACACCTTTAATTCATTTGCTAGAGGTCCACAAGCTCAATTCCTCCCTATGGGCTATTCATCTTTTCAATCCAATCAAGGCCAACTCACTTACCAATTACCACCTCAATCTAATTTTGAAGATAAATTTAATCAATTTTAACAAATCATTTGAATCAACAACAATCCATTGATCAACAGACACATGGGCTGAAATGCAAAAAGAGTTTTTGAAGAAATTTTATCCCATTAGGAGCACCAGCACCATGAGGAGAGCAATTACTGGATTCACTTAGAACCTTGGAGAATAAATCCATGAAGCTTGGGATAGATTGAAAGATTTGCTAAGAAAGTGCCCACACAATGGATTGTCTAAGATGGCAAATAGTTTAGGCATTCTATGAGAGATTAACTGATAATTATAGTCAAATGGTGGATGCATCATGTAGGGTAGCTTTTATGAGTAAGAGTGAGGATGAGGCATATAACCTGTTTGAGATTTTAAGTGAAAATTCTATTAGTCATGCCTCGCTATCATCTTATGAGAGAATGATTGGGCCATCCAAGAAGACAGGACTGTATGAAGTTAAGAACCAAGGGGAGTTTGAGAACAAGAGGGATATCAATGCCATAACTCAGAAATTGAACAAAATAAATTTATTGGCACAGAAGATAGAAAAGGTTGATTTGGTAGCTCAGACGCTAGATCAGTTGTTAGCTATGAATAAGTAGGAACCTTCTTCTTCTACCCCTTAACCTCAACCGTTCTCAGCTCCCAGTTATGAAGAAATATGTACTCTTTGTTCTAGCCCGAATCATGCTGTCATTGATTGCCCTACAGTGGCCCAGCTTCCCCCATTCATCCAAGAATAGATCTTCACTGCTCAGGGTGTCTCCAAACCTACTTATGATCCTTATTCTAACACCTATAATTCAGGTTGGAGAAATTATCCTAATTTTTCTTGAAAATCTCAGTAAGGTCTATCTACTCAACCCAATCCCTCAGTTCAGAAACAATCTTTTCCAACTCCTAGTCAGTCCCATCAAAATCTCTCTTATCCTTCTCTATTTCAGCAGCATTTTTCACAACCTCTATTCCATCAAGCTTAGGCCTCATATCCTCAAAATCAATTTTCTCAGGGCCATTTTCAGCAGTTCCCTCCATATCATTTTCATCAACCCCAATATCAGCCACCTCCTACTGAGCCCAATTTTGATGAAAAATTTGAGCAACTCCAACAACTTATCCTTACTCAGCATCAGTCTATTTTCAAGTTGGAGAACCAAATAGGGCAACTGGCTACGAACAGCATGAGGAGGGAGGTCGGCTAGCTTCCTAGCCAACCAGTGGCTAACCCCAGAAATCAACCACCAGGCTTCCCTTAGAGAGCTCCTCCTATTCTTCCTCAACCAACCCAACCTCAGCCTCCTCCTCTTGTAGGCCCTCAATTCGAGAATGCCAAGGCTATATCTACCCTTAGGAGCAGGAAGATTTTAGATGACCCTTATCAGGAGCCAGAGTCGACTCAAGTCAAAGTGGACATGTCAATGTTGACCTAGTCAAAGTCAACGCCAGTCAAGAGACTCCAATCAACTTCATCTTCAAGATTGACTAAAGTCAAAGTTGACCCAAGTCAAAGTGAACATCAGTCAAAGTCAACATGTCAAGCTCAATCCAGTCCAAGCTCCAATCAAAACTAGCTACAGTGAACATGGAGTTGAACAAGAGAGAGAGAAGAACTTCATGGGGAACGAAGCCACGAAGCAAGAATAAGAGCTTACTCCTTTGGCAAAATAAAGTCAACTCTAGGCTGTCCAAACCTTAAGTAACCAAAGGTGTGAAATGGAACACAAGGGGAACAGTTAGCAAGCTTAGTGGTGATAAATAGGTACCTAAGGGTGACAAATAGGTACCTAAGAGTGAAAAATAGCTTTTACGATGGATTATCAGTGTAAAATGTTGTTGGCTATCAAATGGAGTCAACTCCATTGGTCCATGGAGTCAGCACAGCTATGTTGCAAGTTAGCTAAATGTTGAACTACACAAAGCAGAGCAAGGGTGACAGCTATCTAATGGCTAAGGTTGAAAAATAGGTACCTAAGGGTGAAAATTGTACACTTAAGGGTGACAAATAGACTAAGGCGATGGCTCTTTTGCCTAACAGTAACAAGTGGCCAGCTCAAAGAAGGAGGCATCGACGTAGTGGAGCAAGTGCGTCGACACATGCATTGTGAACTCCGGAAGCATTGTTTATGAACTTGCATGTGAGAAGGATCTGGGCCTAATAATCCAAGTTCAAATGATTGAAAGGGATGTGCTTCGATGGTTCAAGATTCTAGAAGACCTTTTGGCAGAAGATATTCCCACTTTTCAGCTAGACCAATCGCAAACCTCCTAGAAAGGGTTTCATCCAAAAATAGGTTGTGCCTTGAGGAAGAAGAATCAAACCTATCTTGCCCTGCATGAAGAGGATCGACAGACCAATGAGAAGCTAACATACCTTATCTCTTTCTCGCTAATTAGTGGCCACTCTTCTCAAAATTTGGAAGCTTCTATTGATCTGGACGGTCAAGATCTCTTGCTACCAGATCAGGGACAACAGCCTTTGTACCATGCATGCAAAAAGAGAATATGTTTTTGAAACAAAAGGAAAGTGCGGGAGCCATGCTATAACAAGAGCAACTCATAGAAGGTTCGGAAGTGAGCCCAGTTGGTAAGAGGAGCAGGTGAAAAGAAAGAGAAGGAGGAGTAAGAAGAGCGGAGGTGAAGTGTGTGCACCGCCATCCTATGAAGACTTGAAGCAGGAGGACATCTGTTCCTTCACCGTCTTCTTCCTCCTGAAAGAAGAAGAGAAGCCTCATTCACCAGCTTCCTTTGCCAAGAGAGAAGCTACCCTAAAAGGAAGTAGTCCATCTGGAAGCAACGAAGCAAGCCTTCCAGTTTCTTAGACAGGGATCTTTACATTGTGCCTAAGTTTCATACATTCTGTTTGAGTCTTTACGTTGTCTTTTTTATTTTTATCATCTATTTGTAAGCTATGTATCCATGATTTAGTACTTTTACCAGTGTGGGCATGGGTGAATAAGTGTGACTAATGTGGCATCAAATGGAACGTGGAATAAAACAAATGCCACAACAAAATCAACACCCACACGCACTGCCAAGTCATGATCGCCACCAAGATAAATAGTGCAAAGAGAGACGCACTACATACCTTGGACAAGGAGGTGGATGAAGACACTCGCCAGACCAAGATAGCGCTGGTGCGAAATGAAGACGGTCTTCTTGCGACCACTAAACGATGAAGACGGTCAGACGATAGGTCGCTACCAGAACTGAAGCGGAACACGGGAGGAAGACACGGGCGCAGGACTTGAATGGTCTTCACTCGGCTACAGACAGGGGATAGATGGTCTGAAATAGGTCGCTATCTCTAGCAGACGGTTGGAAGTAGACCGCAAAGATCTTCCAAAACTTGAGTCGGGAACTTAATCCTCCACCCCTTCTGACCAGCCAGGAGGGATGGGCCTCGCACTGAAACACCTGCTGACCTGCAAGACAACACAAATGACAAGAGAAAATGACCCAGATTAGTTTATGGACGTGTAACATCTATACGATCTATGAATGAAACACATAATTGGAAGGGTGGATAACTAGGGGTTTTGGGTTTTTTAACCCCTAAGGGTGAGGAAAACAGTAGGAGGATGTAAGGATATGAAGATACCAGTGAAAAACATGAAGAGGAACAAAGAGAAATGAAGATGAAATGACTAAAACATGACAGAAAGGTGACTTAAGCTATGACTCAAGAAACGTGACGAAAGCGGACTACTCCCTAGACTGAAGGCTTAGAGGACATAGAAAGTCTTTCTTCCTCGCTGGACTTCACTCTGGAATGTGACAGCACTTCGATGCGAACTCCGAAATCTCTCCCCCCCCCCGAGCTTGAGCTAAAGGTTCTATTTATAGACCCTTGAAACCCTAGCTCAAATTAAGATAGTTTCAGCAAAAATCAACTCCCATTTGCTAAATAAAAATCATAGATAATATTCCTAAGAGTTCTCAGGATCAAATGACACCTCATTTGGCTCAAAATTCACAGTGAAAATGGTGGAGCAAGGACCCCATTCAGCCACGGATGAAGAGAGAAAACCCGCTGAAGCAAGGATCTCGGCCGTGGATGACAGTCAATCGATAGATCACCACTTTCACCAAATGGTCCATCGGGCGATCGCCATCAAGGGTGTTGGTGGAAAATAATAATAAGATAAATATTTCTATTTATTTGAAGACCAAGTCAAATTGGCCGACGTAGGACTCTCGATCGTAAAATGGTCTCTCGATGCACAGCAACCTTCATTAAAACGGCCCATTGAGTTACCGCCTTTTAGGTGTCGGTGAAAAAAATAATAAAAATGAGATAAATGCCCATTTATCCTCAAAGACCAAGCCAATGTAGGGCTCCAACGATCGTCTGATAGATCGCTAGCCTCACTAAATGGCCTATCATGAGACCGTTGTTAAAACGACAAGTCGACACAGAAAAGGGTCATGTCGATGCTGGTAAGGGTGAGGTCGACGTAGGTTCTTGGGTCACGATACAAATGGTCTTCTGATAGACCGCCACAATCATGAAACGGCCTATCGTTGGACCGTTATCAAGGTGGCTAGTGGAAAAATAAATATGGGATAAATATGCCCATTTATCCCGAAGACCAAATTATACCAAGGTGCCTTAAGCCCAAATTCGAGAAAACACGAGAGCATGCCCAACTAGGGAGAAAATACCCATAAAATAGGCCCAAAGAAATGCTTAGAAATAGCCCAATGAGTGATGGACAATTTGAGGTATTAAAAATAAAGTTAAGAAAAGGACTCAACTCAAATGAAAAAAAATGGGTGTCAACAGATGCCCCTCCTTAATGTCCTCTTTACAGGTGAGCGAGCGGAGGTGAAGCGAAAGTGACATGGAATATGAAGATGAAGCGAAAATACAGTGGAGCAGACTGAAAAGTGGGCGTTAAGGTAAAAGACACCCGTTCCTTACCAATGAGCAGATAGGAATCTTCTAGAACACTCTGGACTAATTACAAGGAAAGATCGGACCAAAATGACACCAGCCTGGAGAAACTAGTGCACCAGCTGTGGCCCTTGAACTTGCGACGCCGTCTCTTCTTAGCTAAAACTGGCTTGTAGTGGACCCACCTGGTGCGGCCTCGGACCTTTGGCCTCATTTATTTGCAATATCTCCTTAAATAGTGGGCCCACCTAGCGAAGGGCCTGGCCCGATTTTGAACATGTAGCCTCATCAAGGCAGTTGCCCCTAAACACTCAGTGTTAATTATAGTTGGACATTCTTGGACAGATAACCCCTTAGATAAATTAGCATTGCAAAAGCATGGAGTCTTGTCACTCGGCACAAGCAGCATAAGGTTCGACAACTCCACTCGGTAGTCAGGCATGAAGTACAACTCCCTTGACAAAAGGGCAAGACGGAACTGAGGGAGAGTAATACACGGCATTGACGAGGCCAGCTTGCTAATGAACCGATGGAGATTGCATAAGATGTGCATAATGTCCTTGAAAAATGTTGAACATATGACAAATTACCCCTTGAATATAGAATCAGTAATCTACTTGGCGGTCATATGAGTTAGCATAATTCAGGTGGTGAACCTTCTCGGCCAGTAACCTAAACATCAACGAAGCGAGAAGAAATGATAGCATCAATTGCAGAACCTCCGGCGAGCAAAGAGATTGCCACCAGTCTCACTTTTGAAGAAACTGGCACTAGTGCAAGAGAGTCCTTCTTGGCAATCATCATCGAGAACATAGGCTCATCGGCCCCAAAATAGCTAGTGACCAGTACATGGATTGGCATCCTACAGATAACATCTCGAATCTTTAACTGAAGGGCCATCATAGTTTCGTCTAGACCTGGCTCATTATCACACTTAGGACCAGACCCGAGGGGCACCAAAGGCAATACACACCCACTCCATGGGGTGTAAGTGGATGGAGAAGGAATGGAGGTAATAGGTTTGCTAGGTAGTGGAGGAGGTATGGTAACAATGAAAGGTTTAGGTGGAGGTGGAGGTAAAGGCGAAGGCTGAGGTGTAGGTGGAGGTAAAGGTGGCAAAAGCAAGGTGGTAGTGATAGGTTTAGATGTAGGCGGGGATAAAGGCGAAGGCGAAGGTGAAGGTGGGGATAAAGGTGTAGGTGTAGGAGTAGCTTGCTTGGGTTCGGGTGGTGAGGAAGATGGAGGAGAGGGTGGAGAAGATAAAGGTGGTGGAGATGAAGGCAATGACAGCAGGGGTGGTTGTAACACCCGTGTCTGACTAGATCTCTTGTTGGTTGGATGCAGGTCCGATTCCAGAAATTCTGGTATTTTCTGGTAATTTTTAGGATTTTCCTGGCATTTTTCTAGGCATTTTTAGGGTTTAAATGAAATTAAGTGTCACCCAATATCGAGACAGCACAGACCTTTGCGTCTTATTGTGTCTGTCACTAGACTTAAACTTTATTTTCCCTTAATTGCTTTAAGGTGACAATAAATTGGTTCAACAAATGCCCCCCACGGGACATCCGTTAGAGCCGATGGCGTCAATGGGTGGCCCGTGTTGCCCACGCACCTTTGTCCTCTTCTTGTTCGATTCGCCTGTTGTGAGAGGGGGACCTTTATGTTTGCTTTTAACTTTGCTTGTCAACAAAATGAACACTTTTCTTTCGTTCAATTCTCTCAATACGATGAGGTCTTCTGTATTGGTTGTGACATTGCTTGTGGACTTTGACCGAGCACCAATGTCTTCCTACTTCCACCCTTTGATTTTTTTTGGTTTTCTTGATGTGATGGCCCATTTTTTTTCGATATTGTTTACTAACTCCAAATTGAAATTTGTCTTGTAGTGAACTTCTATGATGGCTTGCTTTGGAGGGGATCCAAAATTATGGGAGCTAACCCGAGGCTCTGAGGATTGCCATGTCAAGTGGACCAACAAGCCAATGCTAGCCTTTGGGCCACCTACTATAGCAGCCGAGAATTTTGACTCAGTGGATCGCAGGTTTTCATGGATCGCCGAATGGTTGGCCGGCGAGGCGAGCCCGACCGAGGGCATGGTTGATTTGATGCGGATCTCTAAAGAGAACGGTATCGACAAGTATGATCGTTCCGGAGAATACCCTCCACATTATCCATTAGATCATCATCTTTGTTCCTTTATCCAGAGTTTTATTCCTTCCAACATGGAGGACGACGACCCAGATCTTCTGGCTGAACGATGTCATTTTGAACGGCGATTTTGTTAGAGAGGGACAACATGCAAGGGACATGCACTTTGTCTTGGCCGAGCTATCCTGAAGATTTCACACACCAGCTGCAGTTCTTCATCCATTTTTTTTGGGGCTTCTTAAATAGGTTTGAGAGGTTTCAAATTCGTATTTCATCCCTGTATCTTGCTACTTGGAATTTGTATGGCCCATACAAGCGCAACGAATTTGCAGTTGATGGAATGGTATTGTCGCCATCTGGGACCCAATTTGCTGAGGATGTTATGTTCAAGAGTGTTTGTTGGACCGGATATTAGGGTTTAAAGCCCCCAGTTGGTACGTGAAATGGTCTGTGATTCCTTCGCATAGCTTTCACCAAGGGGCCACTGAATGGCTAAATGGCATCCTTCACTATTATGGCGAAGTCCTTGCCCGCCCGAATCTGGACGGGGTTTGCTTCGATTCCCCGGTGAGTGATGAGGAAAGTGAGGAACTTCTCTGATCTAACGAAAATAATATAATAAAATAGAAAAATATATATTATAAATAAAAGATAATATAATATAATATTAAAATAATGAGTCGACTCGGTGGCGACCCACGACCCGACCTACCCAGTCCCGATCTGGGTCGAGTCGGGTTGTACGAGTCGATACGAGTCGGGGCGGAACGACAAACCCTGACCCACATGTCTATATTATGCTCAACTTTAAATATAAGAGTTTGCATTGATGCATACCTTTATTAGTGTACAATAAAAAAAAGATAAAAGAGTCATGCTTGGTACCCGTCCCGACCGGATAATTATCAGTTCGATCGGGACGGATATTAAGATTTACCCAAAGACGAATAAACTCTTTGCGTAAGTGAAGTTGGTCCTAATTACTGGACCATCAATCACACTATCACACTACTGGGGGTTTGCAATTAAGTAAATCTTTTTCCATGCATCACAAAATTAACAGCACTTGGATTGAAGAGAGATGCCAAACTGGGTTGCACGAGTGGAGAACATGCATGGGCGAAGGTGCATGCCCCCACAATGTAAAGAACAAAGAAGGTGTACGCACGCAATGTTGTTGGGAAAATTAACTTTTAGAAAAGGTTAAGCACCCCTGGGTCGGCCAGAGTGATCAGCTGACCCAGCACCACTGGTTGACCTCTCCCCCCCCATTAGAGGCTCCACCGTCTTGTTTTTACATAATTACAGGAGGTGGCGACCACCTTTGTGCTATGTGCCAAAGAAAAGGTGAAGTCCTACAAAAAGAAAGCATAGTGTTGGGGTCAACTGATCCGAAAGGCAAACGGTCCTACGGCATCAGCCTTATTTAAAATAGATCTTACATATATGTCTCTATGTAAACGTCACTTTTTGTCAAATGAATCTTTCATTTAGATCTAGTGTTGCAAATACCCTCAATATATTTCGAATGTTTGCGGTTATGTTCTCACAGTAACTCCCATTTATTTAATTGTAGTGAAATGTTGGTTGAGTGATAGAATGACTAACCTATCTTTAGGTTAGTATCATCACCTCTGATACACATCCCGAACCTTTCACGATTTCCCTTATCTTTTTCGCCGCCTCCCATTGTGATCAACTGATATCTTCGTCGTTCTTCCCCATCACTAGGCCATCTCTGGACATCTTCCACACTCGCAAAGGTGTACATAGTACTGATAAGTCTCTCTCTCTCTCTCTCTCTCTCTCTCTCTCTCTCTCTCTCTCTCTCTCTCTCTCTCTCTCTCTCTCACAAAATATGGGGATCCAAAACAACAAGGGGCCCCCCCCCCGCGCGCCGCCGGGCGCCCCCCGCGCCCGGCCCGGGCAAGCATAGGAACGGGGGGAAAGACTCAAGCAAACAACTAAGGATATTACTGTCGCATCTTGTCCTTACACTCCCAAGACGCTTCACCACCAGAATGACTCTGCCAGACTACCTTAACTAGAGGGATAACCTTTGTTTCACAAGTGCTGTTCACGCCGATCCTCAATGCAGATAGGATACTCGGGTAAAGATAGGTCGGGGGTCACCTCAGGCCAAACGGTATCCTCCAAAATATGGGAATCATCGGGCATGTACTTCTAAAGGATTGACACGTGAAACACATCATGCACATCAGAGAGCTCCGGAGGTAACTGCAACCGATACGCAACTTCCCCAATACGCTTGACAATGGAAAAATAACTAATGTAGCGGGGACTCAGCTTCCCACACCTGTCGAAGCACATCACACCCTTCACGGGAGAAACTCTCAGGAACATCCGATCTCCCACAGCAAAGTTGAGAGGTTGCCTCCTCCGATCAGCATAACTCTTCCGCCGGCTCCCTCGTGGCCATCCTACCATACGTTCCTCACCTGGGATGCATCGAAAGGCAGATGCCCTTTGCGCTGTAGTATCCCAGTCGTAGAACGTCTTGTTTTGGAGTTTCTTATCGGCTGAACTAAACCGACAAGTCTTGTAAGACTCCACGTTCATGTTCTTGAAGTAATCGTTGACAGCGGTATACATCAAGGCATCTGTAAAGGGTGCATTCCTGAACCACTTAGCCTCATCAGGTTCCTGATCTTCCAAGTGGACCTTGTACTTACCCCTTATGGATTTGAAAGTATTCCCAAAGGCCATATCCAACATGTGAATATGTTCTACACTAACATGGTAGAGTTCACCCCTAATGTGGTGTCTTTCCATATCGGTATCATCCATCTTGCGGATGATCGGGTAGGTATTGTGGAGAAGGTCCATCTTGAAGTGTGGGGTCACAGTGTGCCCTATTCCAAGATACTCTGCATCACGAAGGCAGTAATGATTTGCCCCAAACTTCCTTTCGGAACCTGTCGCAAAGAATACTAACTTCGGATACCACTTCAACTCGTGGAAGTCAGGAGTTACCTCCGACCTCTTATTGAGTTTATCCACAAACTCGCCCTGCCAAACCTTGGCCTCTTCAACTTCCCTCTTGGGACGAGCACTAACACGATGGGCCATTACTTGGTGGCTCCCTTCTCTGCCTTCTTGAGTTCATTCAACTCGGTCATTAGAGTTGCAATCCTCTTGGTGGCCTTGTCGTTATCATCAACCTCTTCTTTGTACTTGTCGTTGAGGTCTTTCATAACGTCGCAAACCTGCATTAGCAGCGAGATAACGCTCTTCCACTTTATTGCTTCCCTCGGCTCCTCTGTGCTCCCTTGCTTTCTTTCCTCTCATTTGCTCTTTCTCTCCCTTGTTTTTCTCTTTTCTCTATCTTTTGTTTCTTGCGCTCGAAGGCAAGGCCTTCTTATAGGGAAACAGGGTATCGGCCAGGCGACAGGATGGGAAGTCCTCGTCGACCCACCGCTCTGCCCTTTGCGAACCCTCGTGTAGACCCACCAGGGAAAAGAAGGCGCCGATCCAAGCGGTGTCGACTTACGAAAAGGCTGCGCCAAACCACGCAAGTGGGAGAAGGGTGTCGATTCGCCTGGGGCGTCGACTCACTCAGGGGTATTCTTGTAATTTTATTTACTACCTCAAAATTGACTCTGACGGAAGCCCGACGTCCGCTGCAGCTTAGGGTTCGATATGGCAGCCTCGGAGTGTAGGTTTCTTACTATCCAGCCTCAATCTGTGATTCCGAGCGCTTCCCGACACGTGCTGAACCCGTACCAGATTGCTCGAGCTTTGCCCTGATTCGACCGTCGGTACTGTGACTCGAGCCCCCAACTTCATCTCAATAGTATGAGGAGCATTTTCAACGAGTGGGCCATCCCTCGAAGCATTTTCGCCCTGCCTAGGTGACTTTTTGGCCGCTTACGGCCCATTCCGATGTTTCGCATATGCTGGTCGAATTACCCAGGTTTTCCACTAATTCGGCCATCGGCACTGTGATTTGTGCTATCAGACCTACTCTAAATATACGCGGGGCATCCTTAATGAGTGACCCACCACTCGGAGCACTTTTGCCCTAGCTGGGCAGCTTCTTGGCTGCTTACAGGCCATTCCGGTGGCAAGATGCTCCTGAATCATGTTACTCAGGTATTCTGCTGACATGGCCTTCAGCACCTTGAGGATTCAGGGACGTCTCCTCACCTCGGGAGGGTTTCTTATCAGGTGGTAGATCACCATGTACATTCTCATCCTAATCAGACGAGGTGCAGTGTCATGCCCCGAGTGCGGAAGGAACCCGGAGTGCGTGACGAGTTATATTCGATCATGTCAATCAGAGCGTAAGTGTTTTCGACACATAGATAGAGTGCGCAAGAGTAATGATAACCCAATCCTTTATTCATCATAACTTTGAAATACTTCTATTACAATCTCTTTGATAACAGGACTAGGACTCAATAAAAGAAAAGTACAATGGATTGACTCAAGAAAATAGAAATGACAAGACTAGATAACATGTTGGCAGTCGGAATGGCTCTAAGCTCTTCACTCATGTCTATCCCCATTCGATTGAGTCTCGTCAATAGAATTACCTGAAAAATAGGAGTGGACCGATAATCCACTGAATTTAACATGTTTTACCAGGATTTAGCCTTACGGCTTCCTTCTTCAAATATCAAATTTGTCGTGCCTCGGTAGACGTTAAGGTTTACCCTCAACTTTTCATCGTTTATATATCAAACTTACCGTCTCGGCATATATTTGTCCCGGTATTACATGCACACTTGAGATGTATTCGAGCTGGGCGCCCGTCCGGACATGAAATGGCCAATGTAGGGCCGGCATGATTTTCAATGCTCTCCTGCACCCTAGTATAGGGGATTTTAATACTTTCCAATATATTTTCCATTCAATTGACTTATAGGCGATGAGGCCCCTTTTTCTTGGCGATTAATCAGAAGCTTTCTCCTCTTCGAGGGGATGTAATTAACATCATGACCTTTATGGTACGGCGGGTCTCAGTCCCGACCCGATACCAATAATCATCTGGTTAGGCAGGCGGAGTGCACCTCGGGCTTCGGACCACTCCAGTCTCGAGACCTGAGCATATTATCATTTCGGTGACTGGCACGCCCTCGCACTTGATAAATGATAAATTGATAAACTGATGAACGATACCACGATCTTCGAGTGCATCTAACAAGTTGGCACTCCCGGTGGGACCGATAATCCCGAATCAAAAGAACACCCGATATTTTCATATACGACGAAGTTTAGTGCGTTCCAATAGATGTACGAGATCAACATCATGAGGTCAGCTGAGGAGGAAAGCAAAAAGAAGAAGATGATTACTTTGAAGGCATATCCAACATCGTCGGAAGAAAGTGACGGAAGATCTAGCATCGATAGTGAAGAAGAAGAACTGATAGCACTCATCACAAGGAGAGCTAGAAAATATTTCAGGAAAGCAAGAAGAGAAGGAAACGTTTCGAGAAGATTCTTAAAGAGAATTGCCAACAAGAATGGGGAGCCGAACAAGAAAGAAGAAATCATATGCTACGAGTGTAAGGAGGCTAACCACATGAGGGGTCAATGTCGCGAGCTCCAGAAAGAGCTGAAGAAAAATAAAGGAAAGAAGTCGAAAGCGATGAAAGTAACCTGGAGCGACGAGGATTCGGATAGCTCAAAATCTGAAGGCAAGACGGATGAACTGGACGAGCTGGTCCAGAATTTATGTTTGATGGCTGACAAAGAAACTTCTAAGGTAAATTCTGATTCTGAAAATCTCACAGCTAAATAATGGCATTTAGCTTATGCAGATTTATATCAGAAGTACAAGAAGTCTAAAACTGATGTCAAGAATTTAAAAAAGAAATTTTATGATTTAATTAGCTCTTCTAATCCATGTGATAGGTGTAACTTTTTTGCTTAAAGACCACCCCTTTCTTCTTCTATTTTTTCATAGGAAATATACACTCATGTGCCACCAGGAAGTTGTCCAAGATATGCCTTCCCCTAATGAAAGCTCACTGGAAATGGCTGACCAGCCTGTCCATAACAGTGATCAACCTCCCAGCGAGCACCTTAGTGATGATTGTATAAGTGTCATTCAGCAAACTGATGGGCCTGAAGTCTCAGAAGTCTTGAGCCTCAACCTTCTTTGGAATAAGCACCAATAGGGTTTTATTAATACCCCCCATGTGAGCCCTACCCTCCTGAAACTCCCTCAGAACTGCAAGATAGTCCCCCTTGATGATCTCCTAACATTTCTGAAAGAAGGCCAGTGGGAAGCCATTCGGTCCAGGAGCTCTATCACCTGCAAGAGAAAACACCGCCAAGTGGACCTCCTCCTCAGAGAAGGGCTGGGAGACAATCTCCCTCTCCTCCTGGGAAAGGCTAGAGAAGAGATCATCTGCAATCCTTAGTCAACAACACTCTTCCTCTATGAATAGTGTAGAGTAGTAAAGTCTCGCTTGGTCTATGATATCCTCCCCTGTAGAGAACGAAAGGTCCTCCACCTTGATGCAAGAGATGGTGTTGACCTCCTCCTCCCAGAAGCAATGCGCTGAAAGTAGGTTGTGTTTCTATTCCCCTCTTTAATCCACCTATCTCTCGATCTCTGTCTCCAATAGATCTCCTCTCTACATAATGTCTCATCAAACTGCTGCATCAATGAATCTCTAAGTGCCCTGTCCTCATCATCCATAAAGCCTGCCTCCTCCAGGCAGTCCAGACCCTGACGCTGCTGCAAAATTTTGTCCTTCATTGCTCTTCTCAAAAGAGATTTATCAGCTCTCGAAGCCTGACAGACCTACGTCGTGTGCTTCAACCAACTAACCAAAGTACCCATAGCAGAGAAGCTCACAGCCTGAGCAAACCACACACCTGAAACAGTATCCATAAAGTCTGCCTCTCTGAACCAGAGCTACTCAAACCTGAAATTGTATCTCCTGGCATACATCCTGCTAGTCTTCAAAAGGATGGGCACGTGGTCAAAACCAAATGTCGCCAGAGATGTCACTTGCACATGAGGGAAGTGGTCCTCCCAATCTACTGAAACCAAAAACCTATCCAACCTAGAGTAGGAAACATCCGCTCTCAGGTTGGAGCAAGTGAAGCATCCATGTACCATGTCGATATCTACTAGAGCTGCCTCCTGGATGAAGTTCAAGAAATCCTCCATGTCACCACTATAGGTGCCATCCCCTGCCCTCTCCCACCGGGCTCCCTACTCATTAGTTATAATATGAATTTGCTCATACATCAAATCCTTTTAAATTTTCAGATCATCATAACTTATGACATGGAATGGGTCATAAACATACTTTTTAAGCACTAAAACATGGAATACATCATGAACTCCAGCTAATTGAGGAGGAATGGCAATTTGATATGCGACCTCGCCAACTCTCTCAAGAATCTCAAAAGGGCCAATGTATCTCGGAGTGAGTTTACCTTTGATTTCGAACCTTCGAATACCTTGATCCGGAGAAACCTTGAGAAATACATGATCTCCCACTTAAAATTTCAGGTCTCATCTTCGGTTATTAGCAGATGACTTCTGCCTATCGTGAGCCATCTTGAGTCTTTCTCGAATGAGTTTTACCTTCTCGGTAGTATCTTGGATTAGTTTAGAGCTTAGAAATTATTTTTCTCCTACTTCATTCCAACAAATACGTAAGTGACAACTCCTTCCATATAATGTCTCGAATGGTGCTATTTGTATACTAGCTTGGTAGCTATTGTTATAGGCAAACTCCACTAAAGTCAAGTGGTCATGCCAACTCCCACTAAAATCGATGACACATGCCCTGAGCATATCTTCTATCACCTGGTTTGTTCTCTTAGTCTGTCCATCAGTTTGAGGATGGAAAGCAATGCTAAAGTTGAGTCGGGTCCCTAAAGAATGTTGTAGACCCTTCCTAAATTGGGATGTGAAACGAGGGTCTCGATCAGATATAATTGTAGTAGGGACACCGTGTAGCTTGACTATTTCCTTCACATATAATACTACTAGTATATCCACAGACCATCGACTTTTGATAGGTAGAAAATGTGCCGATTTAGTCAAATGGTCTATGATAACCCATATGTCATCATGTCCACCTCTTATCTTTAGCAGTCCCATGATGAAGTCCATCCCTATACTCTCCCATTTTCACTCAGGAATTTCTAAGAGATGTAATTCTTCAATGGGTTTTAAATGTTCTGTCTTAACTTGTTGACAAGTAAGGCAGCGTGAAACAAAGTCTGCTACTTCTCTCTTCATATTGGGCCACCAAAAATTCCTTTTCAAATCTTGGTACATTTTGGTAGCTCTAGGGTGAATGGCATACTTGGATTTATGAGCTTCTTCCATGACCAACTTCTTAGTGTCGGCGTGATCCGGCACACAAATCTGACTCTGGAATAATAATCTCCCATCGGTTGAGATGGAAACATTAGGTCGTTCATCAATATTAGCCTTGATCTCCATCAAAATAGGGACATTTTCTTGTAACATGACTAAGTCTTCTATTAGTGTAGGTTGCAACCAGATATTTGCAACAATACACCCTTCTTTTTCTGCAAGCAAAAACTGCACCGAGTGTTTCACTATCAACCATAGGCGTGTACAAAATAGATGCTAACATGAAAGGAAAAGCAAAGTACTAACCAAAATCAAGAAATCCAATTCTGCCGTCATGAAGTAGCCACAAGTTTCCCGCATGCACATCTGCATGAAATGTTTCACATGCAAGCAAACTTCCAAACCTACACAAGCATGTCAGCAAAACTATTGCAAAACTAGGGATAAAAGATGAATTAACATTTCCAGAGCTATTAGGTGAACAGTGTAGAATAAAACTGCACAAAATGTGACATTGGTTAGCATGGAATAGGAAGTTGGACAAATGATTTCTAAAGACCTACCAGACATTGAGCGCAGTTACCAAAGTCATCTCTGGATCAGAAGAAAATGACCTTATAGAATCAAGGTCAGTGAGAGGAACTCCATAAAGCCTCTCCATTGTCAATATGCGTCTAGTGCTATAATGTTGATAGACTTTAGGGGCTGTAGCCTGTCTTGTAAGCCCCATGGTTTCAAGATACCTTCTGAAAGCTTCAATATTTGCAGCCTCTTTTCTGAAATCAACTTCTTCAAGCATCGATTTTTTTATGTCTTGTACAATACCTACCTATTGGAACCAATTAAAAAAGAATAGACATCATAAGTACTTGGCTTTTAATCAACACAGATGCATCAGATGAATGTAACTGTACATTACCATGGATGCATTAGATGAATCTTAGGTGACAAAAGAGAAGGGAAACGGCAGATCTGGCCAGTGTAAGACACTGAGGAGGTGCAATGCATGTTAGTTTCATATATGGTCATTGATGTGTGTGCCCCACATAAGTTGTGTATGGTTAAAGACTTGGTTTTATAAAAGAATGAGCCTTTCCGCTCATTGTCAAGTGCTTTGAGTTGATGCTTTAACCTAGTATCAGAGCCAGTTGATACCCAACATGATGTTCCTATCTTCTGCCCTGTCTGACCCCTCATCTCGCATACCAGGCCCTCTATGATATCAGCCCGGACATGAGGGAGGGTGTTAAGTCCCACTTTGGTTGTGTATGGTTAAAGACTTAGTTTTATAGGAAAATGAACTTCTCCACTTATTGACAATTGGTTGAGTTGGATGCATTAACAGATGCATCATGAGCAGGCAGTAGGACCAATGACAAGTAGAACTCGTTGGCTTGTAGTGAAAACTAAAATCATTTAAACAAACACAACTGCTAAACTACAGGAAGCACAAAATCAAGCTGATGAAGAGAAAACCGATGAGTAAAGACAATACTTTCAGATATGCCTGTGCTGAAATAATAGAAAAGGAGCCTTTTAGTTAGCTAAGCCCACAACACTGTTAATTATGAATTTAATGTATTTGTCATCTACCTAGAGGTATATTCGTTAGACTGTTTTTGAGAATGTCTCTTTATGAAAAGATCTCAGATCCTGATCAATAAAGCTGTATTGTTTTTGCAATAATTTATGTATGCATCTTCGAAACACAGTGCATTTAGAGAACACAGTAAATCCTTGCTGATGTTAGGATAAGTTGGAGTGTCATTCTTGTTACATGAGTGCTTGTGGAGTGCGGCAGCTCTGATGCTGTTGGGATGAAGATGCCTTGACATGGCATGGTTGGCGTCGCACTGAAGTTAAGAATGTTTTTTGGCACTTGATAAAAGTATAAGGTGGCATGAGAGAAACCCCATTTAGCTAAGCCCACAACACTGTTAATTATGAATTTAGCGTATTTGTCATCAAGAATTATAGTTTCAATCTGGCTTTTCTGGGCCAATAGATTTGGCAGCTTGGGGCTGAAGAGAGGGAACCATGGGTGGATGGTATGAAGCAGTACTGTGCGCTATCTAGGATGTGGAGATGTTACAGCTTCTACCTCAAATAGTGTCTCTTACGTTTGGAATGGGTTTGTGCAGGCCAAGGATATGGTGCATGCTGGTTCACGGGTGGCCATCAGCAATGGAGAAAGTGCCTATGACTGGTGTGACTATATGCCCTTAGGGGGAGCTATCTCTACAGGCTTTCTACAAATCCTATGACAGTGTTTGCACAGGCTTTTGATGACATACTTCAGGGAGTGTTTCAGCTGGCTGACCTGGGACTTCTTCTGAGACAGACCCTCGACCACAGTAGAGAGGATTCATGGGCTTGGAAGTGGAAAGTAGCTGAAGGTACATTTGGATATGCCTACTGCCTTATCCATGATAGAGGCAACTTAATAATACCCTTTCCTTAAGCATGATTGGAGATCCATGAGTCACCTAAAGTTGCAGATCATTATGTGGAGAGCATCCTGTGGGAGACTTCTTACGTATGGACCAGTTTGCTAACTTCCTTAAGGATATTAATGCAACCTGTTCCCTTTGTGGTGAAGCTGAGGAAACATTCTTCTCATTTTTCTTTTCTCTTGATGTCTGGAAGCAGGTCTTTGATAAGATTTCACTGTGTGCATCAGCTACCAGACACTATGGAGAGTCTTGCCATGGGCTGGAATCAAAGATGGACTTCCAAAGGAAGACCATCACATTTGGTGGGTGAATTCTTCATGCTATGGTGTGGATGATTTGGGGTGAATGGAATGAAAGGATCTTTAGGAAATGAAGACCTCTGAGAGAGTGGGTCAATGGGTCCCTCACAGATCGCAAGCACTTTACAATCTATCCATGCAACATGTATATGCTCAACCATATGAGACCATTAAAACACAATGGCTTAAAGTAACACATGCAAGCATAGCATATCAAGGATCATGTTTGTTCACTTTCAACAAGGGCATATGCAAGCAAGAACATATACAAGCAAGCATGAAGTTCTTCCACATACACACACAATATTTTGTTAACACAACAATGTGTTTAGTGTACAAATCCCATGGAGCTGGCCATCTCCTCCCCTCACCTCCACCCATGGGTTGTGGGGGCAATGGCACATTCCAAGATCAGCCCGAACATGCATCCCACCTTCATTCATTCAAATCCTACCCATTGGAATTCTGCTACTCAATCCATACTGATTATTTTCGTCTTCATGTCAATCACACATATGAGCACCCTTTCTATTTGCTCGAACGCCTAGAGGGAATGCTGTCTTTGAGAACCCCATATGTGCACACGTGTTGCATCCTTCCTTTGCATGAGTTAATGGCAGGTGATTTCATCCATGTGTTCTGCATTGCAATTAGCGTTTAACTCTTATTTTCCACGGGTCAATACATGAGTCATATCCCTACTCTAGCTATGCACCTCAGTAACATCCAGCATATCGATACATTGAACACCATAGCCTCATCTCCCTGTTCGGGACATGGATTTGCTAACTCTCTCATCATGATCTGTGATCTCATGCTTTGGGGTGATAATACATTCTTCCAGTTTTGCTGATGGTCTTCGTAAATATGGGCCAGTTGTTGGGGAAAGGGTACATCCCTCTATTTAAGTAATAGCATAATGCTTTTATCCAATTCCGTGCCCATTTCTCTGATCGAGCATTTTCATAATCTTCAGGTTTTCTGACCACCCTCAGGTCCCTAGGGACTTGCTTCCTCATAACATGGTCCCTAGAGGATTCCCCTTTTAACAGAGTGAATATTAATGGCCATGCGATTGGTAAACATTTAAGTCCACATCTTAGAATTAAGACTGTGGCAACCTGTGGGACATCAAAACCCCTCGTAGGTTAGTCCTTGGGGCTCTTGTTCCCAATTCAGGTCATACGGTCGCCACTTTCAGCTCACCCTGCAGTTGATGGGACCGCCTTGGATCCTTCCGTGGGCGAGCCTCTATTATTCCCCAACCTATTTTGGACATGGATTTGCTAACTCTATTAGCATGATCCCTGATCTCATGCATTACGGTGATAATATGTTCTTCTAGATTTGTTGATTGATGGAGGCATCACCGCTACTTCTCTTTGGCTCGGGTCATCCACACACCCGAGGTTGGATTGAGTTCGAGCATCAAGCCCCGTACTGGAACATTCTGTCGGATGGTGATACACCGTACCGAGGTTTTGTCACATGCGGCACTAGCATCCCGAAATTTCGGTGTAACCAATGACGGGTGCAACAATGCCCTAGCTAGTTCTTGCTCATTTATCATTCCATTCGGGTTCTGATGTAATGCGTCACTTCCACGGGATGCCCTAACATTAGCACAAAATATATTTAGATCAGAATTCATGTTGTTGATGTGACAAATTTTTACTGTTGGCTATCAACCTAACACAAACCCCCCCTTCTCATCCGGGCTTGGGACCGACCATGTTGGAGTTATGTTATCATGTCTGGTACCTTTTATTTGGCTGATGCATGTTGGTACTTGGGCATATCTTTTAGCTTCAGAAATGGACGATCTTTAATTTGTATATCTTTGATACTTCCAATCAGTCAACTTTATGACATTTTATCAGTGAAAAGATGGTTCAAAGGAGCCCGGGTGCAACATTAAGGTTTCTCCATCATAAGCCCAAGGACATGGGTTAAAAACTGGATTTAGCCTCATTTTTAAAAATTAGGGGTAATGCTGCATATAATTTGTTGACCCTCTGCAGAGCCCAGAATGGCGACATTCTTGTGGCGCACGGGGCTGCCTTTTTTATCTCTGAAAATGGTTCCTAAAGGCTATCGTGAAACGTTATCTTTGGATTAGTTGGCGTTTCATGGTCAAGGATTATGCCGACATGCTTTAATGCATAACACCCCATTACCAGTTATGCATCAAAGACTCCCATAATTTCATTTTCTTCTCATTCTTGGCCCTAGCAAAGCTGTATAGGATCGTGAACAGTTAGCATAATCTTTAATATTTGTTTGCAATGGAAGTATTCGGTTTTTTTGATGTTTGTTTTCAGTGTCAACAGGAATTCAAACATTCAAAATGGAAACAAATGAGCCTAGGGAAAAAGCAAGATTGGCCGCACTCTTTAAAGAACCTCAGAATAGGAAAGAAAAATGTAGAAGAGGAGAAACTTGATAATGCACCCTCACATACTTTAGTTGCTGCTGAGGGTTTGCAGCGTAAGGAAGGAGATATTCTAGTGGCCATGGTAAAGCATATTATCACTAGTGATGTTGGTGTTATCATGCTTTCTGGTGTTCATAGATGCATTTTTATATGTGATGACTTTTTAACAAGCCTTCTATGTTTTATGGGAAAAGTCAGAACCTTTATTGCTATTTATATCCTTGTCTGGATACGGACAGGATAACACTCGAAAAGGGTGTTCAATTGACAGTGTGCCCTCATACATCCATTTAGAGAGCGCCTATGATTATTATTTTTGATTTAAGCCTCTCACTAAAAGAACAGCCTCCGTCCTTATCTTGCAACGTAGAGAACACCTTCTTGTCCCCTGTCACATGTCTTGAACAATCACTGTCCAGGTACTATTTGCTCCCCTTGGCTTCAAGGCATATGTATAAGAAACAATATTCTCATCCAATTATTTTGGTACCCAAACTTGTTTGGGTCCATAGGAGTTAGTCTAGTTATGCACAATTCTTTTTCTGGTCCAAACAGCATGATTTTTTGGTGTGTTTTGTCTGAACCAACAATTAGTAATAACATGACCAAATCTACCATAATGAAAGTAATTGACATTTGAAAATCTTCTTGTGTATTTGTGTGGTTTGGATTGAGCATGCATTGGCTTAGAGTGTGAGAATGAAGCACAATCATTTTCTTTTTCATGCACATAAGATGTAGCAATCTTGTGCTCAAATAATTTTTTATTTTTGAGAATGTACCCCAACTCTTCTTTCTGGAAGTTAACCGTAACTCCCAACAGGTTGTCTAAGTTTTGTTTGCCTTTGACAAACCTAGATAAGGTGGACTGTAATTTAGTAACTTCTTCTCCCAAACTCACATTCCTCTTTTCAAGTTCTGAATTTGTGAATTTCAAAACTTCTTCTTCATTTTTTAATTTTTCAAAATCTTTTTCCATTTTAGATAATTTACACATCAATTCTTTTTTATTTTTCTCACTGGTTAATCTTTGCTAGCCCAGGGAGGGGTTCCTGAAGTTATAGACATATTCCCAGACCACCCTTGTCATATCTTCGTAGCTGTGCTCTGGAGAGATGGTAGGATGCAGCATTCAGCCTCAGACAGATGGCATGTAGGACAACCGCATTAAACTAGCAGCTTGATTAGAGTCTCTTAAATGTTTGAGGATATCAACCTGTCTTGCACTGGCCCTGGCAACGGGTGGAGGGGTTGTAATCATGACTTCCTTCGCATGCATAGTCTTTTTGCCCCCTCTCTTGGGAACATCAGTAGAATTTTTGAAGCCTTGTGAGACTGGTGCAGGGCCTCAGACCCTTTTGTGATCCCAGATTTGCTTAAACTTTGGCAAGTTTGGGGTTAGGGTCCCTTGCTTGTTATCATCAAAATTCACCCTTCGGCTAGCCAACAGTTGGAAGGTGTTGTGGGTGGAGACGGTTGGGATGATCTGGTCTGGTAGAACCTCAGCACTACAGCCATTGAAGTAGACACAGATGCCCCCGATCAACATGGATTTCTCAGAAGCTGAAAGTTGGCCCTAGGGAGGAGCAGTAATTCTTCCTCTAGAGCTCTTCTTGTTTCCCCCAGCGGGCTTCTTCTAGCGAGCCACACAAGGTACATGCAAGGCTCTATGAAGTCCACATCGAGCATCTTGTCAACCTCAGCATTGACCTTTAACTCTAGCTCGTAGCGCATACGCCTTTGAGCTTACTTAACTGGCTTGACTGTTGGAAGTATCGACAGCTCGTGTTCAGCCACAGAAGGGTCAAGCCGCAACATTTCTTTATAAGTCTAGGCGAAACAATCCCTAAACTCTTCTATGAGCTGCCAATACGACTGCCTTTCTTCCTCACTGAGGAGAGCACTTACAAAGGTTGGCCGATAGTCTTCTTTGCTTCTGAGATTGATCTCGATCAACTCGTCCACAGTTGCTTGGCCACCATCTTCAAGCTCTGGTGGAGCTAGTTGGAGGTCGACAAGGTCTCTCTCATCATTAATGTTTGCTTCATAGACCTCAAACTCTTTAAAGCTCTCTTGCTCATGATTTGAAGTCGAGGAACTTGCCCCACCTTGTTGATGATTTACAGCTTGAGCTGTCCTCCCCTCGGGGAGGTGATCATTGTTGACCTCTGATGGGGGTGGTGGTGTCATTGACGTCTCACCGGACTCCCTTACATAGTCGTCAATCTTGGACTCAACTTCTGCTTACCCATAAGGATGAGGTAGCAGTCCCATGGCATTGATTGCGCAGTGGACCTCGAAGTCCCTTTCCTGGTCATAGCCGAGTCCCTGCGTGTCTTTGCGGGAGAAGGGAGGTTGCCCACGAACTTGCGGAGGGTTCCACAGTTGGTAGAAATATGCTGCTTGTGCGGGGTCTTGAATCTGCGGGATGTGTTGCTTTCTACATATTTCTCTGATGTGCTTTGGCATATCGTCCATCTCCTGGACTAGCTCTGTTGTAGTGTCGGCAGGAGTATTCCAACCGAAATCATTCTCAGGAGGGCTTGGTGGGACTAAATCACCTTTGTAAAAGATGATCAGCTTTTCTCCTTTGCCCTTGTTGCTCTTCTTCTCTGCGGATAGGAGACCGTGAAGGTCTTCAACTGCTTCACCTCGTGCTCTTCCCATGGGACGAGAGTTGAAGACATTTGGGCGGTAAGGAGATGCTCCGGTCAATGACCCGGCTGATGAGATTGGTTTTGAAGTCGACGTTCCGCGTCTTTGGCTGAGTCAGCTTGGAGGCGGTCTTGAGGCTTAGCCTGTACAAGCTTGCCAGGTCTTGGTTGACGGTGAACAGTTGCCCTTCCTCAGCTTCATAATTCACTTTTTGCTTTCCTTTGTCTTTTACAGACTCGGGGATTGCTAGAGTGGGCTCCCAAAAATATAGGGAGGCATCCGCCATGTGGCACTCATTAGGGTGGAATGAAACCTGTGCATACACCATGGTTCAAGTGCTCAATTCAATCACTTGGAGTGTGGAAATGTATGCACAACAGACAAGGAAACACACGCCAGACAATATTATATGAAACCCACAAAGCCAATACGATTATGAAATCACTAGATGTGATCAAGAGTAGAAGACTCACTACAACGATGCTCACAGATGACTAGCAAGTCTCATGGAACCTAACTCGAATGCTTAGCATACAGTGAGACAATCGCAAGTAGATGCAGACAATAAATAAAGAAAACAGTCCAAACCGTGATCAAACTTTGTGGCATATAGAATCATATGCTACACTAAACGTGTACCCTCACAGCAGACCACATCTCTTTAGTGCTCAAAAACATCACAATGAATATGCTACATGCAGAACCGACCCTGTGGAGTGAGGTAGAGAATAAGGAGCAACCGCACAAGGCAAACCACTGCACACTAGATTTTTAGGTGGTTCGGCCAAACACTAGTCCACCTACATCCACCCCTCACTCCAAACCGGAGTTAGGCTTCCCTTGCAATAGCAAGATGCAGACTTAGTCTGCAACAGGATGCTGCCTAACAGCTTGATTACCCAAGGGAGACAAATCCCTCAACCTGATTCTACAACCCACAAAACCAGACACCTACCTCTGCAGCCCACAGAGCTAGAACCAGAGGTCCAACCTCCCTTCCTCTGAATCCTTAGAGGGAACCCGGAGATAAATCTCCCTTCTCCTAAATCCTCAGGAGGAACCCGTGAGTAACACCCCATTGCTCACGAACCAGAGGACAAGTCCTCTCTTCCTCTGACCAACAGAGGGAATACCGGAGATTGCTCTCCCTTCTCCTGAACACACAGGAGGAACCCCAAACTCCAAACTGAGTATCAAAAAGGTAAAATGGAAAATGAAAATAACAAAGAAAAACACAATTGACGAAATGAAAACTGTAGCTCTCGCAAGAGCAAGGAACTGTTAAGGATTTGATCCTAGAACAGATGAACATAGATCTTCAATTTGGAACTGGCTACTTCAATCTCGATCACTCTCTTTTTCTTTCTTTGCTCTCGATCCTTTCTTCTCTTTTCCTCTGCTTAGATGCTGGCTCTCTTTCTCTATGTAAGACACTTCTCTCTTCTCTCTTCACTTCTCCGCTCTCACTCTCTACCCTTCTCTTTTGAAGGCCCTCTCTCTTTTTCTTCTTCGCAGCTCCTCTCTAGCGGCTCATATAACAGCTCCCTTTAGACGCAGCCTTGAAGCTCGGAGAAGGATGCTTCCCATTTAAGTGAAAAATAGGGCTTCTGGAGATGCTTTTTGGATAAAGTAATTTGAATACTTTTTATCCCATTGGGCCATGTGGGAGGAAAAGATTATTCCTCTAATCATCGAGCCTTGGATCACGTGTCCAATCATAAGCTTCCTGGGTCCACGTGCCACCTTTCCCGCCATTCTTGGGATCACGTGTCACTTATGTTGATTCCAGGGTCAAACTCCTTTGTTGGATCTGGACTTAAGTTAAGGGTTTCGAATCTTGTAGCATTGACCTCACTAGCAACAACTGATACAATTGCATCGACCTTAGTGTATCTAGGCACTATTCTAATGCTCTGACCTTCTGGCTTAAGGCAATGCTGCTTCGACCTTCTTTTGCTACTGCTGCTAATGACCAAGAAATTCAGTTGAGTTCTTTTGACTTCAGGTGCTTCTGATGTCTTGAAGTCTTCTGACTTGGAGAGTTAGACTGACTTACTGAACTTGTGCTGAAAGTGAATTGATGTATTTGAGCTTGCTGCTACTGCTATGGTGAATTGCTATAGACTTGGCTACTAGAGCCCTTGAGTTCCTTTTGATGGCTGTAGACTGACTTCCACTAGGGTCCATTAATTTCTTCTATTGCCTTGACCTTGTGCATTGTAATATGCATCGGCCTGTCCTTAGAATGCTCCGACCTTAGTTGATCTGTAACGTCCAGTTCCCAGTAGCTCCATCAACCTATCTCGAGTGCTCAAACCTTGTTAGTTGGAGCTTTGCTCTTCTACCTCGAGCTGCCTCATAAGTACACCGACCTCCTTACAGATGTAGCACATGAGTATCTGGATGCGTCGAGGCATATGAATGTTGCTTTGGCTTGTCGGCCTTCTTTGATCATTGCTGCATCGACCTGATCCTTATGAAGTCTACCTGTTGCTTAGACCTTGTGACATAATGCTGCTTTGACCTTACTTGTAGGAACTAGTTTGTTGCGTCGAGGCAATGCTTCATTGCATCGAGCCAATGTTCTGAAATCTGACTCTGCGAGCTCCATTGCATCGACCTTTGTTCTGTGCTGGCATAAGGTGCATCGACCTTTGTTCTATGCTGGCATAAGGTGCACTGACCTTTGTTCAGCGCTGGCATGAGGTGCATCGACCTTAGTTACTGTGCTGGCATAAGGTGCATCAACCTTTGTTCTGTGCTGGCATAAGGTGCATCGACCTTTGTTTAGTGCTGGCATGAGGTGAATCGACCTTAGTTTAGCGCTGGCATAAGGTGCATCGACCTTTGTTCAGCGCTGGCATGAGGTGCTTCGACCTTAGTTACTGTGTTGGTATAAGGTGCATCGACCTTTGTTATGTTCTGGCATAAGGTGCATCGACCTTTGTTCAGCGCTGGCATGAGATGCATCGACCTTAGTTCAGTGCTGGCATAAGGTGCATCAACATTTGCTTAGTGTTGACATGAGGTGCATCGACCTTAGTTACTATGCTGGCATAATGTGCATCAACCTTTGAGGTGCATGAGTTGATGTGCATTGACCTGATAGACAGAATGTTGTATGTGCATCGACCTGATATAACTATTCAACACATATGACATTATGCACATCAAAACCATCATCAAAACCATATGGAAGCATCAACAACATATATGACATTATGCTTAGATGAGTCATAGTCTTTGGCATCATCAAAATCACAGGGGTACAACATCCTCCTAGTGCTACTATTGACCCTACAAACATAAAAAATAGAAATGAAAGTGACTTATTGAAACATAAAAGAGGAAACATTAGGTTGTCTCCCAACAAGCGCTAAGTCTAACATCTTCAATCAGACACAACGAGGCCCAATAACCAACAAGTTGATTTCATGATTAGCCCCCATGTTATCTTATCTTCTTTTGATTTCTAACATTCATGTCATTTGAAGACAATATGATATATGTGAGCATGCGGTCAGATATGCTGGTTTTAAATATTATTGATTTTAAAATAAATAACATGTGTGAGGCAGTTATCATCTTTAAGGGGTCATGTAATGATCAATGGCCATTATTCTTTCTAGATCGGGGTGAACCTCTGCCCAGTATCTACCCAATGTTCTCCTTGTCCTACCCACTTGACTACCCCTTTAGTGACTTCTTCCTCCAAAGAAATTTGGTCAGGCACCAGTGGCTTATGAAGATCAACATTATTAGCCACATTCCTTTCAATAATATCCTCATGCAGATCAAGAGCATTAATCAACTGTTCTTCCTGATGGGGAGTCAAATCAAAGGTGAAAACAGGGTGGAGGGGGTTGTTCTTGATGGGCCTCTATGTAATGGTTCTCATACTCTTCCTCCCAATCGGGAGAGGCCTCATATCCATTCACCCCCCCTCTAGATCCACATTTGATTCAATCCATGCGCCGAACAAGCCTTGCATACATCTCAGAAATAGTTTCATTCGGTTTCATTCTGAACATTTCATAGTCAGTAGTTAGCATGTTGGCCTTGGTGGCCCTGACTTTAGATACACCATCATAAATTAGCTCAAGCCTATCAACACATTTCTTTTGCAGATTTGCAAATGGATACTCTTGAGAATTTAGTGGGGTGGATAGTGCATTGCATGATGTTCATGGCGTTCCAATTGGTTGTGGACTTCTTGACCTGATCTGGTGTCCAGGTGTCATCTAAATCCGGTAAAACAAATGGTCCTCTACTCACAACACGCCACATCATGTGATCCTGGGCATGCATGAAAACTTTCATTCGATTCTTCCAGTACAGATAATTAGTTCCATTGAAAAATGGCGATCGGTTGATGGCATGACCCTCAGCTATGTAGCTGCGAGGGACGTTCCCATCGGATCTCCCTGGGTTGTTGGACCACATCTCTAGGGAACCTACTTTGATACCAACTGTTGGGTGGTATGAGAGGATCTAGAGAGGAGGTGAATAGATCCTTCACTCACTATTTGGACCACTTTAAAGTTTAATAAGACTGAGAGTCAAAAAATCCAGTTCAAACTCAGATCAGAAGAGAAACTGAAGAGCCATCAGCTGAATGATACGAGATGTATTTAGAAAGGTAGGAAAACTTGTGAAGGTGGGATAGAAGAAATGGATAATGCATAACACACCACAACACAAGCAATTTTTAAGATGGTTCAGATGCTACCAAGCACTCCTACGTCTACCCCTCACCAACTTGGTGAGGCTTTCACTTCTTTGGCCAAAAGATACACACGCACGCATGCTAGAGACCAGCAAGACACTGGGATTATCCCCCCCCCACACACGAGGATAAGTCCTCAATACACACGGGATAGAATCCTACAAAGGAAAAGCAAAGCAAAAAGAAGAACACAAACATACACGTGCTGCAACCGTAGCTTACACGGTGATAAATCCCCACACACAAGATGTTTTGAAGAGAAGAAACACAAAGATGAAAGAAACAATAGTTGGCAACACTCTTTTCTTCTCTATCTCCCAACTCTTTCTCTGGAAGCGCAGGGCAGAATCTCTCTTTCTTTTTCTTCTCTCTGGTTCCAACGTCCAAGGCTCTTTCAGACTTACAAGTAGCAATGGGAGTAGCAACAACATGTGAAGTGGGGCATCCAATTTATAGGCTTTAAGGGGTAAAGACTTTCCCTCCGAGATTGGCAATTTCGAATGATAAACAAGGACGGTTTGACACAGACCCCCCACACACTGCCACAGACCCAAAATAATCTAGAAACACACTGACAAAGGGTTTGAAAAATCATTATAAAGAGTCTGAAACCCACGCAGACACGATCCGTGACCTGCAGAACCAGATCCAAAAATCCAGTGTGTTACAGAAGAGAAGAGAGACGGAGGGACGGACGGGACAGAGATGTGTGGAGGGAGACGAAGGCACCGCGACAGAGTAGAATGGAGAGAGAAGAAGAGAGAGAGGGGGACACCATGACTTCTACTACATGGAGAATAGAGAGAGAAGAAGAGACGGAGAGAACAGGGGCGTTGTGGCTTCTGCTACGGGGAGAGAAGAGTAGTGAGAGAGAGAGGCAGATGGGAGCAGGGGCGTCAAATGAGAGAAAAAATAAAGGGAGAAAAGAGGAGGAGAGGAAGATAAGGGTTATCAGAGAGGGAAGGAGAAGAGAAGGGTGAGGAAGAAGAGGGAGAGACGAAAGAAGGGAGAGGAAGGGATCCTGTCATCTACCGTGGGGAGGAGAAAGGAAGAGGAGAGAGGAGAAGGAGAGAATAGATCGGAGGAAGGGGAGCCTACTGTATTCTATAGAGGGAAGAAGAAAAGGGCAGAGGAAGAAGAAGGAAAGGGGGAAGAGAGGGAGTCTGCTTTTGTCGGTGGAGGAGAACAGAGGAGAGGCCATGGAGGGAAGGAAAGAGAAGGGAGGGAAAGAAGGATGGAAGGAGAAGAAGGAAGAGGAGAGTCTTGGTGGAGAAAGAGGGAGAAGCAGGGACAGAGGGTGAGAAGAGGGAAGATGTGGCAGAAGAGGAAGAACTGAACTCTTGGTGTAGAAGCAGAAGAGTCTTGGTGTAGAAGCAGAACTCTCCTCAAAACGCCATAACTGACCTCCTTTTATAAGCCCCCATTAGTCTGTTTCCATGCTAAACTCTCGAACTCGTGAACCCTCCCTTCGCATGCACTTCATTCTGTACAAATATGAGAAATCCTCCACACCGCCATATGATGAGAAAAGATTTCCTCAATGTTGATTTCCTTCACAAGGTAGGCACGATCGAACATGTTTCCTCCTTCCCGTGATGGCTTCCGATCTAACACAGCACGAATCATATAGCCTGTTAGCACATGCGATCAACCCTTCACACACGAACAACCAATCGTCTTCAAGAGTCCATGCAATATATGTCGTTGTCGCCTTCCCACGTGTGACGCCATCACCCAGCCATGGTATCATTTCCATTGTCGATGCCCCGAAAGAGCTACAGAAACTGAAATCTGTAAAACAAAGCACAAGATAAAGCTCTTAAGAGAGCAGGTCTGGATTGGATTTGCGGTCTGTCGCCAGACCGTTAGGCAAGCTTGGCAGTCCTTTGCTGGACCATTTTCCAAAAAGAGAACTCTGTTCCAACTGATCAATTATGCCCAAGGGAACACTTTTGCTATAATTCTTTCAATCAATCCTCTTATTCATTCATTTTCAAACTCAGAGTACATCGTTCTCTCAATAAAATTTCAAATATATGATCATGAAATTCAAATTACATTCAATTTTGCATCCGCGTGGGGCCGGATCTTGCATAGTGCCTTCACATAAGCTCGGTAATCCTCTTCATTATCTGTCACTTCCGCCTGCAAGCTACGGACTCAGTTGATCTCCTACATGGTCAGAGCGCTCCGAACTGTCTGCTCATCCTCCTTGATTCTGATCTTCCTAGCTTGAAGGGGAGGGTAGTGTGAGAGTGCTAGAACCATAGTGCGGGGAAGTCCAATTTGTAAGTAGCACCGATGAGGGCTATCGAGCACCAAGGTAGTGTTACCCACTAGCTAGAGATCCAAGCCCAGTCGTCAGGGTAATCTGAGAATAATGCCTTGAAGAGCCCATGGTCACATCTCAAATTTGTCAAGTGACAAGGTGTTGAGGAAGAGGCGCCAATCATCCCTTGTCTTGTTATCCACAATTTGGTATTCAACCTGTTTAGAAAGCCCAGATGCACCTCCAATTAAGAAGAGTGGGTGGCTCCCGAATATGCGGTTAGCTGTTGGCACATCCTCCTTGGGTAGGAATTTCAATCTACTCTCCATCCAACACTAAAGCACAATCATAAACCTAAAGAGGGGACCTCCTAGAGAAGCTGAACTAAGGCCCTAGTAAAGGTAAGAAAGGATGACTTGGGAGATGGATAAACCCCGCTACAACTTGCTAATGATGCTAAGGTTTGGAATGTCTAAGAGGTGGTTAGTGGTAGAGAAAACCCCGCACAAGCAAATGGAAGTAGCTTTGGCTATGGCTTCATACCTCTCGCTCTTGTTTTTGTAATAGGCGGTAATCCATTGAGCCAAGGGGATCAAGTGAATATGGCGGGAGCTAATCATGATTCTAACATCCTTTCTATTGTGTATGAAATCCCCCAAGATGAGTGAAGGGCCTATAGGGTCAACCGTATGACACACTAGGTCTTCATCCCCCACCTTAGTCTTAGGAAGGGCTAAGTATGTCTCAATCTCCTCTATAAGGACAGTGGCTTCAAAGATTGGGAAGACAAAGGTGTGTGTTTGAGGGTGCCATAACTGCACTAGGGGTGAAATACTATGCCAATCCAGGGAGATTTTCTAGAAATTTTTGGCCAGAACTAATAATGGTTGGAGGTGGCCAGTAGCTCCTCATGTAAACCAGGCTGGTCCTATTTATAGGCACAAAGGGGCATAGAGTTTTCCCTCCAAAATATTGTAACATGTTTATCTGTACATGAAAAGGTGAAATTTAATAGAGAGCACCTGCAGCAGCTTGACCTTCATTGGCTTGCAAAAGATGGTAGTGTCCTTCTGTTCCTTGGAGACCTGAGAGGTTACTTTTCCCACATTTGCCAGTCGATAGATCTTTTGTTCAAAATAATAAATCGGGTAGCCTCATGATGACAAGGACACTAGTCAGTCCTAGGAGCCTATTCTAGACCTCAAAAAGATGTGTTTTGGAGGTTTACTGTCCATATTTTAATCTCTTGGATGACCTTCGAAAGTTGCAGAAGGTTGGGCAACGGTTTTCTTCATGCATTCCTTCTGCGAGTTATTTGTCACCCTTACGAGGTATTTTTCACCCTTATCGTTTATTTGTCGGCCTTAACCATCTATTTGTCACCCTTATGCGATGGGAGTCATAGCCTTTGGAGTTTTTCTTCTCTGCCTTGGCCTTAATGTATTTGAGCTCGGAATGCAGCTATAGGTGCTCGGAGTGCTCGGTACATGTCCTCGAAGAGCTTGGTGGATCGGTATTATGTCATCCGAGCTTAGTTGCACAGGAGTCTGAGCTTTAGATATGAAGATCGAGCTTTGACATGGCGACCGAGCATAGTTGTCAAGATCGAGCATTGTTGCCCCAGTAGTTTGAGCTTAAGCAATTGAATCCGAGCTTAGTCATGAGGATCGAGGCAGTTGAATGAGGACTTAGCTATTTGTCCACCTTGCCTACCTATTTGTCACCCTTACCTAGCTATTTGTCACCCTTAAGGGTTTATTTGTCACCCTTATGAATGCTTTTGTCACCAACAGTTGCCACAGGGTCGAGCTTAGGCTTTGGGGTCGACTCTCGATTCTACTTGATGACTCGAATCTCGATTCTACTTGATGGCTCGACTCTCGATTCTGCTTGATGGCTCGACTCTCGAAGTCTCGAACTTGGCTTAAGCTGTAGTCGGTAGGTTTTTCACGGTCGATACGGACTGGACTGTGTCAGGCTCAATTCTCGACTGACTTGCTCAGCATGCCATTCATGCTACAATAGCTTAGACATGCTCTGGAATGCTCAGATGTGCTCAGGAATACTCAGACAAGCTCAGACGTTCAGGAGTGCTCGAATTGCTCAAAGTGGATCTAGACTATAGTCATAGCCTTGTTTCTCCCAAGCTAGCCATTTTGAGCCATCGCCTTAAGCTTCTTAATATTTAGCCAAACAAAGGATGTTTCATGAGTTTCTATCCCCGACCAACCTTCCTCAGTGCCCTCTTATCACTCGAAGAAAGGGAGGAGTATGTGAAGCTACTCAAGGAATATTGAGACTATTTTTCTTGGAATTACAAAGAGATGCCAGGCCTTAGCCCTGTAGTTGCCCAGCATATCCTGGCCATTAACCCTAAAGTCGAGCCGGTGAAGTAGTCACCCTGGCAGATGAGGCCCGAATTGATAAGTCAAATCCGCAAGGAGGTCGACAAGCTGATAGATGTTGACTTCGTGGCATAAAACCAATACACTATTTTGCTGGCCAACATCGTGCCTGTCAAGAAGAAAAATGGCCAGAGCCAGATCTGTGTGGATTTTCGGGACCTAAATAAAGCATGTTCAAAGGATGATTTTCCGGTGCCAATCACCGAAGTAATGATCGATGCCACTACTGGCCATGAGGCCCTGTCATTCATGGACGGGCCATCTAGCTACAATCAGATCTGGATAGCTAAGCACGACAGAATCCATACAACTTTTCGGTCACCTAAAGGGATTTTCCATTACAAACGGATGCCCTTCGACCTCAAGAATGCTGGCGTCACCTACCAAATGGCGATGACAAAATATTCGGTGAGTTTTTCTACAGCAAAGTCAAATGCTACATCGACGACCTGGTCGTCAAGACGAAGAAGAGGAAGGACCATCTGGCTAACCTCAGAATTATATTTGAAAGGCTACAGCTGCATGAACTAAAGATGAACCCAATGAAGTGCGCTTTTGGCATCTCCAGCGAAAGATTCCTGGGCTTCATCGTCAGATACCGGGGAATTGAAATAGACCCCATAAAAATCAAGGCTATTCAGGAGCTACCTTCTGCAAGAAACTTGATAGAATTACGATCATTGCAAGGCCGGCTAGCCTACGTTCGTAGGTTCATCTCTAACTTGTCTGGGCGGTGCCAGCCACTCCACAAATTAATGATGAAGGATACCCTGTTCCAGTGGAGCGAAGAATCCCCGAAAGCTTTCAATCAATTGAAAGAATACCTGAATACCCCGCCAGTCCTGGGGGCACCTGTCAAAGGGCGACCGCTGATCCTATTCATAGCGGCCACCAAATATTCTTTATGGGCAATGCTGACCCAGAGCAATGAAGAAGGAAAAGAACAAGCTCTATACTATCTCAGCTGAGGATTGGTCGGGGTTGAAGCAAAATATACACCTATCAAAAAAGTCTGTCTCGCACTGGTCTTCACAACCAAGAAAATGAGGCACTACATGCTGTCGCATGAAATCAAGCTGATATCCAGGGCCGATCCGGTCAAATATACACTCTCTCAGTCGATCCTAAAAGGACCATAAGTCAATATGCATTTGCTGATTGATGCATGTTTCAATATGAGTTTTGCAGCATTATTCTGGTGTATTTGATCATGCCTCTGCTCATTGCTAATAGGTCAGTGCGTTTACATGCATGCATAAAGTCAAAACGCGAAGACAATGCATCCCCATAAAGTCAATGTCAACCTTCTGAAAGTCAATCTTGTGAACATAAACCTAATGCATCTACATCTGCATAAATCCATTGTGCATGACATTTCATCGAACAGGTAGTGTGGACCATATAGTAGTCTGTGCACATTGTGATTTGCTCATTGACCGTGCATATTCTTGATCCAAGTCCATGCACATTTCCCTTACGCATATAGTGGGTCTGTGCATACTTCTTTGTGCACACTAAATGTCCGTTCATACCTTGCTGAACGTGTTTTAAAGTCTGTGCAAGAATTGTCTTCTACATTGCTAAGTCCGTGCACGATAGGTCTATTGTATATGAAGTCCGTGCATATTCGTTGAACTAAGTCTGTGCAGATTTCTCTTCTGTACATGAAAGGTCCTTGCATATTTCTCTTATAGACACTAAAGGTCCGTGCATGTTTTACTGCTGCTCATGTAAGGCTCGTGCAAACCAGGCTCATAGCATTTATATAGCCTGTACATATCATTCATCATGCACATATGAACTTCGTGCAATTGTCAAGGTCCGTGCATACTTCGGTATGTAATGCAGGTGCAAGTCTTCATGTAATTCAGCATACAGGTCTGTGCATTTAAGTCCATGCACATTTGATTGGCAATTGAATGCCAATGCATGCTTGTCCCAAGGTCCGCGCATATCTACATTAGGCATGAAGGAAGTCTGTGCATTGTTCGCTTTGTGCATATAATCTCGGTGCAAGTTCACACTCAAATGCATATAGGTCGCTGCAAGTCTAGTTTAAGTCTGTGCAATATTTGTAGGGTCCATGCATACTTTGTCTCGGACCAGAACAATGTCTGTGCATACCTACCCTGCTGACATTCTAGTCCATGCATCTTTTGCATTGCACACTTAAGGTCCATGCTAGGGTTGCCTTGTGAACAGCTTGAGTCCGTGCACATTTGCTGAAACACTATATTGAGTCTGTGCAAGGTTTTCACACATGCATACAAGTCCATGCACTTCACGTCTTAGAGTCCATGCATTTCTCGGTCTCTGAAAAGTGACGTTCGTGCATTCTCAGGCGATGGCATATATCATCCGTGCACATTTCATTTCTACAAACTTGAGGTCCGTGCATATATCATCTCTTGCATACTCAGCGTCCGTGCATGCTTTGTCATAAATTCTGTGCACGTGGCACTTCTTATTTTTCCACACAAAATTGAGACACTTGCATTTATATAGACGATACAATACATTCAAGCCCGAAATTCTCACTATTAGAATAAGAGTCTTAATTAGAATAAGAGTCTTATGGCGGCACTGGCATGTGAAGGAGTACTTCCCATCTCAAAAGTATCTTCCAATCCATATTCCTCCCATCGGAGAGGATGTGACATTTCAACTAACTACTAGCTCGACAGCTAATGTTGAGCCATTCAAAATAGTATACTCCAATCCTTTATTACAAGCCCTACCGAATAAACAACCTTGCATTATTTTGTCCCATGATCAAATGCTAGAAGATGCAATAAAAATTCGCTCAAGAAATTGGAAGCAAACCAGCTCTGACCCGGTTGTATAGATCTCTCTGTAATTCTCCTTCTCATTGGTTCACAGAGGGTCTGATGTGTTACAACAAGGGAAGAAGTACTGTTACCATTTTAATATTTATCTCCAGTAAGCAGAGGAAGAGGGGATGTGAATATCCGCAGACATAATCCAGAAGGCCTGGTTTCAGAGAACTCCACTCCTGCTGCATGGTCTGCCCAAAGAAGCCATTTAAGCATCATCTGCTGTTAGAGCTTCCCTAAACAACAGAGCAATCTCCATCCCTAGGACCCATACTCTCTTGGCTACAAAGAGAGAGCAGCAGACCACCCTCTGCCCCTTCCTCTCTTTACTCAGAGACCGCATCATGATCTTTGTCCTCCAGCTCCTTTTAAAAACATGCTCCCTTCAGGCTTCCCGTTACGCATGCACAGCCCACACACACAGCTCCACATGTAGACACCATGTAGGTCAAAAGAGATCAATAAAAAAGGAGACCTTGGGCATGTGGCAATGGATCGCCCTAGATTTAGTCTTCTTTTGTATGCTTCCCCACCTCGGAAGTTCACCACATCACAACATCCAAGCCAAACCAGGGGATGGTACAAACCAGGACTTTTTATCAGCCATCGTCTCCAACAAGGGAGCGAGCAATTCATAATTCAAACTGGGCAGGAGACGACAGGCAAAGGCGCTGAGCCCAACCCCACACTGCTTGTTTCAGAAGCTGAACAGCGAGAAAGCTGCATGGGAAAGGAAGTGGGGTCTGCTCAGGTTTTTTAAAGAAGTGAGTGGAGGTGGGAAAGAAGCTGAATCAACGAGCTGTACAGTGAGAGGAAGATGTGGGAAAGAAGAGGGGAGAAAAACGGAAGAACTTGGTGTTAATGGGCCGCGCCGCCCCAACGTGCCCCGTCGGAGTGTTGATCCATCAGCTCTGATACCAGTGTTGATAATCTTGGTAACATTCCAAAGGGACGTAAATTAATATAATTTTATTTTAATTATAATAAATTCTAGAAATTTATTCCTCTCTGAGGCGACGTAAATTAATGTACGTAAATATTGTATCTCATGGTTTCATCGAGTTTTGACCCATATTACGGGTCCCTTGGCACTCATATCCCAATCTGTGGATAGAGTCCCTATCTCACGCTTGTTTCACATTACACATTTCAACTCTTGGTGATGACTGGACCCTACGCGGGATATTCCTTTCTTCGGATTGGTACTTTCTTCATTAAGACCTCTGTAAGTCTACGTTAGTCTTGGATTCCCTCAAGACAGCCGAGCTGGTTGTACCCAATCACCCAGATTTTCAGATTGTCATGGTTTTCATATGGGTTATTGATATATCGTTGAACTCTATGCTTTATGCAATCTACCTTAATGTTCCTACATGCTTGATCCTTGGAACTCTTAGCCATTAAAGTGAAATTGGTCTAGATATTGTCGGGGCTATGGGTCCCAGACAAATGACTTTTAATGCTAGTGTTTATAAAACTAAGGAGTCCTGATCTGATCCCATGGGTGAGGCAAAGTCCAAACGTGTATCGGTATCATGAATGATCGGGTGCTGACATTCACCAAATATAGCAAAATTGGTCTACGACTTATTTCCATTTGCATTATGTGCTTGGCACCCCAATTAAGTGTTGATCTCCTGATTTGCTCACGGGTCTAAGTTTCCTCATCTTCAGGCAGCTCGTAAGGACCCTTGCTAACAACTCGCTAAATCTCATGATCTTGAGCCCAAATGAATACCTGCATGCGGTTTTTCCAATAAGGATAGTTAGTACCAGTGAAGAATGGTGGTTGGTTAATAGAATGACCCTCAGGCATGTGACCCTTTGATGCCATTCCACCATTTCTCTCAAGTTCGTTGGACCACATCATGAGAGATTGGCTCTGATACCACGTGTTGAGTTGGAATGGCTGATCTAGAGGAGAGGGGTGAATAGATCAGCCCCTCTTTTTCGGATGAATAAATCAAAGCACAAGTGGAATAAAAATTGGGTGACCACTAAGACAAAGCAGAGGGAGAGATTGTGCGTAAGAAGAAATGATATAGATAAGGAGCGAGCCTAAGCAAGCATCTAGTGCAATGCAAACACACAAACAACTCACGAAGATAAAGATTTTTAAGGTGGTTTGGACCCTGACCAGAGTCCTACGTCCAGCCCTCAGTCAAGTGAGTGAGACTTCCCTAGTGCAACTGCACTAAACCGCTGAAACTCAGCTAAAAGGCACACAAGGCCAGACCACAGATCAGAGTACAACCTCTATCTGTCTTCCTACTACAACCAGTAGGGACGGATTAGAGTACAACCTCTGTCTGTCTTCCTACTTCAACCCGTAGGGACGGATCACCACAGACCAGAGCACAGCCTCTGTCTGTCTTCCTACTATAATCGGTAGGGATGGTTCAAAGTTCCAGCAAAGCGATGTTCAAAGTGAAAAAGAGATAACAAAACACAAAAGCTTAGACACGACTTGAAAAATTGAAACACAATGTAAATATCCATGTCTGAGATCTGGAGGCCGCTCTTGGCTTCTCCCAAATTAGTTGCTTCCTCGGAGAGTAGCTTCTCCTTTGCCACAGGAAGCTGGAGATGAAGCTTCTCCTTCTCACAGGATGAAGAAGGGGTCTAGATGAAGACTTGCACTTCAGACTTCAAGGTTCGCAGCTGCTAGCTTGCAGCTCTTCTCCTTCTACTCTCCTCTTCTCTTCTCCTTCTTTTTTTCCCTTTTTCTCTATGAGCTACTCTCCTCTTCGAACCTTCTATTCTATCTGCTTCTGCAGAATATGTCTCTTACGCGCTGCTCTTTTGATCTAGACGATCTCCTCTTTTTGCATGCAAGGTACAACAGGGTACGTAGCCCCTGATTCGGTAGGAATAAATCTGGATCGTCCATCTCCACAGAATACTTCCAGATCCTGAGAAGGACAGTCACTAATTGGCCCAGAACTGATAAGGTACACTGGCTTCCCATTGGTCTGCCAATCCTCTTCATGCAGTACACGACAGATTGAGCTTCTTCTTCCCCAAGGCAAAACCCATTTTCGGATGAAATCTTCTCTAGGAGGTTTGCGATTGGTCCAGCTGGAAAGAGAGAATATTTTCTGCCAGAAGGTCTTCTAGAACCCTGAACCATCAAAGCACATCCCTTTCAATCATTTAGACTTGGACTATTAGGCCCAAATCCTTCTCGCGTGCATCTCCTTCTTCAAACAGGCCACTTATTACCATTAGGCAAAAGAGCCATCGCCTTTAATCCATTTATCACCCTTAGGTGTACATTTTTCACCCTTGGGCGTTGGACAGCTGTCGCATTTGCTCTGCATTGTAATTCATCTTTTCTTTAGCTTCAACGGGACTGGAGTCGACTCGAGCAGCTTGTGGAGTCGACTTTCTTCTACGGTTTCTTTAATTTCAGCCAGCCCATCTATTTTTCACCCTTAGATACCTATTTGTCACCCTTAGGTATCTATTTGTCACCACTAACCATCTATTTGTCACCCTTATTTATCTTTAGCCGTCACCCTTGTGTTCCATTTGTCACCTTTGTTCGGCATATGCTCCCCCGAGCCTTGATACTCGGAATTGCTGGAATGGGAATGGGAGTGCTCAGATAAGCTCATGGATGCTCGGACATGCACGGATGTGCTCATGAATGCTTAGACATGCTCAGACACCTTCAATATATCTTGGACATGCTCGGATGCTCAGGAGTGCTCGGACGCTCAAGAGTGCTCGGACTGCTCGTGAATGCTCGGACGCCTTCAATATAGCTTGGACATGCTCGGATGCTCAGGAGTGCTCGGACTGCTCGTGAATGCTTGGACGCCTTCAGTATAGCTCAAACTCCTTCAATATAGCTCGGACTGGACTGAGCTTGACTTGTTGACTTTGACTGATATTGACTTTGACTTGGGTCAACTTTGACTTGAGTCAACTGTGGCTGTCAACTGAAGTCTTCAGGACTTCTTCATCTTCTCCTTCAAGCTTCTCAACCTAACAACCCATTTATCAGGCTTCAGAATCTATTTTTCACCCTTACGAGGACATTTTTCCCCTTAACCAGCCATTTGTCATCCTTAAGGGTGTATTTTTCACCCTTAATCTGTAGCTAAAGGCCTATTTACATCTTGAGAGTTTCTTGGCTTTTGGAGTCGACTCCAGAGCCTCCATGAGTCGACTCTTCTTCTTCACCTTTTAAGCTTTCAACGCTGCCAGCCATTTTTCACCCTTAGAAGTCATTTTTCATCGATACGGTCCTATTTGTTACCGATATGGGGCCATTTGTCACCGATACGGGGCCATTTGTCACTGGTACGGGTCCATTTGACACCCTAGACCTGGCGGTGCTGCCTACTTATTACCGATACGGGGCCATTTGTCACCGATACGGGTCCATTTGACACCCTAGACCTGGCAGTGTTGCCTACTTGGCGAAGTCGACTCCAGAAGCATTTGGAGTCGACTTGGCTTCTTCATTTTTATGCAACTGACCTGATTTTGTGCATCTGGCCATTCCCCCTTCGACGGGACCTCCCAGTCTCCATCGACATCGGAACGTGACAAGACCACGAGGAGGCCCACTCTTTGGCTCTATGATCTTACTTGAGTGCTAGATGGGGGTTAGGTTGAAATTCATACCTAGGGAGGATATCACTTCTGTCAACCGTATCTTTGGGAGCCATCCACTCTTATTTATTGGCGGTGCCTTTAGTTTCTCTCAGCAGGTCGAGTGTAGGACTGCAGATAAGAAGACTAGGGATGAGTGGAGCCTCTACATCAACACTCTACCCCTGGACCAGTTTGTGATGCGCCCATCTTTCCTCCATGGCACCACCCTCAGGCTTTCTAGGAGGCTTGGGCTTGACTTGCGGCTGGTGGGGAACACTACCTTGGCGATGTACAGCCCCCACAGGTGCTTCCTACAGGTTGGACTCCGCCATACTATAGTTCTGCCACTTCCCCACCTTCCTGCACTATAGGTGAGGAGACTAGGGATAGAGGAGGACGAGCAGGCAGTCAGGAGTGCCCTGATCATGTGGGAGATCAGCAGCGTGCGCACCCTACCAGCAGAGGTGACAGAGCTTCAAGATGAGTACCAAGCGTATGTGAGAGAGTTGCATGAGATTCGACCTCGTGGGGATGCTCGATCAAGGATTGAGTGATTCTCTTTTTATAATGTATAGATACTCATTGGTTGATCTTGATATGCTTGATCTGAATGAATAGATAGAATGCTTTGATTGAATAAAATTTGGATTTGGCCTTCTCTTTTGTGCATTTGTGTGGATTGAGGTAATTCTCGAGAAAGGACGCGGCCTAAGAAAAGACCGCTGAATGAATCAGATGGTCAGAATCTGACGACCAAACAAAGGAAAATAGCCTTAGCTAGACCACGCAGCAGACGAACATCGGGAATCCAAAATCAAAGCTCTCAGGAAGGAAGACGGCATATCGAGGGACCGTTAGGGACTTAGAATAGCTAGAAAAGGACCGCTTAAAGATCAAACGGTCAGACACAGACCGTAGGAACCTGAGCGTAAAGATGAGCCGGTGGGCTCACCAGCTACGATTCTGGGAAAGAAAGGCGGCCTTAAAGGGACCGTCTATGAGAATTAAACAGTCATCCTATGACCGCGAAAGGAATGAAAATGGTTGCCGAGAGACTACTTATGTGTAGATCCCCAAATTGCCCGGAGACCTACCTCTACACACACACTTAAACAAAAAATAGATTAGATCTATTTTAGGCTTAACCCCTTGCCTGTAGCAAGTTAGGAAATCACCAATTCTTGATTTTTGGTCAAGGGGGTAAGCCCTATCAAATAGGCAAAATGACATAAAGGAAGAAATGCAATGTATGCCGTGAAATGTAAATCATGATGATGGATTGTTTCGGCGGACCAAACCTAGGGGCAGGTTTGGTCCGCCTAAACCCCCAATGGGGGGGGGGGGTTTACACGAGGCAAGTCTGGGAGAGAGAGGAGGGCGGTCCCCACCCTATAAAATGACATTTTTTACTCTCTTTGGCCCCATTTTGACCAAGTGTGACTGTAAGAAGACAAAAAAGGATACATGCATTGGACTAGTTGACCAGCTACTCAAACGTGTGGGACAAGAGCATTGACATGGAACTTTATGCGATCCCGAGGCTCCATCATTGAATCCTTCCATGCATGGGTACATTAGTCGATCTTGCGCAAAATTGGGACTAGAGAACAGTCGTGGGGCCATTGGACTGGGAGGAGGGCATGCCCCCCAATGGGGTTCGCCCTCCTTGGGGCGCGAAGGTACCCCAGGGTGAACTCCCCCCCCCCAGGCGAGCCATGGCCCCGAGGGGTGGCCCCAGGGGTCTTCTTTCATCATCTGGGGTTGTCCTTTGGTGGATGGGGTACTCTTGGATGCTAGGACCAACCCGTGGGAGCTTGTCGTTATCGTGTTGTCGCTGCCACTCACAAGGTGTTCGGGGAAATTCCTGACACACCTTGAGTTGTGGATCGGCTTAGGTAAGTGGTCGACGGGCCTTGGATTTGGCCTTGGGCTGAGGGCAGGGGCTCATTGGAGTTAAAAGAGAGCCTTCTGGGTGTGTGGGCTCGGCTTTCATGGGGTGTATTCCACGTAGCACGGCAGGTTCGCGAGCAGCCCCGGGTCGCCCCGAGAGCTGAAAATAAACGGCTCGTCATCGCGTGTCTGAGGGTCAGGAGTGGCCCTGACTTGCTAGAGGGTCGTCATAGTGTGAGGCTGAAATGCTGGAGCCGTGGGTTGGCCCTCGACTTGTTGTAGAATGGCTAGGATATGCACACTCGCAAGGTGTTCGAGAAAATTACCAACATGCGTGTTTGGGCCGCATATGGGTGCTATGGGATTCTAAAGCCTGTGGTTAACCAAAATAGGTCTTCCTTTGACTTTAGAGGGCTGGATGGAGGCGTCTCGGGGGTAGATCCCGGTCTCATTGCTGGGTGCTACATGTCATGGCTTGTCATCAGGGCGCCCCCAGGTTGGCCCGGGTAGCTATGTAGAACGTGGGTAAACCCGCAAACTGAGTGATCGGGGATGGCCTCAATCGATTGTTGATGTCACCATGGGTCATGGCTAGCTAGTTGGGCCCCTTGGCTGGGCCTGGGGTGCTATAGAATGGGCTGGGTAGCCCACGCTTTAAAGGTGTTTGGGAAAATTCTCAAACCCTTATTTCTCGATATTTTCCTGGGAAATTAGTGCCCAATTAGTGGTCCTAACATCCTCTCCCCCATAAAAATAATTTCATCCTCAAAATTAACTTGAGAAATTTTATTTTAAGATTACTCACTGAATAGTTGAGGATATTCCTGGCACATCTTGTCCTCTGGTTCCCATGTTACTTCCTCAAAATGAGAATTCTACCATATCACCTTCACTACCCAGATGGTTTTATTCTTCAACACCTGTTCCTTCTAGTCTATGATCTCAGTGGGCTTCTCCACATATGACAAATCTGCCTGAACCTCCAGGGGCTCATACTCTATAACATGTGAGGCATCTGGGACATACTTTTTGAGCATGGAGATGTGAAAGGCCGAATGTACATGTGACAGAGCAGGTGGAAGTGCAAGTCGATAAGCCACCTTACTGACCCTTTGAAAAATCTCGAAAGGTCTGATATATCTAGGACTGAGCTTGCCCTTCTTCTCGAATCGCATGACTCCCTTGGTGGGAGTCACCTTTAGGAACACATGGTCTCCCTCTGCAAATGCTAACTCTCTCCGCCGCCGATCTGCATAACTTTTCTGATGGCTCTAGGCTGTGAGGAGTCACTGCCTGATCATAGATATCTTCTCTAAGCAGTCCTATACCAACTATGGTCTGAATAGATGCTTTTCACTAGCTTCATACCAACACACTAGTGATCTACATGGCCTCCCATATAATGCTTCGTAAGGTGCCATTCCGATGGCAGAATGATAACTATTGTTGTATGCAAATTCTATCAAGGGCAAATGATCATCCCAATTCCCCTTCCATTCAATACAACATGCCCTCAGCATATCTTCTAAAGTCTGGATAGTGCGCTCTATTTGCCCATCAGTCTGAGGATGGAATGCCAAGTTAAACTGCAACACTGTCTCCATAGCTTGCTGCAGACTCTTCTAGAACCTCACTATGAATCGAGGGTCTCGGTCAGAGATGATAGATAAAGGTGCACCATACAATCGAATGATCTCAGCGATGAACAGTTTCGCTAAGGATTCGATTGGAGTGTGCTTGTTGATGGGCAGAAAGTGTGTAGTGTTGTACCCCTGTAGTTTTGATGATGTTAAACACTATGACTCATTGGTGTATGATGTCATATGGATTCATGCATTACTTCTATCATAATGATGTGAGCAGAAGGTTGTGATTTTAATGATGTCATGATGTGTGTGTATGATTGATGATGATATATGTCTTAACCCTTTATGTGTATTTTCATATGCATGCCGGAAAGTATAAGTATAGGATAGTGGCAGGACAGTCAGACTATGGAATACTGTTCACAGTTAGAAATCAGCATGAGGTAACTCGAGCGCAGAAGGAACCCAGTGTGCGTGACGAGTTTATATCGATCATGTTAATTAGAGCATAAGAATTTGACACAAAGATAGAGTGCGTAAAAGATAAGAAATAATAACCAGAATTAGATTTCCACAATAATATCAAATATTCCATAATAACAATAACTCCAAAATAGACACATAAGTTTCCAAGTTCCAAACACTTGACCCAATAATGGAAAAGTACAACGGCTAGGACTCTAGGAAATGGAAAAAGACACGACTCGATGACAACTCAACTTGTGGCGGCTCTACGCTCTTCACTCGGTCTCATTCCCATCTGAATGGTCCTCGCTATCAGAGTTACCTAAAAAATAAGAGAAAACACTTGATGAGTGAATGCTTAATAGGAATTATATCTCAAGAGCAAGTCATCTTTAAGTAGTTTACCTGTTACGTGCAATGTAATGCAAGTATAGCTATGCATGATAGTTGACAAGAATATCTAGAACATGAAGATGAACTAATCCAGATTGAAAGATATTAACAAAGGGAAAACTGTCAAGGATTTACACTATATTCAAGGGAAGATGCTATCAAGTGTTTCAAGATTGTAAATATTAAGTCACGTCATGAGAATTGGCTATATTTCAATCAAGTAAGTACAATACCCGATCCGAGCCATGCAAGTCATGTCCTGTCAAGTCGAGTCAAGCACTAGTACGGAGAGTGGAATGTCATTGATTAATCAAGCTAGTCAAGCACTTCAGTGCAATGTCACACCGCGATCAATCAACTCCCATGGACATAAGTACTTTCGGGTACTCCTCCTAAGACCAGACTGGGCCCCATTAACACCAGGCATTGCGTCATGTAAGGTATCTCAGACATCCACTAAAGTTATAGCTAATAGAATTCCAAGGAACAAGCTATTGTAGGATAATAAGGTAGATTCTTCATAATTTAAGGAGTTCAAGGACATAACTTTGAGTAGAAACAGACTCCAGATGAACTCACGAAAAATCATGACAAGTAGAGAAACTAGGTGAATTGGCGCCCTTCTAGCTAGCCATTGATTTCCAAAATTTGCACCCTGGCAGAGGGGTGCCCATTCGGTGAATAGGATAGAGGCAGAGGAATTGGCGCCCATGCACAGGGGTGCCCATGCATAGGGGCGCCCATTCAATTGGTGTCACCTAGACTGGTCGCCCATTCCAAAGTGTAGAAAGAACTACTCATAGGGGCCAGTAATAGCACACCATGAGGGCTAGGCTACCATATTTCTACAGAGTGACATGGCATTCAAGGGGGTTCCAAGGTTTTTAGTGTACAACCTACTCAGTTGTCTGCCTATGCAGCATATTTAGCTGATATATGTAGCAAGGGTACATATAAGAAATTTACCGTGCAGATGTTATTCCTGTGTGCTATTTTGCAGTACTTCTAGTTTGTAATTTAGTATCTGCATCTCTTTTGGTGCTGTCATCTAAAATCTTGAGAAACAAACTGATCCAACTTTTCCTCATTTATAATGTGGCAGAACAAGTGTGTGAATCAGGAGAAATCTCATTATTCAGGTATCGTAAATGGGACCATCCACATTGTTGCAGGGGGAGGTGGCAGTCACTTATCCAATTTCAGCAGTGTCCAGACTCAGTGGAGCATCTTCAAGGACTATGATTTTGGCTTTGTCAAATTAACTGCATTCAACCATTCTTTTCTTCTCTTTGAATACAAGAAGAGCAGCGATGGGAAAGTATACGATTCCTTCACCATTTCCAGGGAATATAAAGATGTACTGGCCTGTGTTCATGATAGTTGTGCTCCAACAACGTTGGCTTCCTAATGTTCTTCCTTCTTTACTTGATTTGTGGCTTTCCTTGGAGTAATTATTAGAGGATGCAGACTTGTCCTCTGCTTCTCAGGTTGAAGCTAGTCACTGTCGCACTGGATCAGGCCTTGGCTCTAACATGAATACATGCTCATCAACACAGTGCTATAGATGCTCTTTGCATCCTGTACCTTTGAATGTTATTTCAATAAACACAATATGCTCTTGTGCTTATATCTCAATGGAAATGGTCAGGATTGTCTGGCTTGGTCATCCACTAAAGTGAGCAATTTTTTTTCAATAAACCCATGATTATGCTGCTGTCTATAATGTTTGAGAGTAATGGACCTGTAGGCCATACTCAAGGTTCCCCTTTTGAATGGCATGTTACATTGACGTTGAGGTTTAAAATAATTTGAGTCCACATTATCATCTACTCTTTCAGACATGACATGCACTTCCTTTCAATGACTCTTAGTGTAGATGTGAAATATACTAATGACTCTTAGGATTTTTCTTAGATGCATTCTATTAACAGTTTCAGCCATTTCTTTATATTGCATGAAAATCATGCGGTGAAAAACAAGGTTACAATGAAATCTCATGAAATTATAGATATTCAGAATTGAGCAGAAAGCCCTCATGTTTCCTGTACCCCCAAACTGTTACCTCAAGGAAATAGCTACTTTATTTTTTTTACCACATAATTCTTTAAACCACCTTTTCTGATACATACGCCTTTGAAATGGCAAAAACATCAACCCTGGACCATTGCCATGATACTTGAACAACATACCACGCTTTCTCCAGTGGCCAATATTCAAATGATTCTCCTTTTAACCAGTGCAAAACCAAGACAATTGCTGTAAGTAACTTATAGTGTATGACATCATCAAAACCATAGAGGATGCAACAGAAACAACTTTGGATGATTACAAGACAGCAACGATCGTCTGGAAGAAGACTAAGCTAACAAAATATGCATGTGGACACGAAAGGAGAAACACCATTGGAGAGCGATTATCAGCCAATGTGGACGTGCTGCAACCAAGGTGAACTTGTAGAAAAAAAAAAGAAAAGTAGAGATAGGGAAACCAGATAAAAGATGCTTTCAGGGAATCGGCCCAAGCGGCCTCAAAAGAGAACACAGTACTTGATTTGAAGTGGAATACTTCATATCGACTTAAATCCAAAGCTAGTGTCCCTCATCACTGACTTAATATGAGTATTTTCCCAACATTAAAGCTCAAAGTCCTACATGATGTATGCTAGGCTAAAGAAAAAAATTAAAATAAATAAAAAATATTAAATAATTAAGGATAATATTGCTAAGCTATCTGGACTTGATCAAGAATCTAGTTTTTTGAGCTGACACTAAGCCAAGGCCCGTTTGTCCACGCACCAACCCAAAAAGTGGAACCATCATTCCAAGCCTTAAATGACTCAACGGCCTATCCCTACGATCAAAACTCCCTTGAAATTATCACCATTTTTGATGAAGGGGAACTTAAATTCTAGGTTCATCAAGATCACAAGGTCCTTGATATTATATAAAGTAGATAACATATAGTAATAATGCATACAGGGGGACACAGGAGAAAAATGTCACCCAAGAGGAACTCTGAGCGCCTTGGCAACTTGCATAGTTTGCGCTTTTCCTGAGTTCAATGATCATTAGTATCGTAATGCATGAAAAATAACACAAGTTTCTAGCCTTTACAATAATTCAATAACAATCCTCATCATAATAACCCTTATAAAAACACTTATAGCGACCACCCAGACGAGCACATTATGGAGTTTGAACTGAAATAGTGGCTGTCTACATAGGCACTTCATGAAGAATATATAAAGTCAAATCCGTATCGAAACAAAACCGTTTGTTGAATTAGCAACCGACCATACGAGCATTACAATAAGGAATAACGACATGATAACGGGCGTGCTTCAAGAAATAGCGGCACTTAGACAGGCGTGACTTCTCTGTGACTCCAGATGTTCATGTTCTAACTGGAAACTGAACACTCGTTCCTGAACCTTCTCTAACTCAAGCTGAGCAGAAGTTTCTCTATAAAAGATGCTTCAGAGCATCTTAAACCCCAAAACAATCCTTTTCGTTTTAGTTCCTCTGCATCTTAAATCTCTGTATCGCAATCTTGTGAGAATGAAAATCTTAGAAAACAGCTAGATGAAGTTAATCTGAAGTGTTAGAAATATGGAAAAGAAAATAAACTTAGCCTTGAAAAGTATGACGCCATAAAAGCTATAAATGCTGAAGTGCAAAAGAATTTTGAGAAGGCTGAGAGTAATTTGAAGGACAAACAGACTGTCCTGGAGAAAATGGTTCAGGGTAAGTTCAATTTGGACGCTATCTTGGGTACTTGTGTAAACTTCAAAAAAGAAGGGCTGGGGTTTAATCCCACTGAGCAAAAGGCTTTTGGGCTGAAAACAATTTCATTCTGCCCTAAGAAGCTAGGTAAAGGAAAACTAATAATAGGAGAGCCGATTAGGAAGGATATCCCTAAACCTAGAACCACTGAAATTCAGAAGAATCAAGGTAAGGGATAAAATTTCAAAAATAAAATGAATAACAACTCATCTCAACCTGGGAGCAGCCAGCAATATGGAAATTAAAGACCATTCAAGTGCCTAGGTCGACACACCCTTGCTCAACCAAGGCAACCAAGTCGACATAACTGGGCCTAGTCTGCACCAGAAGCAAGAAAGAATCCAGCCAGACCTGCCAACACAAGACAAAACAAAACAAGAAAAAATTAAAAATAGTAGCCAAACTTTGAAAAATTTGCTAAGTCTACTCCTGCTCACCACAGGCCAAACAAGAACCAGATTAGGCCTAAGGTGAAGAACAACTAGTTCAACAATAAGTGGAACAATAAAAGAAAATTCAACTCTTAATCAAATATGAGTATCCACTATACCCAATTTAACAAGTTCAGAAGCAAAACTGCAAGACCACAATCTGATTCACCCTTTGTGAATTCTACAAAACTTGTCTACCCCACATGCAATAGAGTTGGGCACACCAGTACTCATTGCCCCTTGAATCAAAAGCAACAACCTATTAAGCAAATCTGGATTCCTAAGTTTTTGTTGCATGCTTTCAACAATGTATGTGAACCCAGAGTTGCTTGGGTTCTAAAACTCTTTGCTTGATTTATCCTCTACAAGAATGCCTAGAAGCTGAGCACAACCGGTGGTACCTAGATAGTGGATGCTCCAGGCACATGACATGAGACAAGAAAAAGTTCAGCCAATTGGTTAAGAAAGAGGGAGGATAGGTAAGGTTCGGAGGTAAAGATAAAGGTAAGATCATTGACACAGGATCTGTTGGTAAGAACTATTCCAATTTTATTGAAAATGTAATGTTGGTAGAAGGACTTGAGCATAATCTGCTCAGCATAAGTCAACTTTGCGACAAAGGCCATAAGGTGCTATTTGATGCCAATGAATGTAAAATCTGATTTCCCTAAGATCGCCGTCCCTATGACCAGGTTTACAAGAAAGGATAATCCATTCATATGGTCAGCGGATTGTGAAGAGAGTTTCTTGACTCTCAAGGAACATCTTACCACTGCACTTGTATTAGCACTACCCATTGAAGGTGGTGGTTTCAAAGTCTACATCGATGCATCAGGCGTTGGCCTTGGATATGTTTTAATATGGCATGGTAGAGTCATTTGTTACACTTTAAGGCAGTTGAAGTGCCATGAGGAGAACTATCCAGTGCATGATCTGGAGCTAGCGGCTGTTATCTTTGCCTTGAAGATATGGCGACATTACTTTTATGGGGGAAAAACTCACCATATTTTCAGACCATGAAAGTCTGAAATATCTCTTCGCCCTTGGGAGAAGAGTTAAACATGAGGCAAAGAAGATAGTAGAAGTACCTTAAGGACTTTGACTTTTCTATTCAATACTATCATGGTAAGGCAAATGCTATAGTCGATGCACTCAGTAGGAAATCACTAGCAACTTTATCAAGTCTCAGAAGAGGTATGATCGACCTTATAGAAGACTTTACTAAATTAAATCTACATATTAACACGAAGAATGAAAGGGGTATTATCATCAATATCAGGTCATGTGGATGCACTTTAATTCACCTGATTTTTTGTTCATTTGTTAGTGTGTTTATTTGTCTATTTAGTGTGAGGGCGTGTTAGTCACGAAGTGACGATTTATTCGGGCCTCGTGGAAGCCATGGTGCGCTCTATCTGACTTCGTCAAGTGATTGTGTGGTTCAGGTTGGGACCAAATCCCGTTGCGCCATAAAGGTCACGACGTCATTCACATCCCCTATACGAGAGAACACCCTTGATTAATTGCCAAAACTAGGGGCCCTGCGGCCAGAAGAATTAATGCTAATTGCAAAAAGAAAGAGGCAGGAATGAATCACACAAGAGCTTGTGCCGAGACACGGGCAATCAGACATATCAGTCAGTCATAGACCCTTTCATATTCGAACGAGAGTCTGTGGCGAGAATGCGATGAAAACCAAGATAAATCTGTTCAAATGTCTACCGAATATGCAGCAATTTAAATGGTGATCCGGCAAGAATCCGATTTGGAAAATGGGTCCGGTTTAGTCAGAATGTCAGCTCGAGGTATGGCCGGGTCGTGGCCATTTTGGGCTAATTCCCGAGACTCAGGCCCGGCTTACAGAGGCAGCGTTATTGTCCCTTCAGCACCAGGTCGCGGGGAGAGACGGGGCTGCAATATAGAATTTTATTATTATGATCTGTGGAGCCCCTGATTATATTTCTTTACTGCCCATTTCCCCAGGAGTGGGGTATGTTCTTTTATGGCTTCTATGTCCCAGTGACGGGGTGTATATTCCTTCTTCAAATGCCCCTAGAGCGGGAGTGTATTCTTCGTTTCTCATGCCCCTAGAGTGGGGTCCATTTTGCTTCTAATGCCCCTAAGCCGGGGTGGATTTTGCTTTTTTGCTTCTGTGCCCCCAGGCGGGGCATGTTTCTTTATGGCTTCTATACCCCCAGGTGGGGTGGATGCGTGCTCTCTCTTCTGGAGTTGCGACCGTACTTGGCCTCATTGCTATAACACATTCCCCACAGCGGGCAAGAATTTATCAAGCTACAGTTGTGGCTTGTTGGGTCTTCTAATAGCCATTCGAGGGGCCGTCTTATACTGGATAGAGGTAGCAGGAAGGTGGAATAGATCGGGGCATCGCGCCACGGACTCGGACCCTCCTAGAGCCGGGCAGGATGCTGGCCTTCTTCTTGCTCTCTTGGTCGACAATACTTGCCAACTTTTCTTTTTGTCCTTTCTTTACTTCTCTTCTTTTCTTTTGTAATAGACCAAGGTGGGTATGCAGGAGAGTGCTCAGCCCCTCAGGGAGGGGATGAGTGGTTCGCTCCACCGCATCAATCCCATAGTGATAATCATCATTCAGCACAGGTCTCAACGGATATGGCCGTACAACCCTCTCTCGCCGATTCTTTCTCTTATTTTTTGTTTCTTTCTTTCCTTCTTTCCTTCTTTTCTTTATCTCTTTTTGTGGTCTTCATGATTCTTGGAAGCTGTAGGTGCCTCGGAGTAGCATCTTTGAGGTCGCAAAGATAATTATGCCTAGTCTGACTTTTCTCCCATAGGGCTGGTGAAGACAGCACCTGCAATTCATCAAAGCAGGCAAACATCATTTATTAGGGGGCCGTGAGGCCCTGAATCCCGAAGAAGTGATGAAGAGTGGTTTTGGTCCCACTGGGCATGCCAGACTTGTGGACGCACTTTAATTCAGATATTTAGTTTTATTCGTTTATTGAGTGCGTGGGCATGCCAGTCACAGAGTGACAATTTATTCGAGCTCTGAAGAGCCACGGGTGCGCTCGATCCGACTAGGTCAGACGATTGTGTGGTTCGTGTCAGGACCAAATTTTATCGTACCGTAAAGGTCACGACGTTATTTACATCCCCCATATGAGGGAATGCCCTTGATTAATCGCTGGGAATTAGGGCCTCATGGCCAGAAAATTAATTGCATAAAAATCTACTAAGAAACACTGAAGTCCTCGTACAAGGGGCGTGAAGAAAATATTTTAGATCATGTCGGTCATGTGTTGACCATTTAATGTCCGGACGAGTGTCCGACTTGAGAATAGTGTAATTGTCACGGGAAGACTGGAGCATATGTATGTCGGGGTACGACAAATTTATTGTTCAGAGGAACGGGAAACGTTCAGTTAAATCCCGATTAGAGCAGTCAGAATCTGATAAGTTTGTCGGCCCGATGCAAGCTCATGCTGCAACCATATTGCGGTGGACCCCTCGCAGTCGAAACTAGGCTTACATGGGCATTGTTAATATTTTCGGTGCTAAAGGGCATCGGGAAAATATCCCGGGATTAGACCTCGGAACGAATATGTGTTCAAAGGGAGCGGGCTATAGGCCGAGGATATGGGTCAAACAATGCCCATGATCGAGACAAAGCCAAGGTCTGTGCGTAACCCATGAAGGCCTTATCGATATTCCTTTTTCACCGGGTCTCAAGGAGAAGCGAGGCTGCATGATAGGACTTTTTTGTCATTTTGTTATTGTTTGAATTTTGTTATCTTCTTTGTCATTTTATATTTTTTGTGAGTTTGTTATTATTATGTATTTGTTTTGTTATTATTTATTTATTTATTATTTTTCATCAAGTTTGTTATTATTGTTTATTTATTTTATCCTTATTATTGTTCGTTTATTATTTTTTGTTGAGCTTATTATTATTATTCCCTACTTCTTTATTATTGTCATGTATTTATTTATTTATTTTAGGCATTTATTATTATTTTTGCTTATTATTATATATATATATTTATTATTGGAACACCAAGGGAGTGCACCGGGTGAAGCTAGGCAGGGTGTGCCGGTGAAGGGCGCGAGCGGGCCGTGCTGGGCCAGGATGCCAAGGGCGTGCCGGGCTGGGCTCAGGAAGAAGTGTGTCGGGGAAGCCTAACTAGGGGTTGTGCCGGCCAGGGAAGGTTCGGATAGGGCGTGTCGGGTGAGGGTTGGACTAGGCGTACCGGAGAAAGGAGAGACGAAGGTGTGTCGGGCTGGCCAGGGCCGAGTGTGCCGGGGAAAGAAGGGACGAAGGTGTGCCGGGCTGGCTAGGGCCGAGTGTGCCAGGTAGAGGCCCTGGGGAGTGTACCGGGCTAGCGGGGGTTGGACTGTGCCGGGCAAGAAGGCTGAGGGTGTGCCGGGCAAGGCCCGGGGCAGGGCACACCGGTCAAAGGGGCAGGTTGGGTCAGTGCAGCTATAGTTGGGTCAGGGAAGGTCCCTCTATTCATGAAATGCACGTGAGGGGTTTTCTTTTATTCACGGAGTGAGTGTGTGAGTTTTGATTTGGTTTTCTTTTATTCATATGGGCCGTGTTCGTGATTATGTTCGGTAGTTCGTTATGCAGATGTGAATGTTCAGTTATTCGGGCTCTCTGTAGTTCCTTTGTTATTTCGAGAGGGCCGTTCCATTGGTGTTTATTCTATTTATTTGTTATTCTATTTTTTGCATTGTTATTTTTCTTTTATTATTATTGTTATTGGGTTAATTCTGACAAAAATTCGGCAGCATCTCTCCTTGACCCGGATGGTAAGGGAGATAAAGGGAATGCACCCACATGGAGTGGCGAAACTCGACAACCTGAGGTGCGTGCCAAGGGTGACAACACCTTTAGTAAAACTTCAGAAAACCCAGAAGAAACGACAAAGGAGAGGTGCCTCTAAGACTACCCAGGGGTGCACCGGGCTGGGGTGATCAGGCGGTGTGCTGGGCAAGGAATGGTTTGGAAGAGGCTGTGCCGGCCAGAGAAGCCGAGGAGAAGTGTACCGAGCAGGGGAGTCCAGGGAGTGTACCGGCCAGGAAGGCATGCACCGGGCTGGGATGAAAAGGGGGTGGCTGGGTGTGTCGGCCAGGGCTCCTGTGGAGTGTGCCGGGTTAGGAGCGTGCCGGGGGGGTGCGCGAGCTGGCGGCTATGTCGGCCAAGGTCCATAGGAAAAGGGTGCACCGGGCTGAGGGTGTTGAAGGTGTGTGCCGGTGAGGGCAAGGGCAGACTGCACTGATGAAAGCCCAGAGGCAAGCATGTCGGACAGGGTCCGAAAGGGGCCGTGCCGGTGAGCGGGTGAGCCAAGGGTTTGCCATTACAGGCATATGGAGGGTGTACTGGGCAAAGGCCAAAGGGCTGTGTGATGTATGCCGGGCAAGGCACTCGCAGGCTGTGCCGGGTAAGGTAGGCTAAAGGGTGCACCGGATTGGAAAGATTAAAGGGCTGCACCGGCCAGGGGCAGAGAGGCTGTGTCGGTGGAAGGGAGATGCAAACGCACCGGGCTAGATTTGGACAAGGGGTGCACCAGCTGAGGGAGAAGTCCCAAGGTGAAACACCTGAGGGAAGTTGTGGCACTCAGCAGTAGTCGTAAATATACTTTCTTACCGGGTCTATTAGAAACATTACTTCAATGTGCACCTGAGCGAGGTCAGGGATATGAAGATTGCTGGTTTCAGCTAGAAATTTAAAATCTCGATAAGTGTGTCAGAGTTCAAGCTTTCGTTAGAAGAATTCACCACCAATGTGCAGCTCTATGTCATCAACGCTGACACCTTATAGAAAGCGTTGCTTGGCCGGCTATGGCTGCATCAGAACTGGGTGGTGTTGTCTACTTTACACCAATGCATCAACTACCCCTGGGATGGAAAAGAAGAAAGAATCTTTGCTGATTTACACCCCTTCGAGGTGTTTGAGTGTCATCTACTTGATGCCTCGCTTTACTTGGAGAAGTCAAAATAGACCTCTCGGCCAGCTCAGAATAAAGAAAAGGCTCAGCAAGTCTAGAATACAGAAAAGAAGACGACAGGGACTGATGACCGGGTTCCTCCACCTCTACCTGGTTACGTGGCTCCTCAGGAGGTGTCACACATTGCCAAAGTCGAGGGAGTGTTCAGGGCAATCCCATCTGCTATCTACCCTAAGCCGGAGGCACCAGAGCTCGAAGATTTACTGGGTTATGTAAAAGTCCATCCGGGGATCACAAGGCCGCTTGCAGATATAGACTGCCCAACAGTCGGATTACTCAAGACCCTCGAAGTCCCTAATCCTGAGGGGAAACCAACAATGTTTTACTCGGTTAGTGAGTAGCCGGTAAAGGGGGATGACAATTACAAACTCCCCAAAGAAATTCAGGATTCAGTTGTCCCGATTACGGGGCTACCCGATATAACTAGTAAGGTGATAAAAATGGCTCAAAGGTAGCAGATCCCCTTCTACCAAGCTGAAAGGTAGAACCAAATGTTCAAGAAGTTGTGGTATCCACCCAACTTAGATAAAGAATTGTTGCAGATTACCCTGCACCCTGGTCTAGGCTTCTCCATAGAAGAATTCTATGAAGCAGATATGATATCTATCTTTGCCCCAGATGGCGATGACCCTTCAGAAGTTCTAGCCATGCAGGAAGCTAAGGGCAAGGAGCAGTCCATGCCTCCAGACGATGAGATACAAGATGAAGAAATAAACCTCTGGAATCTATCTCTGAATATGGGTGCGTCCACCTCCAAAGGACCGGCTCCAGCTATGCATTATGATGAGGCATTACTGCCCTCGCCAGATGCCAGAATGGAGGATGATGGTCCAAACCACGCTTCAGATTTCTCTTAATGTAATCTTGCTATGCTCGCATTGCTTTATGAGCAGCAGCAAGAGATAGGACGATTAAAGAAGCAGCTAGCCAAAGTGACTAGATACACTCAAAACCAACAAAAAGCAAAAAAAAAAATCTCTTCAAGTATTCTCTCTTGAAGCTCTGCCTGCTTCACCTCGGCACCAACTTCATCACCCGCCGACCCTTGTTCGAAGGGCAAAGGTGGAGGCTATAGCTGCTCCATTACACGATTGAGCTCAGGAATCCTTATAGGTTCGTCAAGGCTCGCCGTCTTGAGGTACCAGCTTGGGAAACACAGCACAATCGGCCCTAACACAGGAACTGCACCTCTACTAGGAGGGGACATCAAGGACTCCAGCTGAATAGCAGGGAGTGGCACTGTCGCACTCACCGATGGTGGAGCTACCTTTGTGGAGACAATGAGATCCTTCATAGAGTGAATAAGCCAAAGAAAGAAAGGGTTATCAAAGTCCACATCATAGGACGTTGGCAATAACAAAGAAGCTAAATGAAATATAAGGCTCACCTCGACTGACACAAGGACCAGCCCGGCCACTTTAGGGGCCTCCATCGATAGGTATGTCAAGCTAGAAGTAACCTCACCTTCCTCTAAAGGGAGACTTGGAGCATTAAGAGAGCCTGGCATGATTCATGCTGGGAGATCACTCCTGTAAGAAACTAAGGGAGTGGCTTCTCTCGACCTTGCCTCCATGGGTTCCTCATCACTAGAGGTCTTGTAATCTACAAGTTCCTTAGAAGAGGAATTGTCTGATGAGCCTAATACTTCTGTGGCCGACCCCTGCAAGCGCAATGAGCTATCTTGTGCCGCCTTTGAGGAGCTTTTCTTCGCCGCAAGAGTGGCTAAGCATTCCGAGGAACTATTGATGTTTTATGTGTCACCCTGCCCCAAACTAACTATGCTAGTATATGCATGAAGCATGAACATGAACAAGCATGAACCGGCATGAAAGTATGAACAAAAGGGGGGTAAATAGACATGAAAACGTACCGTGATCGCCACCAAGGTTGCAGCAATGCCACAAGGATGAAGAGATGAAGGAAACAGCACCGTGTACCTTGGAAAAGATGAAAACTTGATCGCGCTTATGGAATGGGGTGCGGGAATTAGTGTGGATTCAACTTCTTCTCCTTCCAGTCGGCTAGAGGAAGAGGGCCTCACGTTCTATTCATGCTCTCCTGCAAAACAAAGATCAACACAAGAGAAAACCCATTAGAAACATGTAAGTGTAGCATCAATCCCGCAGTGATAAAATAACATGAATAAAAGGGGGAGAATGCACCGGGGGGAGATTTTTAACCCCTGTGGAAGGGTGCAAAAGATAGGTGTGTGTATTGTGATGAGATAGAAATAGATAGGAGGAGAAAACATGTTATAGAACTGGATCCTCACGAAGAGTACATTACAACTGTATCGTCCACGAGTCGATGAATTGAGGAATAAACTCACCGTAGGATTCCGTAGATTGTACAGGAGAAAAATCCACATGGATTGTAAAACTCAACTCAGGAACTACAAAAGTGATCTGAAACTCTCCAAAAAGGACCCGAAAGATCTGATAATGATCCGACATGACCCAATAAAGATCCGTCAAAGATCCAGGGTATTACATTAAGTCTTTAACAACCATTCCCTTCAACCATCTTCTGTCCTTCTTGCTTGAGAAGAGAGTGTGGGACCTCAATCCGGCGCGTGGAGGATGATCTTGCTGCACCCTGGGTCAAAAGGAAAAGCGTTGGGAGGATCTGGGGTGTGGATATCATCCTCGGGTCATCGGTTTAGCACTTCGAGGTAGGCACCTACTCTCAAAACTTAGGGGTCAACGATGCATTAGAACGATGCCCATGTAATTTCTATTCATTAAAAAGAAACTAAGGGTAAGGGGGATCTTCTTACAATCGTCAAAACTCTATTTTTCAGTTCTGTAGTTCCGCCCGAATCCTAAATTTTTTACGTTGAGATTTCTAGTCAGTCATTGTTCCTGTTGCATCAATGCATTACTATACTCATTATGGAGTCACCTTTGTTCGGTGTTGTCATGACATGTAGGTAGGAACAAGGGATCATTAGCATGATGTAATGTGCCCAATTACATGAAAGATATCATAATTCGAATATGAAATCTGATAATTCTGTAATAGAGCTCTTGTGGATAACTTGATTATGATTCATGCCTCAACTGTAAGCTTATAAGCATGATTAGCTCACTTAAAACATATAGAAGTATGCATATGTTATGATACGATAAAATTAAGTATGATGTGGATTTTGTAGTATGAACATTGATGTGCATTAGAATACAATGTGAATGTTATGAGTGGAAAATAGCAGCATTCTGTGAGGTTGGACTTCGGTCCCTTCTACGGGACGATGATATGTAATGTCGCGGATGTAAAATAACCCACGGGATGGCGATATGTAACACCCAGGTCAAAAACTTACTGATTCAACTAGTTCGTTCTGTGGGACGACAATACGTAATGCCACAGGTCCCAGGGGATGGTGATCCATAACGCCCTGTACGGTAGGAGTCTAGGTGGCAGTTTACTCTCGGGTCTGTGCAGTACTCTTTCGTTCATCTGTGTGTGTGGGCCTCCTATGTTTGCAGTAGCTGTTTGTTTCCATGAATAACATAAGATGTGAAAATCATGAAAAAGTGAAAATGTGCATTTAATCATTCGTTGTAGATTTAGATTTGGTGCATAATTTAAGTTACATACACTACACCCCTTGCAAGGGGGTTGGACTAGGGGTGGGGAATTAGATTACAACCAAAATGTATCTCCACGCAGGGAGGGGTACTCAGCCGGCCAGGCGGGGAGGGGAAAAGCCGAGCTCGGAACTAATTGGGTGGCGGTGGCCGGTTCTGTCTACACTCTGGAATAGGGGACAGGTGGACGTTGTTGGCACCTTACGACCACTCCCGAACTCAGTTTTTGACGAAACCAGTGGACAACTCCTCGTAATTGGACCAGGGTCTTGACTAATTTTTTTGGAGTTCCCAGGTTATCGGTGCTAGTCGGGGAAGAGCCATGAACAGGGTCTCGGCTTCCTAGTTCTAACTACTATAGGAACACAGCCGCAGCAAGTCGAGGCTGTCACGGGCAGTCCCGAACTCCAAATCAAGCGCGACAGGAGGCGTTGGAACCGTCGTCGAGTCCTCTTCAAAATGGCACTAGTGGGAATGTCGGCGGTGATCGAAAATGATCGGAGCAGCCAGAAATGTGGGTGGGGGTCTGTTCAGTCCAGGAACAATCAGAATAGAGCACCAGAGGGAGAAAATTAAGAAAACACTCTTTCGGATGCCGAACGGGATGCTGCCTTTTGCTGATGAACGCTGACTGGTTGTAGTAGCTTTCACCCAAGCGACGCCTTCAAAAGCTATGGGATGTGACCGTGGGAGCTCAAGAAAGTCGCCTCAGGTCACTAGCAGGTCCTGATCTATGTAGCACAATAGCAACTGGATGCAGGCGCCACGATCGCTCCTGAAGTCCAATCGAGACGGGACCAAGTCGAGGATGACCGTGGATGAGTCTTCTTTGAGCAGCAATCAGGGGGAGCTCTAGACAATGTCGTAGCATAGAGGAGGAATCCATTGAGTGAGGGGGGGTCAGGGCAGACTGATAGGAAGCAGAACCGCGCACCAGGAGGAAGAAAACGAGAACTCTTGATTCCGGGCACCAAACAGAGCTCTGTTTCTTGATCCTGGAAGTAGACTTGTCGAAGAAGCTCCCAGACAAGCGTCACCTCCAGATCTTCAAGATAATGGTCATGGTAGCCTCAGGAGTCAGCTTCAGGTTTCTCTTTAGAGAGGAGATGTGTAGTCAAGGAAGATTGACTGCTTAGGACGGCTCCGAACTCAGAACATGATGAGACTACCTCCGTTGAGAAGTAGACTGGGAGATGCTTCCAACGGTATATGGTATGCCCTCTGAAGCCTCCAGATGAATACGTGGCAGCCTCTGCAACTTGGTGCTCCCACTACTACCTATAAACTGAATAGGGTCTACAACTTGTCGATGAGACCGTAAACCTGGTACTAGTTCGTGTTCGTCTCGGCAAGCAACACTTGTTATTACGGGGCGGGGGCGCCTCCGCGGCGCCCCGGCACCACCCCACCCCACGAGCAGGAGAGGACCATGTACGACACGAAGATGAACCGCATGACCTCCCGCGTGACGTTCGGCCGCGACTACCGCGACCGGCCTGCGCCGGAGGCCGAGAAGTGCCCGGAGGGCGGCAGCAAGGGCACCGGCCCGCGCTTCGAGACGCCCGCCGACCGCGCCCGCGCCCGCGCCCGCCGGTGGTGGAAGCGGTGACCGGCGCCTGGAAGGTCGAGGTCGCGCAGTCCCGAGACGAGCCGACCCACGTCCGCATCAGCATGGGCGACGCCGTGATCGTCGAGGGCTTCGTCAACGCTGACCTCGTCGAGCCTGCTGCCATCACTCGCCTCCGTGACGACCTGGAGGCTGCACAGCAGGACAACGCGTGGCTCCGGGGCGTCATCGGGGAGGCCCAGAACGACCTGGACGTCCCGGAGAACGCCGACTACCCCGTCATCCGCGCGGCCCGCCACAACGCGAAGATCACGCTCGGCCGCGTGCTCGCCCACCGCCCCACCCCGAAGGGAACCCCGCAGACATGACCGACACGACGCACGCCCACGAGGACTGGCAGATGAGCGAGGATGCCTCCGGGCAGCCCTACTGCACCGTCTGCGGCGAGCACCCGGACCCGGTGCAGCAGTCCCTCAACGCGTACCGCGCTGCCGTCGACGAGGTGCGCCGTGCCGAGCACGTCAAGCAGAAGGCCGCGCAGGCGCTGTACGAGGCCCGGAAGGCTGCGGGCGACCAGGAGGCCAGCCCGTACACCGTGCCCGCCGACGGCCCGCTGCCGAGCCACGCCTTCCACGCGCGGATCGCCTACGTCGAGGAGCCGACGGCGGACGGCCGCGTCATCAAGCCGGGCGCCGTCGACTGGCAGTTCGGTCAGCGCATCCCGGTCACAGCCGAGTTCGAGGGCGGCAACGTCATCGGCCACGCGATCCCGTCCCACGTCGACCCGAGCGGCGCCGTCATGGCGACCATCTACGTGGACCGGGACCTGATCGAGAGCGCCCCTCTGGGCATCTCGTTCGGCATCGGCCTGGACTCCATCGAGGCCGACATCGACCAGACGACGCAGGCCATGTCCATCAAGAGCGGGCGCCTACGGCAGATCGCCGCGCAGCCGCCGCAGAAGGCGGCGTGGCCCGGCGTCGTGATGCGCCCGTGAGGTGGCAGGCGATCAAGCGCGTGTCGGGCACCGGCCCGACGCACGCCGTGAAGGACAACGGGCAGACCGCCTGCGGTCACCAAGGGGCCGCTCAGGGAACTGGACGATCTAAGGGGGACCGCCCATGCCAACCGACCTACTACAGTAACTCGGTTTAACCGGTCAGAATGGTCAGGCACTGACCGCTCAAGGACACTGAACAGTTTGGGGAAAAGCACCCCAGGAACTGCCAGAAAACTATTGACCCAAGGTCAACCATGCTAAGCGATCAAGCCCTGGCCGCTCAACACAATGGGAAAACGGCACGGCTGAGAACCAACCGCTCAAGTGGATTGGATGGCTCACACTTTGCCGTGCCATCCACTGTGCGGTCTATCGCGCAACCGCACAGACTCCAAACCGACCTATACTAAACGGTCCAAAAGCAGCCGCACTGAGCCCTACATGGTTACTATTAAACCGTGTAGGCGTCACGGCGAACAAACCATGGGATCGGCCCGATCGTGGTCTTTCCACTCCCCGTTCGTTCCAAAATGAAGGGGAAACAACCATAACGACGATATACAACACATAGACTCTGTTGGGAGTAAGATCGGCTAAGAAACGGCAAGAAACGGGTGATTTCTTCAAATCAACCCAAATGGAACCACCGGACTTCCCAGGCTCCTAACGGTCCCAAACAACCGCCAATCGACACTGTTGGCCCGGTTAGGAGGCAATCGAGAGGGGGATGAATTGATTGCCCACCCTTCCTAACAAATTTGGACTTAATTAAACTAAACCACGGAGATGGTAAATGAAGCACTAAATCACGCTTGATTAAAATGCACAATTGAACCGCATACAAGCACTCCCAACTCTCAATGCATGATGATATCACTCGGATAGCAATGATTGAATAGTCAATTGATAAAACCCTCGTCTCACCGACACACACTCGACAAATGAATGGATAAGAGAAAATACAATCACACAATGGCAAACCACGGCACAGTGATTTTTATGTGGTTGGGACGCACCAAGTGCCATCCTACGTCCACCCCTCTCACCTCAAGAGAATTTCACTAACAACGCTGCACGACGGCAGGAACCACCACACACACGGGTACGATGGCCCACACACTGGTTCTCGCACGACGACAAGACACCCCACACACACTCGGAGCACGCTCTGAAATCATCTTAGATGAAAATAAGAATGGAAATATAAAGCCCAGTTTGAGAATGTAAATCTAAGCACAAGAGAAGCAAGAAGATGATTAACAAGAATGTTCTTCCCCAAAATCATTCAACCAAAATCGGAGATATGTGGAGGGTGACTTAGAATGATGAAATCGAATGAATGAAGAGCCGGTGTTGAGGATTCAAGCACCCAAAGCAGAGGATGAAGAGGATTTTCTTTAAATATATGGCGTATATTCCGGTATATGACCATTAGTTACACTCTTATACTATAGGAACACATTCTTGAACTTGAGGACCTCTCCATTGGATATTCCTTCTAATGGACTAGGCAAGCTTGTTTCAAGGCCTCTGTAAGTCTCCGTGAGTCTGGGATTCCCACTAGGATGCCAAGCTGGTTGTACCCTAAAAACTTATTGGTCTAGAAAGCACTTGAACTTTTTGGCATTTTCTGCACTCTTGACAGATCACGGCCATCAAGTGACCGCCACCTCCATATAGCGGCCCTGGCGTGACCGCCTTCTGCCAGATAATACTCTGCGTCAACCTGTTCCTTTCCTGTGTTGACTCTATCCAAAATTACGGTCTTGACTTGACTGCTACTTCAAGAAACGGTCCTGGCTCATCTGCGTTCTTTTGAACCTGTTCCAACAATGGCTTTAACCCTATGGTTAACCATATCTTGACCATCTGATCCTATGATTATCTGATATTCCACAACCATATTTAATAAGTTGTTTAATGAATTATGAAAATTAATGAATGTACCGTTATGATACCGGATTCCTCCCGTAGCATGGCCTTGTCATTAATTCATTCTTGGACTCACATATTCATATTTGGTGCATTCTCACCTTGCTTTTTCTATCATGAACTATAGTTTGAACTTGTTATTATTGGCTAAACTTTATAATTCTCGTGGAAGTAGCTTGATTTATAACTAGAAGATGCAAAGACAGGCACAGATGGTGTCCAAGGGCTCAACCCTAGCCCCCTCGGTAGATGGCTGGAAGCACAGTGTAAACCATGGGGTATGATGAATACTGGCATCGCATTACACTGGGAGTACTTTTTTATAAATCCACGAGGCTCATCATGAAATTATACTTACTTGTTACATGACTTTCTAGAGCATAGCCTTTATGGTTATGAAAAGTACATTCTCGATACATACTAGTACATTCTCATTACAGAAAGGCCAAACTTACATTTCATTCTTGGTTGATCATGTTCACTTATCTTGTTCATACCTTGTTGCTAGTATAGTTCGGTTTTATCCACATGATTTATCACATTTTCTTTATCTTACCTTCTAGAGCTAAATTGTTAATTACGTAAACTTACCTTCATGTTGATACGAAGATACATATTGGACAAGTGTACTCATTCCCTACTTTTTCAATCTTTTTAGAAAATTCTAGTGGATCAGATTCAGATTATTCGAATGACTGATCTGGCAAGCGTCGCTCCGGTCTCGCCGATCAGGAACATGTGCCGCACGCCCGGCGCGAGGCGGCCCGCGAACGCGGCGAGGGAATGACACATTGGCTTACAAAGCCTTACAATTGTACATATACTTTCCCAAGGATATAAAAATAAACTAAAAGGATACAAATGTAAAAATAAAAATCAGCGCTCGACGTCGATTCCCATCAGTAGGATTGCATTCCCCTTCTCCATGCATTGCATAGAAAATGTTAAAAACTCTGAAAATGAGAAAAGTTAAAAATTTGAAAACCTTTAAAACCAAATCAGTTCTATGGTTATCGAACTGATCTCTGATGGCATCGTCTTGTTATGTTCACACATCTTACTTAAAATTTTCTCCCATGATTTAGTCTGTACTACTTTGCGCTGTCTTCATGGCATCCGATGCCACCTTGTGTGAACTGTATATGCAAAGCCAAGGGACCCAACAAAATGTTCACTTGCTTGTGTTTGGCTTTGAATCTTTCTTTTATCTAATGTGCTCATATTCTGATTTTATAGTTGGCTTTACTCTGCACCTTCTTTGCTGATGTCAAAGGGAGGAGAAGGTTTGATGAGTCCACTACGTCTATTTAATGATTACATCTTTTGAGAAGTGACTCATAATGACTCATAGTTTTCATCATCAAAAAGGGAGAGAATATTGTGCATGTGTGGTAACACATGATTCTTTGGTTTTGATGATATCTGAGTATGACTCATTGTAAGTCTATTGAATTGATTCAACTATGATCAAGTGTGCATGACAATGCTTTTGATGCCTTTATGCTATAAGGAGAAGGTCTTAGACAGAAGAAGCCATGCAGCAGCAACAGCAAAGCAACAACGCTGTTCTTCAAAGATTGCATAGGCTGCGTCGACGACATCTTTTCACTATGTCGACACCATCCATTCACCAAGCATCTCAAGCCAGTAGCCTGCTGCCCAAGTCTGCTTTATCAACTACAGCATGTTCCAAGCAGTCATAATGTAGCAAGCAGGGCAAGGTTAAGCATGGCTGAGTGAAGCTCAAGGTACAAAAGCATGGGTATGCATAGAAACCAAAGAAGGCCTAGTAAAGGAAAGAAAAACCAAAAAGTAGTAGAACTTAATTGAGAACCGCAAGTTCAAGATGGCTACGTCGACGCCATGTTTTCAATGCATTGACTTAACAGCAGCATCGCAAGGCAGAAAAGCAAGAGAGTTGATTAAAGGTGACGGCTAATGAGTAATCAGTGTGACAAATAGCTTCTTTTGGGTGACAAATAGCCAATAGCAGTAACAAATAGCCTCCTAATGGTGAAAAATAACTGATGGGGACATCACTTACCCCCCCTCCACATTTTGAAGCCCGGATGGATCGTCAGCAAGTGCCATCATCTCTTTCCAAGGAAATAATGGAAGTCCCAATCCCACCAAAGCTTCAACTGCCGCCGTTCACCTCCTACGAAGGCACCACTGACCCGGTCAACCACATGCACAGCTTTGAGTCCCATTTGGTGTTCCACCGGGCCTCAGACACTGTGAAGTGCTTGGCGTTTGTGATGACTCTCCGCGGGAACGCCCGGGCTTGGTTCGAGTCCCTACCGGTCGGGTCTATTTCCTCCTTCCAGCAGCTCAAAAAGTTGTTCAAGGAGAACTTTATTGGCTGTCGAAAGGTGGTCAGATCCACGGTGACCCTGCTCGTCCTCAGGCAGGGCAAAGAAGAGACGTTGTGGAATTTTGTCTCCCACTTTCGCGTGGAAGCGCTCTGGATCCTGCATCTAGACGTCGGCATCGTCACTACATCCCTCACCCAGGGGACGCGGGACCACATCCTCTGGCGAGCCCTGGGGGTTGAGGCCCCAACGACTCTTCTTGATCTCCTCGGCCTGGCGGAGAAGCACGCACGTTGCGAGGAGAATACTACGGCCTTGGGCCACACGGTCGAAGCCGGACGATCCCACCGCAAGAGATCTGCTGACCTGCCACGGGAGGGTCAGAGTAAGCAGGAGCGACGCGACGGAGGCCTCCGCGACCGCTCCAAAAAGGAAAGGGACAATTATCACCACTACACGGCCCTGACGGCTCCGCCTGACCAGATCCTGATGGAGATCCGCAAGGAGCCATTCCTCAAGTGGCCTCCCCAGATGAAGTCAGATCCGAGCACGAGGAGCGAGAAGAAATACTGCCTTTACCACCACGACCACGGTCACGACACCGCCGACTACATCAACCTTAGTGATGTAATCGAGGACCTCGTTCGTCGAGGACTCCTCGACAAGTTCCTCGCCAAAGTCACAGGACGGCGGCAGAAGACGCCCCCGCCAATCGATAACCAGTCCAACGGAAAGGAGATTATGATGATCTCTGGAGGGCCGGCCGCGGGGGGAGACAACGCGAGTAGGAGACGACGGTACGTGACGGCCATCTACACTACGGACCAAGGCGACGACACCCAGCATGCGATCTCCACCCCGGGTCGTCCAGGAGACCCCATTGTCTTCTTTGAGGATGACCTAGACGGCGTGACCACGCCCCATTTTGATGCTCTGGTGGTCTCGGCCACCATCAACCAGTGTACCGTATGTTGCATATTAGTAGATAATGGAAGCAGGCGTGATATTATTGTGTACGACTGCCTTGTACTCATGGGTGTAGATATGTCTCGACTCACGCCGTTGCATACACCGCTGTACGGATTCTCTGGCACTACCGTCTGCCCGGAAGGACGCATCTCGATCCTAATCACATTCGGGACCGCGCCAAAAAAGGTAACCTTCCTCGTCGACTTTACCATAGTTCGTGCGATGATAGGATATAACGCCAACATCGATCGAGGGATCCTCAGCACGCTTTGAGGTGTCCCTTCTTCTTATCATCAAAAGCTCAAATTCTCCACCCCCTGGGGGGTAGGGGAGGTCCGAGGAGATCAAAAGGAGTCCAGGAGATGCTACCTTATCTCCATACGTGAGCGACGTCTTGAAGAAGCACCGCTTGAGAAGAAGGCGAGGACCCAAGATTCGGGCCCGAGCACGAGCGCATCGATCGAGGACTTGTACCTCATCCAAGTGGGAGAAGACCCGGGCAGAATGCTAAGGATCGGTGTGAACCTATCTGAGCACGATAAGCGAGCCTACGCAAGCTTCCTCACGGCCAACCAGGATGTGTTCGCTTGGTTCGAGGATGAGCTTCTTGGAATCCCACCAGAGATCATCACACGCCAACTTAGGTTGGATCCCGCCTGCCATCCGGTATAACAACGGCGAAGGCGTTGCAACCTCGAGCGACAGGCTATCATCAGGGAGCAGGTGAGCAAAAAGCTACGCTCAGGGCTGCTCAGGCCTACCCAATACCTAGACAGGGTGGCCAATGTGGTCCTAGTCCTCAAGAGCAATGGGAAGTGGCAGATGTGCGTCGACTACACCGACCTCAACAAAGCTACACCCAAGGATAGCTTTCCCATGCCACGGATCGACCAGCTAGTCGATGCGACGGTCGGGCATGCAATGCTGAGCTTCTTAGATGCCTACTCCGGCTATCACCAGATCAGCATGCACAAGCCCGATCACGACAAGACCGCATTCGGCACCGATCATGGCGTATACTGCTACACTCGAATGCTGTTCGGGTTGAAGAGCGTGGGGGCGACCTACCAATGCCTCGTTAACCACTTGCTCGACTCACAGATCGATCGTAACATGGAGGTATACATCGACGACATGCTCATAAAAAGCCTCCAAGCCGCCGAGCACTTGGGGGACCTGGTGGAGACCTTCGCCACACTCAGAAGATACAATATGAAGCTCAACCTAGCTAAGTGTGCGTTTGGAGTACGGTCAGGAAAGTTTCTGGGCTTCCTCGTCACCCACCGAGGGATCGAAGCCAACGCCGACCAAATCCGAGCGGTGCTAGAAATACAATGACTGAGGCGAGTGAGGGACGTACAGTGCCTCACTGGGCATGTTGCTGCCTTGGCTCGGTTCCTATCCTGAGCCACCGAACCATGTCTCCCCATTTTCTGGTTGATCAAACAAGCCAATCAAGCACTGGAGAAGAAAGGACAGATCGACTGGGATCGGGAGTGCGAGCAGGCGTTCGAAGAATTAAAATGCTACCTAGCAACCCCTCCCGTCCTCCCCAAACCACAAAGGGGAGAATAGCTATTCTTGTAACTTTCTGTGACGTCGAGCACAATGAGCACCGTGCTCACACGGGAAGAAGCAGGGGTCAAGAGGCCCATCTACTATGTCAGTCGAGCGCTACAAGGATCGGAATTCTAGTACTCGCGAACTGAGAAGTTCACCCTAGCACTCATTACGACTACTCGCAAGCTGCGACCATACTTCTTGGCTCACCCAATCATCGTCCTCACCGGCCAGTCACTCCGCCAAATCCTCCAGAACCCCGACGCTTTCGGAAGGCTGGTCAAATGGGCTATCGAGTTGGGAGAGTTCGATGTCAAGTTTCAACTAAGGACTATGATCAAAGCTCAGGCTCTCGCCGACTTCATCATCGAATGCACCATACCCGTGGAAGACTCGCCTGAGCAATCTTCCAGCCTACGTGGGAGCTGTACGTCGACAGATCATCCTACGCCGCGGGTAGCGGAGCAGGGTTGGTCCTACTTTCACCAGAAGGGCTAGAACTTCAATACGCCTTGCGATTCAACTTCCCAACCACAAACAACGTAGCTGAGTACGAAGCACTCCTCTTAGGGCTGCGCATGGCAAAACACTTAGGGGCGACCAGCATGTGAGCATACAGTGACTCCATGCTCGTCGCCAATGAGGTAAAGGGAGAATTCGAAGCACGCAAATTCTCCATTGTTAAATACTTGGAGCGAGCCACGGCCGTGGCAGAAGAATTCTCCCATTTCGAGATGGTCTACATCTCACAAGAGGAGAACGTCCGAGCAGACGCCCTATCTCGCCTGGCGTCAGCCACCGCAGTCTCCAACTCGAGGTCGGTCCTGATAGAAGAATTATCGGCGTTGAGCATAGACAAACCAACACCCCAAGTAAACGCCATAGCCCAAACCCACTAGAAAAACCCAGGGTCCAGTTACCGAAGGAGTCCAAAGAAATGAGCAGGTGCAGGCTGTCCACTTCCCCAACCAATTTGCTCCCCCTCGCTCCTAGAAACCACCCTATAACCCCCAGTTCATCGCTCCACCAACCACCCAATCATCTTTCCTCGCTCCACAACAGCCACAACAGCCGCAACAGCTACCACAGTATCACAATGTCCCTCCACCGAATGGCTATGCACCTGGTCGCTCGGGTCCCAAAAGAGCCCATTACCCTCCACTTCCAGAAACTCTCCTGGATATTTTCTCAGCTCTTATGTACACTGGTGATCTCCAGCTTCCTCCGGAACGCCCAAATTAGAATCCGATCGCCGACCAGTCTAGATATTGCATATATCATCGACAGCCCGGGCACACTATTGAGAAGTGCTACCAGTTTCATGATCTTATTTATGATTTGCATGAAGGACATAGAATTGACTGGGCACAAATGTACAAGTTGATTGAAGATATTAAAGAAAGAACGAGACAGGCGCCAAGGCCGCAGTAGTCAGCACCGCAGTAGCAGCCATAGCAAGTACAACCACAGTAGCAGCTGTAGCCTGCACCAAAACTAGGGATTCATCAGAATGCAATGTTGAATCATCCACCCACTCCGCAGCCTTAGTCGCCAGCACCGACTCAGATAAATATTGTTCACCACCCGACTCTCAACGCTGGGTGGTCCTATGATGATGAGACTCCCGCTCGTCTTTTGGCCTTCCACCACACATATAACAACCCCCCTCCGCCATCTATTCCCTCCATCATTCGGCCCACCATTATAACTTCCACCACATCCACCATTCCCTCCACACCCCTCATCTTGCCTACTACATCCCCCGCCACTTCGCCAATCCTCGCACCATCACCCATCATGCCCCCCATTGTCACCCCCTCACTTACCCTGTCACCTATCATCCTCCCGCCAGGGCCTATCAGACTTGCTTCCACCATCATCACTCCTACTTCTACACCCCTTATTCACCCCACAGGACCCATTAAGTCACCTATAGGGAGTCCATCCAATACCATGCCGGCATAGAATCTTGCCCTGTGGAGCGGACGTTTATTTCAGAGAAGTTATCCCTCTACGGGTGCACCTTTCCAACAGCAATAGTTGAATAGGAAGAAACAGACCCCCTACCTGGCACAAGGTATGATTTATTACAGCACTTGGACCAAATGCTAGCCAAGATTTCAATTCTGGAGTTGATTAAGTGATCCACACTGCACCAGGATGCTTTAAAGGCCTTTCTTCAGAAGGACATGGTCAGCGAGGACCCAAGAGGTGATGGGGCTCTACGGGCTTGTTGTAGGTTCTATAGAGAGAAAAAGAGAGAAGAGAGGTGAAAAGAGGTGAGATTGGGGAGGGAAGAGCTTGTGCTTTGTCCCCCTCTCAGTGACTGCATCCCCTTCTTCCTCCCCTTTTATATTTTCTTGCTTTTGGGGTAGATCCCCTACTGTATTCTGATCTTCCCCATGTTTGTGGATGAATAAGAGAGTTCCCTTCTGGCAAATACTCATTCCGTCTCGTTGATCATCACCCGTGAGTTGTGGTGGCTCTTATAGGCTAGCCCTCGAGCTCTCCACACTCACATATGGGTTATCGGACAGCCGTGAGGCAACTCTGACTTTTGAGGATCACCCCGGAATACTCCGTTTGGTGATCTTCTATTACCTCTGACAAGTCCCGGTCTGGGGGAGGTGCTGCCCGATTTTCGCCAGGGGCAAGGAACCCGCAAGAACAAAAGAAGAAGACACCCTCCGGGGAACAAACTGAACCTTCAATCTAATACACAGTAAGTCACTGTGAACAAACTCCCCGGATAAAACACTTACACGTTCATGCCGATTCATCTTAATAAACAACCAAAACGATTAAACCCCCTCTTCATCAACTTAATCCATCAATTGGTTGAACAAACAAACCATTAGACCAACCTGCAAGTGAAAGAAAAGAAAAAACACAGTCGACAGCAGTGAAACAACCCTCGGGAGAGTCTATTCCGGCATGGGCTAATCTGGTGTGATAACTATTCCCCCACGTCATTTTAAACCCACACTCAAAAATCCCATTTTCCCCCTTATTCTGATGCGGTGACTATTCCCCCGCGCCATTTTAGCCCACACTCAAAACCCCTTGAGCCCTTAAACCGGCGCACCCTAATACGATGCGCATTACTGTTCAAACACCATCTTCCTGGTGCCATCAAATACGGCGCACCCCTTGGTGTCCATTTAATCTGGCGCCATCTAAATCGGCGTGCCCCATGGCCCTTTGCCTCCCGTGCATGCTATTCCAGCGCCATCTTAACCAGCGTGCCCCCATGGTGTCCACCTATTCCGGTGCCGCTTAATACGGCGCGCTCCCACGCAAGCATGCAATCTGGCGTGTCCCTCTTCTCCTTTGGTTGTTAATCCCGCATGACTAATAACAAAAAGAGAAGAAAGCAATAAGCTAAATAAAAAAAATGATTGAAACTAAAGAATAAAACAAGAGGAAGGCCTAAATCAATGAACAAAATGTGATGGAGGCATCACCACTACCTCCCTTTGGCTCGGGTCGTCCACACACCCGAGATTGGATTGAGTTCGAGCATCAAACACATAGAAATGTCCTCTTAAGCTTCTTATTCATAATCTTGTCTTGCCTCAATCCCTTCAATAACCTTCTTCTTTTCTGCTAAAATCAACTAGCTGGCCTGCTAATTGCAAACAAAAATTTGTCGACTTGAAGACATGACTGTCCATTAAACTTCACAAATATCTGTCATTATCATTGAATGCCCACTGCCACTTGTAGTTGACTTTCTACCTTTCTTCAGTGGTCCTGAAGCTTGACTCGTGCTGCCTAATCGGTCGACTGAGTCAGTCGACCAAAGCATAAAATTCAGTCAACGTAAGTGAATGCCTATCGACTGATATCTCATATCTGTCGACTGAATCTATCTTGTTTCTACATATGGTCGGCTGGTTTACTTCATAATTAGATACTTAGAAGTTTTTTAGAAAAAACTTCATGCAATTATGGAATCATGGTTAGTCATCATCAAAACACATAACACATAGTTAGACATCATCAAAACACATAACACAACACTTCTCATCCTCCATCCGCTCCCTCTCGGGTGGCCTATCATCTGCATTCTTCCATTCATCCTCTCCCTCAGGTGGCCTGTCACCCACCTTCTTCGATTCATCCTCCCCCACGGCCCCAAGGGCCATATGTTCCGTGCACCCCGATCCAACTGGGTCCTTTTGTGAGTCAGCCCCTCCACACTCCACAGCCTTCCTTTCAAACCCCTATGAGGTTCCAATGCCAACCCTATGTTTTGCAAGTAACTCCCCTCCATCAAGTTCTTATTGATTATATCACTAAGATGGAGGAACAATAGAAGCAGGCCACAAGTCCGCGGCCTCCTCCTCCTCAAGTCAATCCTCTCCACACTTTCAAGAATGAAAAAACTAAAATGGAGAAAGACTAGAAGGGGAGAAAAACTAAGAATGGCATCATTGATACGAGTGAGCAAGATGACTTGCCAAATTTCAATGATCAAATTGATGTCATCTACCCACCACCCATCCATCACATTCATTCATATGACCCACCGCCTCCACAGCCATACACGCAAAACCCTCCACATCATCATGCTCCACCACCCATTAATACATCTCCACCAAGGCGTCCATTTGAACCGGACTATGAAGAATTGGAGATGGCACACGATGAAACTTTTGAAGATATACTTGCTCCGAGTTTCCTTCGATTTCCCCTTCCACCACCACCACAAGAACACCCTACTTAGAATGATTGCACCATCCTTACCCCTATTTTCGAAACCACCTGGTGCTTTGATGATGGGTCAATACTTCAACAATCCATGTCAATACCCTAAGAATCATGTACCCAACCTCTTCCAACACCTGCGCCAGATCACGGTTTGCCTGCGCCTGCTGCAGGGTCGCCCGAAACTGGGTGAGCGTGCCCTCGGCCTGCGCGATCTGGTGGTCGATCTCCGGGGCCGCGATCTCCACCAGCAAATCTCCGGCCTTGACCCGACTGCCGATATCGACCGTGCGTTTCGAGATGTAGCCGCTGGCCCGGGCATAAAGATTGGCCTGCTCGAAGGCCTCCGTCGTTCCCGGCCAGATGGCCGACCTGAAGGCCTCGCTGTCGCTCGCGATGATCACGCTCCCGATGAGCATGGCCATCGCGCTCATGCTCGGGCTGCCCGTGTCAGCCGGCATCATCGGCGCGGCGGCCGGCGCGATCATCGGGCCGATCTTCGGCACGTCGCGCTTCGTCGCGCCCGGACCGACGAACGGCAGCGCGGCGCTCGTGCTCAGCGCCTTCGCCACGCTCGGCACCGGGATGGCCGCCGCCGACAAGGTCGCGCTCGTGCCGGCGTTGCTCGTGCTCTCCGGCATCATCCTCGTCGCCGCGTCGCTGCTGAACGTCGCGTCCTTCGCGGGATTCATTTCCCGGACGGTCGTCACGGCCTACGTGACGTGCGCCGCCGAACGCATCATCACGAACCAGATGCCGCTGATCCTCGGGCTCGACGTGGATCAGAACAAACAGACGTTCAAGCAGGTCGTCGTCGAAATCTGGAGACAACTCGGGAACATCTCGCCGTCGTCCGTGCTCGTCGGCATCGCCACGTGGACGATCATCGTCGGACTGAACCGGAAACGTCCCGGCTGGCCGAACCAGTTCGTCGCGCTGATCGTCGTCTCCGCCGCGAGTTCGCTCGCCTGCCGGTACGGCGCGCGGTACGTGCCGGACCTCGCGCATGTCGCGTTCCTCGACAAGGTGGATTTCAACGGAAGCTCCATCCGGCCGGCCGGCGTGCAGACGGAGGATTTCGGCAAACTGATTTCGCCGGCGATGGCGCTGGCGTTCCTCTGCGTCATCGAGGCCACGTCGATCGGCCGGTCGCTCGCGGCGAAGGCCGGCGAACGCATCAACGCGAACGAGGTGCTCTTCGGCATGGGCGTGGCGAAAATGGTCTCCGGCGTGTTCGGCGGCTCGCCCGTATCCGGCTCCCTCACACGCTCGGCGGCGGCGGTCTCGGCCGGCGCGCGCACGGCGTTGTGCGGCGTTTTTTCCGGCATCCTCATCGTCATCGCCGGACTCACGCTCGGCGGGCTGATGGAGTTCGTCCCGAAAGCCGTGCTCGGCGCGGTCGTCTGCCACGCGGCGCTTTCGCTCTTCTCGCCGGAAACTGTCAAAACCTGCCTGCGAATCATCTTAAAATGGATGTTAAAACTGCCGTTCTTAATGGGAACATCAAGAGGATATTTTTGTAAAATAACCTCCAAGATCGACTCAACATCCACAACATGTGTACAAGCAGCAGAAAGTCCTGTACGGACTGAAGCAAGCACCAAGGGCATGGTATGAGAGGCTCATCTCACTCTTACCTGAAATTTGACTCACAAGAGGTAAGGTTAATCAAACCCCGTTCACAAGAAATTCAGGTAAAAACATGCTAGTAGTTCAGATTTATGTAGACTACATCATCTCTTGAACTATTAACAATGCCTTATGTGATGAATCTATAGAAATCATGCAGGGAAAAGTTGAAATGAGCATAATCGGTGAATTGACGTTCCTTCTTGGCGTGCAGGTTAACTTCCAAAGGAAGCTTCGTAAAACAAGTAAAATATACTATGGAGCTCTTGAAGAAACATCGGATGGCAGAAGCAAAGTCTATGTCAACTCCGATGGTCACAACCCTAAAATTAGACAAGATGAAAATGGTAAAACAACAGATCACATATTATTTTGAGGTATGATCGGATCACTACTGTACTTCACAGCTTGACATCCTGACTTTCATTACAGCGTATGTCTATGTGCTCATTTTTAGTCATGTTCTAAAGAATCTCATTTATTGGCTGTTAAACGGATTTGTAGACACTTAATTGACACTGTAGACTTCAGCTTGTGATTTCTCATCCGTAGATTGTGTGATTTGAATGCATACACCGATGTGGTTTATGTCAGATGTTATGTTGATCACAAAAGTACTAGTGAGTACTGTCAGTTTCTAGGTGGTTGCCTAGTTTCATGGCTACCAAGAAATAACATTCAGTAGCTCTCTCAATGGCTGAGACTGAATACGTAGTCACCGAAAGTTGTGGAGCCCAGGTACTTTGGAGCAAAAATCAATCGCTTGATTTTGGATGTTGAAATAACTTGTGTTCCAATCTTGTGTGACAATACCAGTGCAATCAACTTGTCAAAAATCTTGTTCAACACTCCAGGACCAAACACATTGACTTTCGCTATCATTTTTTGAGAGATCATGTAGGCAAGGGGGCTTTTGAGTTAAAATTTGTTGACATACACAATCAACTAGTAGACATCTTCACAAAGCCGTTAAACCAGGAACAATTCAATAAAATCAGGAGAGAACTTGACATGTTCAAAGGTGAAAGCATACACTCTTAGGTCTGCACTAGGATGAGTGTTGCATCTACAGAAAAAGGCAGAAGCATGAAGGGTAGATTGCATAAAATGGATGCATACGTTGTGTGTACCTTTTATTTTTGTGCGCGAATTCATTTATTATTTTTACTTTTTGTGTGCCATTTTCTTTTTGCCTCCAACAACGGTATAAGCAGCAAATCTACTCTTCCCAAAATTCATGAAGAGCTTCTACTGAAAGTGCAAATTCCAGAAGCATGGTTCCACACAATTCGCAGAAGCGATAGCAATGTTTTCACTTGTTTGCTTTCAAAAAGAATAATGTTTTCACTTTCCCAATCAAGGTCAACCATAATCAAGTCCAGGGCCCCACAATGGCAGGAGCTTCATGGCAAGGGGCTATTCCTTCTATCAATGAAAGCAGAATCAAGTCCAGTGTTCCCTTTCAAGTGTGAAAGGCAACTCTCGCTGGGAACAAGTGCTCTGTGGGGCGGACAGAGCACTTTGACCTATCCGTCACCATATGAGCCCCTTGGTCAGCTAAAAGCCAATCACCAATTTCTGAGACAAGCATGGATGCATTTGCAGGCTAATAAATCCACAATATTTGGTTTTGATTTCATGAAAGAATCAAGTCTAGAAAAAGCATATGATGATGGGGAGTAAAAAATGATAAAGATGATGATAATCCAATAAGAAAGCAAGGTACATCTACAGAAAGTAAATTTTAATTTTTTAGAACTCACCCAATGTTTTCCGCACCTGCGAGGTTCTGGAAAGCCACTCCAGCAACCTTGTCACCCATGATTGCAGGTCCTCCACTATTCCCAGGGTTAATGGCTGCATCAATTTGTATAGCCATAAGCTGGGTAGCACCGTGGACATATTGCGTTGGTTCAACTCTGGAGACGACCCCTTTGGTAACAGAAATATTGTCCCCCCCTGCACCCAGAGAAAGTTTCTCATATCCTGAACCAAGGCTGAAGTTCAGCTAATGGCTATTATCTGGCATGTGTATGACAAGTGATGTTCCACAAGACCATAGTCACTATGGATGTGATGGGATAAAAACAGCAATGCATTAAAAAGCATGGCAAACAATAAATAGAGGGTGGTGGGAGGGGGAGTCCATTTGTCACCCAACTCTCACACTCCAGGCCTTCACATTCTCTAAACAAAATTGATCAGCTTTGTCAGATGTGATCTCATCAGTAAAGAAGCGCACTGGTAAGTACTTTATCCCAAACCCACCCCCCAACCTATGCATATCCAATATTCAAATGCAGAAACACTATACCGATCAGTTTTACACCAGATTCTGGCATTCTCCCATAAAATATAGCTGGAAAATTTGGTAAAGAAATTGAAAGTTTTAGGGTTTGCACTTCAAATGCTAGCTCACTCCACATATTTATCATTCCCTTCATCAAAATTTACAGTGGATAACCCTTTGGAGTCGGCTCAGTTTCAGCACGACTGATGTTTAATGGCTTATTTATTTGGTCTATTATTAGAAGGCCCGGCTCGGGACTAATTTTTCTCTCTGCCGCAAGATTAGGTTGTGAATTTTTAGAATCTTCAAGAGAAATTCATTCAGCAATATCAAGATCAGGTTGGGCCTATCTATTTTGTCGTGGATTTGGCCCAAGAGAAGATGAGGCCCGATGAGAAGTGCTCTACCTTTGCTGACCCTTGGCATCATAGGGCTGCGCAAGTTTTGGGGCATATTCTAGAGAAGGAGCAGATTAAGATTCTTATTTCTAATGCAATGCCCGAGTATTGTTTTATCTTAGCCCTGAATGAGATTACCTCTTGGCAACAACTTTATAGTCGATCCTGCTTCATTCGCCATCAACTCCAAAGTTCCCTTGACTCTGAGTCCCCTCCACACTCTACATCCATGTATACCTCTCACTCACCTTCCATGAGTCTACCATCCACGTCTACCTCTTACTCATCCTCCACGAGTCAACCTTCCGCCTCCTACCAACCCTCCATGAGTCTTCCACCCACGTATACCCCTCACCAACCTTCCATGAGTCCGCCATCCACATCTACCTCTACTCATCCTCCACAAGCCAACTTTTGCCATCCATAGTCAGCCATCCGCTATCCATGGTCAACTTTCTGTGTATCCATATCTATCTCCGACCTCAATCAAGGGAATGTCAAATCCTGAGCAAGTAGATGTCGTCCACTACATACCTACCCATCCCGCTCCTTATGCATCTTCGTCGAGTCCCTCCACTAGCCGCCATGCACCTCCGCTTCCCTCTCCACAACCCTCTCTTCCATCTCATACCCCTCGGCATCCGTTGTGCCCAAAACAGGCTCATTATCCTCCATTGCTAGAGTCTCTCTCAGATGTCTTCAAGGCTCTGATGGCCACTCACACGTTGTAACTTCCACCGGTTGTGTCTTGCCGACCCATTGTTGGAAATCAGCTCCAATATTGTGAATTTGATCATCAGCAGGGGCATTTGGTTGAGTATTGTCCTGAATTCTGGGATTATGTTTGTGATCTGGAAGCTAAGAAGAGGATCAATTGGCCTGCTATTTGTAAAATTGTGTTGTATCTTCATAGCAAGTAGTAGCAATAGCAAGTGCTACCCAGGCAGCTGTCTCTATCATTACAAAGCCTAGGGCACCCCTGTGATTCTTCGTCTAGTGCTGCACCCGCTCTATCGCCTATCCCGTCACCCGTTCCATCACCTAGTCCATCGCCTATCCCGTCACCCACTCCATCACCTAGTCTATCGCCTGTCCTGTTGTCATCCACATCATCGCCTGCTCCATCACCTATCGCATTGCCATGTCCATCTTCGTTACCTCCACAAACCCAAGCCTCAGCTCAGGCTGGTGCCTCCCCTTCTTCTTCCTCTCCCATTGCCACCACTACTTCTGCTCTTGACGTCGCTCGACATGTCATGTCGATACATCGATGATAGACACCGTGATCCTCCTCTTCATCCTCTCCATCCCCTAGTCCTACACCATCTTCATTACCCTCATCGCCCTCATCATCGCCTTCATCACTCTCGCCTAGGCCACTTAACCCATCTTCATCACCTTCGCTACCTACCCTTCCAAAATCACCTAAGCCACCCCCTTCATCATCTTCACTTTTTCTGCCTTCACCCCTCTCATTGCCCGAGCAAGCTACACCTTCACCTTTACTTTCACCCCTACCTGCACCCGTGCCTGTTATTACCATTTCGCCATCACCGCTAGAAGCCACCATTAAAGCCTCCGTGCCTTTCGGCCCGATAACCCCCACTTCACCATCTACTTCCAGCCCACGGAGTAGGTGCGTGCCGCCGATGGTGTCCCTTGGGTCTGGTCCCCAGGGGGAGAATGAGCCAAGTCAGGATGGTTCAGTACCGGTTGTGCACTTCAAGATTCATGATTTTATCTGTCGCATGCCAATGCGCATCCTTGTCTCTGACTATTTTGGAGATAATGAGCGTACACTTCCAATGAGGGTTGCCAAGAAGAGTTTTCTTGCACTAATGTCAGTTCCTTCACAAACGGGACCAGGGGCAATCACATTGCTCGCTGGGGAGGTTATTATTGATAATCTCATCACCTCTCGCTTTGTTGCTATGCAGATTATTGGGCACGAGGGGTTCTCTACCCAGATTATGCTAACATGTATGGCTGCCAAGGGTCTGATGGATTCTATGTTCAAGGGGCAATTTGTCGTATCCTCAATATTTCCTGAGGACATTATGTAACTTTTATGCAATCTCTCTCAGTTAGTCAGTAAGTCGGCCACGTCAACACCGCGCATTACTTTCCCTCAGTTTCATCTTCCTCATCTGTCAATGGAGTTATACTTCATGCTTGACCATCAAGTGGAGTTGCTGAACCTCGGGTTTCTCATGCCAAGTGACAAAACTCCATGGATGCACAATGCTTGTTTGTCTGAAGGGTTAGCTATTCAAGAATGTCCATATACTGTTAGCATCAAGTGCCTAGGGGCCACCACCCCGGCAAGGCTACATGTTCATAACCGAGCTCGGCCGTCTTCCAGGTGGGCCCGTTATTTAAGAAGACATCACAAATCAAGAGGCTTGAAAGTCCAAGCCTGTGATAAGCAGGTCCATTACAAGGATATTTTTGCTACGAAAAGAGAGAGGTGCAAGTTCAAAGGCCTTCCGTTGTGCACTCAGGGAGTCACTTCTCCTTCTTCGTCATTTGGCTCATCATTTCTTTTGCTCAGTTCCCACCCTTGGGTGGTGTATCTTCCCTCTTCTAATCCTATGTCCATAATCTTCTCCCCTCTTCTTGGGTCGTCTTCCGATTCTTCCTCTCCTCCTCATCCAGAGCCTCTGGATCTTTCTAATCCTTCTTCTCTACTACACCCTCATCACCTGGAGTTACCAAATCCGCCTCATTCCTTCGATTTCAAATCCCCATCTTGTTTATCTCCTCATTCGGATTTTTTAGATTGTTTTCTTAATTCTAAATTCCAATTGCCTGTTGGTTCTTCTTCTTTTCATCCGGAGCCTTCGGATCTCCTCTATTGTTCCAGCCTTAAATGTTCATCTATTTCTTCTTCTCTCCCTCTGGAACTTCTGGGCTCTGCTAATTCTTCTGATTCTTCTCCGATTTCATCGGATTATTCTTCTCCTTCGCTATCACAGCGATCCAATCATTATTTTTCCATTTCTTCTTTGCCACCCTCTCGGGCTTTCCGCCATTTCTCATGTTGTTTCTGAGACTTTAGTCCACCTTGATCTCTGTTAATCTCTAGTTCTTTTATTGGCCTTTCCTTGTTATCAGAGTCTCTGCGCCTTCGCGAGGGAGTTCTAGCCCTCACCTCTTTTCCTTTGATCCTTCTTCGCCCAGTTTGGTTGTGTCTGATGTTCCTCCGTGTCAAGAAATCTTCAAACCTTTGCTATCCTTTTCATCTTGGTCCTGCCAAGCAAGGAATACGAAGCTCACACTGATCGAAGCTCTTCAGGATGCTACTTCCACTCCATGGATCGCAAGGTATCCTTTATTTTACGTAAAAATATGCTATCATCTCTATTATGTCTATTTTTCCTACGCATGGTTACAATGCTGGTTCCTTAGTGGACTCTCCAATGCAAGACCCTTTGCCTGTTAACCTGAACTTGTGTCTCCTTTACTTCTTGGTTGATATCCTTTTTTGACACAGTTGCGTGATCTTCACCTTGGGATTCTAACCCTTTGACTTCTCATGTAGTGGGCCTAGCCAGTAGATGACCTAGCCGTTCTTTGGTAATGCAGCATAGATGGTGTAATGGTCCCCAAGCTCTTGATTGGTGGAATGCTAACATTATTTTTTGGATATTCATGCATAAATAACTGCCTCAATAAATAGGCAATGTCGATCCATGGAGATTTATTGCTTGGCATGAGGAACTTGAGATCTGGCAATTTTGCCTAGCAGTTAGGGAAGAAGCATAACTTCCTTGATAAATGAACAAGATGAATCCTAGGGAGATTAGTGTGCAGTGTTGACCTAGCCGACTAACTGACAAGCTGAGGAGATTGCATAAAATCCTCATAATATCCTTAGAAGACATGACAATTTGCCCCTTGAACATCAAATCCATCACCTCTTTGGCAGCCATACAGGTTAGCATTATTTGTGTAGAGATTCCTTTCTCTTGACTAGTCATCTAAAGTAAAACTGAGTGAGAGGTGACGAGAGCATTGACGGTAGACTTTCTAATGAACAATGTGATTACTACCGGTCTCACTTTAGAAGTGACTAGAATCAACTTGTGGGAACTTTTCTTAGCTATCATCCGTGGAGTTGTAAGCTTAATCTTTCCAAAAGCATCCGAGACAAGGACACAGACTGGCATGTGACTGACGTAATCATGATCCTTGAAAGACATGATCGACATTGGGTTATCCTTACTCGGTTCACTTTCATCTTGGGAAGTAGACCTAAGAGGCACCATTGGCAGTGTGCACCAGCTCCATGGGTGGATTGTGGCATGGAGGTAATAGGGTTAGTGGGTGCGAAGGATTCAAGGGATGTGGTAGGTGATAGTGGACTAGTGATGGCAAAGATGGGTTTGGGTGATGGTGATGGGGGCATAACTTACACAGGCTTAGGCGTAGATGGAGGTGAAGGCGATGGGCTAGATGATTTTGGTAATGGTGGTGAGGGCGGTGTTTGGATGTAAACAAGAGTAATAGAAGGGTTGCCGGATGGCACAATTGTTCTAGGAACCTACTGGTGATTAGAGGAAATATGATCCCAGTGGTAAAGGCAAGGCAGTGCAATCCCTTGACATGGATTGTAGCACCCAGAATTTTCTTAATACTAATTAAGCAGCATAACGACTATTTTCTTAATATTATATTGATTTGTGGAGTAGCTCAAATTTTAGGTAATATAAAAATATAAAAAATTTGATTTTAGTATGAGGTGTGACAACCCTCCTACCCAAGAAGATGCCATCACCATATGTAAAAGGGGATTGACATCTAAAATTAGTGAAAACTCTTGGGCGCTAGCATTAAGGCTTTTGACCAACTGAACTCTGTCTTTGTGGAGATAGAAATGCTCTTTGCTGACAACCCCGCGTTCAATCTATCGAAAGCCAAGGCTCCCAATGACTGCAATGCACTGGAAAAGAGGTGAATGCGGTGAACTTCTCCCTTGCAAATGAGAACAGTGTGGGAGGGAGCTCAAGTTCAGACAACAACTTTGGCAAGAAGTTCGAAGAAAAGGCACCAGTTATGACATTGGCAGAGCGCATGAAGACGCCTTATTCTTTCAAAAAGGAGTATAATAAGAAGCTATTTAATCTTTGTATGAAGAACAAATTGATATTTTTGCTAGAACCAAGGAAATCAGTAGATGTGAACAAATCAAACGAGCTCAATTATTGCGTATATCATTGCATGTTGGGACATACTGTCGAGGGCTGCTATATCTTTAAAAATGAGGTGGAAAAGATGATCCAGAATCGCCTCATCGCAATGCAAGGCCGAATCATCAGTCAATGTGATCCAATACTAAGTCAATGTCTTCCACATGGCGACAATCTTCTCACTCCTCGAGCCGGGGGCAGAAGAAGCTGGCCCTACTCAAACCAAATTCATGTTGTGGTACTCGAGCTGGTGACCCTCTCATCAATACTCCTTCTTGAAGGAAGACACCAATAAAATATTAGATGCTCTTCTTTAAGAGGGTCGGGTAATAGTGCATGACCCACTGGCACATTATACAAAGGTGGGGAGAAGGCATCCATCCCTTTTACTGTGAATATCACACCAGGGTGTCCCATCTCACGGGAGAATGTGAGGAGATCCAAGATTACATTAAAACCATTATTCAAAAGAGAGAGATCGATGCCTAAGGAAATTGTATGATAAGGAAATGCCTTAGAGAAGTTACTGAAAAGATATCAAAGCCGCTTTGTAGAAATCTTGCGTAGAGGGGGTCTGGTGAGGTTACAAGATGGTCTCATTTTCTACGATTTTGAATGGCCAATGCTTTAAGCAAAATCCCCGTCCAACCGAAAAGCTCAGGCCGACAATCATATTGAGCGAGGCACCAAGTAGCGCTCAAGACAGACCTTTGAGCAAAGCCAGAAAGCCAAGACTCAAGAGGAAAATCCTAAATGAAGCTCCGAGCAAAACCAGAAAGGCGAAGCTCAAGTTAAGAACTACAAACCAAGCTCTGAGCAAAGTCAAAAAGGCGAGACCAAGAAAGAGCATCCTAAGTCCAAATTTAGGGGATACATTTAATCACTTTATGGCTCCTAAGGAACGTCCAAATGATATTGGATGGTCACATGGAGTTATGTTGGATGGCAACCGTAGTTGTTGGCGTTACAACTATTGCAAAACAACATAGGGGAGGAGGTGTGTCCCAATTGAAGAAGCAGCAGGAGGAGTAAGTGCGGGATACTCTAAGATTGCTAGTTTCGCCCATGTGCCTAGAGATGTGAAACTTGCAATGGCCAGACATCTGTGGGAGAAGAGAGTTGACATGTAACAAAATGAAAAAAAGAAGAAAAGGGATGAAGCGGTGCTCAGCAGAAGAGCAGGTGACAGCGACGATGATGAATGCATGTGGACACCCAGCGACGAAGAACAACAAGTGAGTACTACCCAGCCTAATATGTATGTCATGGTGAATGATCCATACGAAGCGCAGTTCCATAAGACACTGCGCTTGAGTAGAGATGAGACAGCACATCCAGAGAAGACGAGACTCCAAAAGTGTGAGGCAGTAAGGACTGGAGCATCAACGAGTGGTGGCTCATCTACTACTTGACAACCACGGGGCATCAGGAGTTTCATTACTGGTGACTCAAGTTCACAAAGAAAAGGACACAATCGATCAACATTGAAGATGTTGAACCCATGCACTATCCTGAGAGCATGGCAAACAAATGAGAATGGATGATGCATATGGCCAGAAGGGGCCAAAATGAAAACTCGGACAGGCCGTTGTAAAATGGTGGCACCATATGGGATTGCCTTTCAATGCGATCAATAATCCTTACTACAAGTCAATGTTCCAAGAAGCACAAGTTCTTGGGTTACACGTGCAACCACCTACATCGAGAGAGTTGGTCGGCATATATCTTGATGAACAAGTTGTTAAGATCAAGAGTTATGTGAACTCCTTCAAACAGAAATGGTCAAAGTATAGAGTCACACTATTGTGTGATGGATGGTCAGGTACCACTAAAAGTAGCCTGATCAACTTCCTTATTTATTGGATAGACATGTATTCTTTCACAGGTCGGTGGATACGTCAGGTCAAGTCCACGATTACCAGTATATTTTGTCATTGATGGTACAAGTGGTGAATGAGATCGGAGAGGAGTACATTGTTCAAGTGGTGATAGAAAATGGCTTGAACTATAAGAAGATTAGGGAGGAGCTGATGAGGACCAGCCAACACCTTTTTCTGGACCCCCTATGCAGCACACTGTGTTGACATGATGTTGAAAGAGATTGGTCAGCTTCGTATAGTCAAGTCTGTGGTCGAGGTGGCACAGAAGGTCACGAAATATATTTACAACCATACACCTGTAGTGGAGTGATTCCCCCATCCTTTCCCTGAAAGGGTGGGTGCTCTCCTGCAATATAGATACGGGTATATCTTTATGGGAGTTATCGAACTGCTGCTAACCACCACAAATAAGAACATGCATCCAAAACACAAAAGAGAAGAGGCAAAAGAAAATGGTTTTCCATTACAAAAAGGGGAACGGTTACAAGCGGAGCCCTTAAGAGGGGTGCATTACAAAGTATGAAGCAACTAAGGTCATCGGAAGATGTCCTCAAAGTCAAGAAGTCTGACGGTTGGAGCCGCTCTTAACTCGTAAAGGCGAGCTTCTTTTTCTTGGAGGCAGACTGATTTGTCCTATAATGATTCCATCTGTCCCTCCAGCAAAGCTATCTCCTCAGCACTTTGGGACTGCATCATCTCCACTAGAGGCAATTCAGCCTCAAGAGCACTTAATTCTGCTTGCAGTTCGTCCATCCGGCTACGCACAAGTTGTGCACGAGCAGATGAGGCCTCCAGTCGGGTTCTGTGCCCCTGAACATTGGAATTCAGATCTTCTAGCCCGGACCCGCAATCAGCTCTTTGCAGCTTAAGGGCCGCCAACCTGTCATTCACAATGCACCCCAAAAAGTCCCGACGATTTACAGATTTCAACAACAACAGCACCCGCTGAGTCCATACCTCCAAGGGGCTGCCCAATGCTTGTAAGCCAACTGTTTGTCACTCGGCCACCTCTTTCAGTTGTAAATAAGTCAATGCTGGTTGAGACTCCACCACCCGACGTAACATCTCCAAATTCTGCCAGATAAAGTCTTCTGATTATGTGAAGCCAAGCGAAGCTGCTAGAGCCACTTCGAAGGTGACTTCACTATCAATGGTTGTACACAAGCCGATGTCTGGCTTGGATGATGAAGATGGAATGGTCATTGGGGCAGGTGAACCGGACACTTCAGCAATCTTCTCCTGAACTGCTATCTTCTCTATGGTCGAATCCTCAGGAGCTACTCCCCGACTAACTACTGGAGATGGCAGAGACTCTTATTCCATTGTTCGTATAGATGAAACTGTAAGTTTGGGTGCAACAGTCAATATAGTAGTCGAAACAAAGGCAAAACCTCTAGCTGGATCTACTTCGGCTCGTAGCTCTAAAGCCCGCACTGGAGTAGAGCTTTCCCCCAAAGAGCCCAGCTCCAATGATGATATATCAGTTGTTGATTGCACCCTCACTAGCACGGGGCGAAGTACGATAGTCACCCCTGCAGAGGCTACAGTCACAGGAAGCAGTGCAGCCAAGGCCTCCGAGGAAATAATGTCAGAAGCTGGTATCAAAATAGGGTCGGTGATGCAGGTCAGACTGGAGACCCGCCATGCCATATGTAACACCCCAAATGAAATGTACATATAATTATGCGTAGTGCTGGAAATGAATTAAAGAAATAAAACACAAGCGAGACAAAAGTCCACGTCACTTTACTTAAATCCTGTATAACAAATAGGCTTAGCATTTAAAACCCAATACAGTAAAGGCCTTAACCCACATATAGGGCCTTATGTACACAAGAGTAAGGGAATGTGGCCTTATACTTAACCGATGTAACGAGTGTTAGCAACACATTAAACCTCTAGTACTCTGTTCGAACAGGGATGATCGGTGCATGGAAGGCTTAGGGTTTTTTGATAAAACAGAGAAAGCGGCTGCGAACATGGCAATAGGGAGATGTACATGGAAGTTTTAAACCCTTTAGGATAGTTACGTGGGAAACATAGTTACCACTAGGATTCTTAAGCCATCAAAGGACTCTTTCCCTATAAATAAAACCCATGATCAATCGATAGAAGTTGTTGTTGCTACTATTGTTCGTTCCATCGTCGTCCTCTGCTTCTTCCTGCTGTTGTGAGAGAAGAAACTCTACTTCCTCTTCTCTTGTTGAGTCTATTGTTACTACTAGTGCGAGAGGAGCCTACATCCTCTTCCTCTGTTGCCATGAAGAAGCATCTACTTCTTCTTCGTATTCTTGTTATTGCTATTACTACTACAGTCGTATCACCTGCTGCCTGCTATCTGTTCATCAGCTACTGCATATATTCTTCTTCTTCTCTTTGTTCCGTCATCTCGACCAAACCAAAGAGGTAGGTTTTCTCAAGATTCTAAGCCTAATACTATAGTAAGAAAGCACTACATGCATAAGACATCTATTATCATCCTGAATCTTGCTTTCCATGATCCCGTTCTTAATGTTTTACGTAGTTATCTCTTACTATTTCATATAAAAATAGTGACCAGAGTAGTGGCCGCTTATTAATGAACGACCGCGCAGAAGGTCGCCAATCATGAATTTGTGAAAATCTTCTAGCCGTCAATTAATGAGCGACCATCACACTGACACTAATTCATTTAGTGCAATTAATAATTAGCACATGTTTAAAATTAAATAACTATGGAACCATGAATATGAAATACATGTCATGTATATTTCTGGATTCCTCATTTTTTCTCTACTTGTTCATGCCATCAGTTTCCTAAAATTCATCATAAACATCAATATGCTACTGTTCATGCTAATTTAAAAGAAATGAACAGTGATTTGTGTCTAGATATGTACCTGCCCGATGCTTTAGGATTTGTATATGCAAAAGAATGAGAGACTGTTTGAACAGTCGCCTACATTGTCTTTGTAGGGTAAGTAGGCAGTTTTACGACGTGCCTAGGTCGTTTAAGCCAGGGAGTCCGGACTAGGAGGGGGTAATTTACCTATCCGCACTTTGACTTAAACTCGTTAAAGTGAAGGAGTGAGCAGTTTTAAGACTTGCTCAGGTCTACGACGCTTAGGCGGCCTGGCGAGCTTCGTCGCCGGTGTCCACCATCGCAGGGTCTTCGGTATCGCTTTCTTCGGGCTTCACGCCCTTCAGAGCGTTGACGTATTCAGTCGGGAGGCCCAACTTCTGGGCGGCATCCCAAGGATCGTTGCCAACCATTCGGAGCATCATCGCTAGACCACGAACCTTGTTACGGTCGTCGTTGACAATGACTTCCTTCCGGGTTTCTTCGCCGTTTTCACCGACTTCGATAACGTTCTTCGCCGTCGCCTTCCTCTCAAAGAGGTTAGCGATGTCGATAACCCGCTTCTCGGCGGCGTCGATGTTAAACGCTTCGAGTTCACGGGTGTCCGCGTTCGCGATGGCGTCCCGGTTATACCAAGGATTGGCCTTGATACCTTCGACGTTCCAATCGTTATACCCGGCGTCATCCGGCTTACGGAGAGAAGCCTTCATAGGCTTGCCCCGACCTTGCGGCGTCACCCGGATAGGCGAATATTCGGCAAAGTGTTTGATGACTTCCGCCCGACGCATTTCCTGTGGGATAGCGTCCACGAGACGGCCAGCGCCGGTGCAATCACCAAAGGTTTTGGCGTGTTCGATGCACTGGATGATACCCGTCTGAATGAGATCACGAACCTTTTTCGTTGCCGAACGAAGGCTCTTGATCGTGGCGTTGATAGCAGCGTTGGAAGTTGCCGCCGTCATCTCACTTGACTTACGATTAGTCATTTTTCGGTTTCCTCTTTCTGAAATCAGAGATTGATACGAAAGGGGTTATTCCGAATGATTGCCCCTTCCGCACCTACACTAGTTCAGCGTAGGAATGAACGCCCAAGGAAGGCCCTAGGCGCTCCTTGCTAGGCTGAAAATGAACCTAGCAATACCGAAGACTATTTCTTGGATAGCTTGTGACGCAACCCCTAGGGCTGTGTTAGAGCCTATTTAACACGGATAGTTATTGTGCTTCCTGTTGCCCCTGGCTTCCTAGGCGTTGAAGTGTTTAACGAAACGAAGATTTGTTCCGTCTACTTCCCAAAGACTAAAAGCCTTTGCTTTGCCTGTTGATAGGTTGCTTTCTCCTACTTCCATGATTTTAGCAACATCCTCATCCATTTCAGGAATAGGATAAACGGTGTTTCCGGTTTCGTTAATTATGATATACTTGTGGAGTCAAAGGGGTCGCGAAAAGGTCTTCCTATAGGGAGGCACCCTATTTCTTCATGGCTCCCAAATGGTGCCAGGCCATGTTGCATGCAACAATCTTCATGCCATTCTTTTGCCTGGAGATCTTTCTTCTTATTTGACCTGGGAAGGTCAGTCTTTCAAACATTGAAATTCTCCTTCGTTCTCCCTCCCACTAACAGGGGGTTTTATCGGCCTCACAGTTCGGCCTATCTTCATGTCTGTTGTCATCTACAGACGATGCCATTTTTCTTTCTTCTTCTTCTTCAACTTCCATTGGCAAATATCCTTCTTCTTCAGCTGCAGCCACTTGTAGCAAACACTACTGGCCAAATGAGGGGTTCCCCAAGCCCCTAAAGTAATTCCTAACCATATTGGCCATTTCTTCTTTGTCACGTCCTTGATGGAGGATGAGAGATAGTTGTCGGCCTCGCACCGAAGGCATGTAAGCCAGACAGGCTCTCTCCGTTGGCTGGTTGAATCTTCTCCCAATAGCTGGGACATTGGCTTGCCTGACACAGGCGTTGAAAACTTCTCGACGTGGAGCATCCACGGCCGTTTGTTCTTCTTTCGTGGCCAAGCCCCTCTCACTTCTTCTCCTGGCCTTCTCCGATTTGGGATTGTGGAGGTAGATGGGTGCTTCTTCACAGGCAGGTTAGATCTGTTTAGGGACCTACACTTGTTTGAACTTCTTTGGCTATAGGGCCAGCTCCTTCTGGCCTCGGCGGCCGCCTTCTTCCCTTTCAGCTCTCCTCCCGGATAGAGCTTGGAAGGAGTTGGGCATAGGGATGGTAGGGACCACCCGATCTAGAATAGCTTGGGCATCGTGGCCGTCTAAGAAGACTCGGACACCCCTAATGAGAATGGATTTCCCAGACACGGAGAGACGCCCGGCAATAGTAGTGGCAGTATTCCTCCGGAAGCTCCTCTACTGCCATCCTCTGAGCTTCCTGTTGTGGATGGGGCGAGCCCCGTGAGTGATGTAGTGCACCATGCAGCTGGTGACTTGAAATGGGCCTCTCAGTGGGCCTGCATAACATCGGGCCTCCTGGACCTTGGGCTTTTTGTTAATCTTCTCCCCGCTCAGCTCCAAGGACTCCACTTGTAACAGATCGGCGAAGGCAAGCCCCAAAAATTTGGGGAAGCCAACCACCATTGGGAATGTGCCAAAAATTGTGGGCACTTCCTGGTACCCGTGTACAGCATGGCCAGCAACAACTGTGGGGCCAAAAGTGAGGGTAGCAAGTCCTGTCGCCATTATCATTTCCTGCAATACACAAATAGGCAAATTATCAGTATTCTTAGGCCTCATCAGTTGACATTACGGTCCCCGCGGCTGCTTCCCGCCGTGGGATCTCTGGCAAGGTCGCCAGCTTGTCCACGCTGACGTCGCCTCCCCCGGGTCGCTCCACTAATGCATCTGGGGCAGGCACCTCCCCGGCCTTCGGCTGGATTTGCTCCTACAAGTTAACCAAATAACAGAAGACAAGATCAGAGGCTGGCCGCAAGGGGGGGTCCGTATGAACCAGCTTATACTTACGAAATTCTAGCCTGAAACCACTTCGTCGGAAGAGTAGTCATAGTCTACCTTCTCGCCCGACGAAGACTCGATCGGGACAGACTCCTCCCTTGTCGGCGAGGGAGCTTTCGTCTCAGAGTCAATAGCCTCCTCTCCCTACGGACTCGGCAATGGTGACTTCCCAGATTTTAGCCTCTGCCTCGAATACGCCTTCGTCAACTGGGAGACCTTGCGGGCCCACACCCACCCAAGGAGGGGTGCGAGGGGAGCTGCCAAATGAAGAAGCATCTGGGTGAGATGAAAGTCTTTGGGCTCTCACAAATGAAAATGTTAGCCATGCCAATGAAAATAATTACCCCGCTCGGTCCTCGCGGCCAAAGGCGGCCCAGGGATTGTCTTCTCGACCGAAGGTGCAACCCCATGTGCTGCAGCATCACCCACATCCGGAGTAGGAGCAGGTGCTAGCTCCTCCGCGGATACTAAAAAAAGAAACCGGCATAAAGGCCTTATCCCACAAGGCAGAAAGGTGTTAAGTGGCACTGCTGGACAGAGAATCTAACCTGTGGGCTGGCTTGGCTCTGCCTGAGTGACCGTGAACACGGCTGCGAACTTCTTAGCCTTCGCCTTCCTCTGCTCCAATTCCTGCCGGCTGACTAACTCGGTGGAGACTATCACAGACTCCACGTGCAATCCCAAATGCGTCTCCTCTGCATCGACTGAAAGGAAGAAACGCGTGTGTTGTGCATGCATAGAGACCTCAGCCTGGGAGGTGACTAAATCCTCAAGAATATCAGTAGCCCAAGAACCTTACCTGCGGGATGGCTTGGTTCAGTCTGAGCCACGGCAAATTGTGCGAAAGAGGAGATGGAAGGAGGAGGGGAAGCTAAAGTGGTCCGAACAGCCTCCACCCTCCTCTGCTCAACCTCCTTTCGCCTGGCTATTTTGGCGGCCGCCAACGCCTTTTCTACAGGTGACCCCTTTTGAGGTCCTTTGGTGGCTTTGGGCGAGGCAGTTGGAGTGGACGGTGGCTCCGACCCGACCCAGGCCTCACCTACATCGGGGGTCAGCGAGGGCATCGGTTCCTCCCTAGCTGATGGACAAAAAAGAAGAGCAAAAGCACCCAGGTGTAAGCAACCAGTTCTGACACAGAAATAGACTCCACCTGGAAGATGCTTTTGACAAAAGACTCTCACCTGCGGGTTGGCGCGGTTCGACCCTACTGGCCTCGAATTCCTCAAATGATGGAACTGAAGGTGGTGGGGGAATGGTCTTTGCAGCCTTGACATCCTCCATCTTCTGACGCTTAGTCTCCCGCCGCCCTACAGCCTTTGCCTCATCCAGGGACTTCTTCACGGGCGATCTTGCCTGGGACCTCTTTGCGGGCGGAGGCAAGGGAGTTGTGGTCGGGACCAGTGGCACCACCTCGAAATGCGTCAGCTTCTCTGCCTATCGGAGGAGGTTGCGATACGTTGCCATCTGCGTGCTGTCTGGATGATCTGTAAAGAGGAGGGACAGGAAAAGTGAAAAATTGATTAACATCCGGCACCCTGAAAGAGGCAGCCATGAACGCAAAGGAAGAGAAATGGCAAATACCGTGTGGGCTGGTATAGAGCCATAGTAATATCGGCCAATAACTGAGGGACGGCTCTTTGTCACGTCGGGCGGCCTCTCGGACCAGCCAGCACACATCCCCGATCGTCTGGCAGCGATCGGCAACGATGGCTAAGTCCGCGTGTTTCTTGGCAGACAAATGGCAGAATAAGTTGAAATGATCCATCCCCCATCCTTCAGCATAATGGTAGGTGACGTGCAGACGCTGGCCCAGGATGGCCGCTGGCCGAGCTTCAATTGTCAGCCCATGCACCCACAGAAGGACATAGAACCAGGTGGTGCCTTTATAGTTCTGCGGCTTCTACTCTTCCCTCCTCACGAATGTGCGGTAGGGGTAGATCAGGTCCTTCTCAGCCCGCCAACTGGTTGCGGGGGTGCCTTCCTCTTCTGCCGGCAGCGGATAATTAACTAGCTCCAGGCAGTCAGATCCAATGCGACAGAGGTGCCGCAGGGTCTTCTTAAAGTCATCCTTCACCACCGTAGGCAGCTTGGCCTGTGGCGCCGATTTGCCCTCTCAGGCCGCCTTGCGGGTGATCACGTAGTCGGCCACATCCTTACTTTTGCCACGCCACAAGCGTAGGAGGTGCTCCGGGTCGATGTTGAGGACGGGCACTGGCTACCGACTCAGGAACCTTCTTTTCGCCCCGTCCCAGTAGTCGGTCTTGTGTGACTGATAAAAGGCCATGCGGGCATTCCACCACTTTACATATTCGGGTGTCACCCGAGGGACGCGACTAGGGGCTAGCACTATGAAGGTGGCGGCGTCTGCCCGGTGGAAGAAGTCCCACCAGACTCTGGCAGTCTCTTCAACCAAGCCTCCCCGAAGGGTCCACATCACCAAGCCGAATTGGGCACTGTGTACAGGAATGTGCTAGTCATAGCCAAAATTTTGACCAAAGTGGAAGGGGTAATACGGCTCCAGTAGCAACATCTCCCCTTTTCTGAACGACAACATGATGGGACGGATGGACAACACCCAGTCCCTTAACTCGGGTTTCAGCAACGGGCGAACCACATTTTCTTGACTAATCGGGTGGACGTACTTCTCCACCTGGTCATCCTTGCACTCTCTCCTGCTATTCACCAGGGGGCTGGAGTGAGCAGTCAGTGCCCAAAAATGGATAGTCCCGATGACATCTTGAGGGACTGTTGTCAATCGGCCCCGGATATCATATAGCCACAGAGAGGTCGGGCCCGGTTCAACGCTGGCAAATTCAAGCATCCGCAGCATGAGCCCCCAGTCCTGGATAGCACGCAGGGCAAACTCCGAAAACAGAGAACAGACCCACGCATTGAAGAAATGCAACGGGCACACATACCGAGCCTACCGTGGGAACTGGTGGGTGCTGATATCCCCTAGCACCCTGTATATTAGGCAAAGGGTAGTTGGACATAGAGACAGCTTGATCCCCCACGCCATCTGGCACACCGGGTAAATCGCATCTAGCCGGATCACTGTTTCGTCTCCATACGGCATTGTAAATGAGCACAACCAGTACGTTAAATACACTGCGTAGTGCGTTAGGGGATTGATCGCCATCGGGTTGGGCCTGCTCTACTGCCCCCTGGAGGGAATCTTCGCATCCGTCTTGGGCTTCGCACGCTTCTTGGGGGCAACGACGGTGCTGACGCATGGGAAGTCCTCTTACTGCTTCGGCCCATCATAGAAATATTGCAGCCACAGGGTCATCCTGATCCTCTTTCTGTCCCCGCGGCGAGACTACCTTTCACCATGGGCCGACTGATATAGCTCTCGGTACGCCTTCATCAGGTACCGGTATGAGTATCCTAGAGAATAGTTTTCATTTTTGTATTTGTAGGAGTTAGCAGTAGCACCAGGAGGATATCTAGCAAGAAACACATTTGCCCACCTCAGGTTGCATCTTTCCTTCCCAAGCATTCATATGCAGAATGTTCGATTTCTATAAGACTCATATCATCAAAGACAATGCTACTTAAGTTAGTGGGTAAGGGTAATCATTCTAAAAATCTCATACAACCTACGTCGCATCATGTTATTAAAAAAAAGTGCTTCAACTGCGTTTTCATGATTCATGCTTTTATGAAAGAGACTCTGGAATAAAGAAGACTAAGGAGAAGGACAATGGAACCTTATTTGATGTAGCCCTAGAAAACAGACTGAGAATCTCTTAAACTATTAGCACCTAAAAAAATCATCACTTGCACACTAATGAAGCAGTAAGACAAGCCTTCTGTTATTTTGATATGGTGTCTGATACTCTGCATCTACTAGTGAAGTGACATTTTTAAAATGCTATCCGCCCAGTTATCTATCAAATATGTGCAAAGCACATTGTTGAAAAAAAAAGAAAAAAATATGAAAAATACCCTAGATCTTAGTAACTGATGAGGTTCGTGTCAAACAGTGAAGGGATGTGCAACACCCATTACTCCACAAGAAGTGTTCTTGGGATGTCAGTGACGTCCAAGATCAGGGCACAGTACAGAAGATAGCTCCACAGCATGTTGTTCTGTAAGCTATCACAACTGAACTTGAGACTGGAGAGAACAAGCTACATCTACATACCTTGGAGCTTCATTACTGAATCGTCTAGGGACTGCATGGCATGGTTCCACTCATTGCGGTTCTCTATGCCCGCCATGGTCTGCCTGAAGGTGATTTTGGGGTAAGACCCCAGTTCACGCTCATGGGACTTGAGTCTGTGGTGATAACACACACTCACCTTTCGGAAGGCTGAGATGGGTCGATTTGGCATGTGTGCTTTTGGGGGTAGTAACGGGAAAATGTAAAGAATGATAGAAATGTGTAGAGGTGAGTAGTCTATGGTTAGTCATTCTAGGAGCACACGACACACGTGAGGTGGGTCAACTAGATGGCAGTGATGTGCAAGAATGACTAGATTGTGGATAGCTGGACAATGCAGACATGCCAGTCAATTTCTCAATGATCACCTGTAACACCCTGGATCTTTGGCGGATCTTTATTAGGTCCTACTGAATCTTTAGTGGTTTTCGGATTCTTTTAGAAGAGTTTCGGACTGCTTTTGTAGCTTCCGAGTTGAGAACACTTTGCCCTATTTATCCTTCAGTTCCTCGACTCGTGGTCGCTGCAGTCGCATCGTACTCTTCGCCAGGATCGGTGATGGTGATGAGGGTCCGGGATGGGACCTCGCTGCTCCGGGGATTGGCTAGCTTAAGGTTGAACCCCTAAGGGTCGTGGGATGCCCACTCTCGAGGGCGGCCAGCACGCTGAGGGTGTGAGATGTAATGGCTCTCTCGCAACTCGCCCGCGGTAGTCACTCAAATATTAGCAATTTTAAGGTCAAGCACTCAACTCACCGTCTGAAGGTCTACTAGCAGCAATACTAAGCTAAGCAAAGAATGAACCAGCAAAGAAGTGTGGTCAGGGGCTCACTTGATCGGCATAAAAACACCGATCCTGACCGGAGACGCGAGCGGGGAAGCGTGACTACCCGCACGCCACGTCGATGATGCTTCGATCGATGACCTGGTAATACATTCACTACTCCCTCGCATAGGGGTTGATCAAGGGGTGAGGGAATTAACTATTACAACCCAAACTACTTCCACGCAGGGAGGGGCTATAAGCTGGCCAGGCGGGGTGGAGGTGCTAAGTTAGAGGCCGACTGGACGAACCCCGTCGGTTCTGTTAGCTTCTAAAATAGCTTGACAGGGGGTCAAAGATGGCGCCGCCATAGACTCTGCCGAGCTAAGAAGAAGCCAAAACCAGAGCAGAAACTTCCTAGGTTGGCCCAGGAGGAAGCCTAAATTTTGAGGGAATTTCTTGATGTCGTCGGTGGGTGGGGTAGGGTCTGGATCAGGGCCGAACTACTCTGACTCTGACTGCTCCCAGAGGGCTGCTAAAGGAAGATGAAGGCACCACGAGCACTCCTAGGGTCCGATTATTGTTGGTCCAGAACCTCTGCGATCTTGGTCGAGTCTTCTTTGAGCGGGGACCAACGAGGCCATCGTTGGAGGTCGGAGCTAACTGCGATGACTAGATCAGTGGAAGGATGTCGGACCAGGCTCTGGGGAACTGACCTTGCGCACCTCGGGGAGAAAATCTGGAACTCTTGACTCCAAGCTCCAAAAATTCCTCTGCTTCTTGGGGTCGACAGAGGGCTTGGGGAAGATCACCTCAGCCAAGTTTCACGCCTAGATCTGTAAGGGAGTGGCCGTGGTCGCACTTGATCTGGGGCTATGGTTCTCTGTTGGGGTAGTCCTGTGCAGTCGAGGAAGGATCGCTCTCACGGATGGCTCGGTGCTTGGATGATGACGAAACCACCTCATCTGGAAAGCTCTCTGGACGTCCTTTCCAGAGGTATATGACTTGCCACTAGAAAGCTCAGGGAAGGACCAGAGACAATGCTGCTTCAAGGACCCTTGCTTGCTGCATGCGAGCTGAGGCAGGGTCTACAACTTGCTGATGGGAAATGGAGAACAAGAACCCCCGGCCAATCTCCCGATCGATCATGACATGACTTATGCGGAATAGCCCAGCTCTTCTTCTTTTCTTTTCTCTGTGACGTGAAAAGAGATTGGCAGCTGGTTTGCTAATCAATGATATTAACCCTTCCACATGAAAAGGTTGGGTTTGCTAGCTAGTGATATAATTTATGAATAATAATCTAGGCAGGCTTTAATTCTTTCTTTTCTCCCCATGCCCACTACTCCCTTGTTCTTGCCTGTGAAGATAAGGTTGTGCACACGGACCCAACTACTCGGCACGGCAGTGTTTTAGAGTAGCACACTGCACACACACACACACGCACGCACGCACGCACGCACGCACGCACCGATTAATTGGGCAGTGTCCAGCATATAAATAAAAGGAATACATGAGCACAAGTCTGGTGGACGAGTTCTATATAGTAATGTTTTAATCACCCAGCTAAGCTGAGCTGAACTTTTGGACCACAACCAGCTAGCTGGTAACGAGTACTCATATATATGAGCGAGCCGGAACTTGAAAGGAGCAGACTTCTCTGTTGAGCACGACGACGTTAGAGGTGCAGCCATACGTATGAGCCATCTGTTCCAAGGGTTTTTGTCCGGAGAGCAGCCACCTAATTAAGAATTATCTGTGAGGAGGATAAAACTTCGGTCCATATAGGATCCATTGCGGCAGGTCCGCTTCGGTTAGGCCTCCACAACTCTTGAAACGGATCTCGACATCTACAGCCAGTGACAGACACTCCAGGATAGATCGTCCTCAGATTCGTCAATGCACGAAGGGCGTCGATCTAAGTGCAACGGATGTTGGATGACCTTCCGGCGACCAAATGTTATCTCCCACAACGTCGGGCTCAACCCCACTAAAGACGAGTACGTCTCCCGGGCGTCGTAAAACTCGTCAGAGAACTATCTGACTCCGGAGGAATGAACCCTCAAAAGGAAACTCTCCACGATCGCGGAGAGATGTTATCTCACGACTTGCGCCCTTCCCTGTTAAGGGATAGGCCCTCACCACCAAGACAACTCCCTATAAATGGGACGTACAAGTAGAGACATGGTGATTCACCAAGAGAAACATGCTCAGCCCCAGACAGAGGAAAAGAGAGACTGACTTGTTGCTAAGAGAGTAGTTCATACAGAGGGCCGACTACCTTATGAGCACTCTTATGGTCCAGCGAGCACTCTTTAAGCTTCCATTGGTCTCTGCGAACACTCTCCCGAAAGATGGGAGAAAACCTCCTTCACCACGCCCTGGGGCACTTATTGCTATGTCGTCATGCCATTTGGATTAAAAAACGCAGGTGCCTATAAGCCCCTTCCCCAATGCCCCATAATAGATTCTTTTTGTGCATCCAATGTGCATGCTCTCTATTCGATTAACGTTCATGCTTTTCTCTGAGCTCAGCATAGACATCCTGGGGAGCTGGGCATTTGCTCTCTCAACCACGTTAATCAGTTGTGAGGGCTATGGCACCATCCTAGACATGCTCAAATCTCCATTCCTCCTTGCATTCCCCTTCATTCAACCCCAGGCTATCAGGGAGTGGCTGCCCATTTCATACCGATCACCTCGGCTCTTATGCCAATCACATACGAGCACTCTTTGTTTACTCAAATGCCTAGGGGAATTTTTTCCTTCAAGAGCTCCATACATGTATACCTGCTGTGTCCTACTATCATCTGAGTCAGTGGCGGATTCCATCTATGTAGTCTATACTGCAATCAACTTTAGCTCCCATCCCTCACAGGTCAGCGCATGGGTCATATCCCTATCCCAACAGCGCATGGGTCACACATGTCTCCGGACGGTGAAGTACAATATGAAGAAGTACACGTTTGGAGTCCATCTCCACATAGGGATGTGGACGTGTCCACTTCTAAAGGACCGGTCCCAACTATTCATGGTGACAGGGTGCTACTGCCCCTGTCTGATGACAGAACAAAGGACGGTGGCCTGAGCCACGCTCTGGATTTCTCTAAATATAGCCCTTCCATGCTCGCATTACTATATGAGCAGCAGCAGGAGATTAAAAGGTTAAAGAAGCAACTAGCTGAAGTGACTAGATGCCTGTCCAAATTAACAAGCGACATTCTTGCCCAGCAATGCAATCCTACAATGTTGAAGCATTCTCCCATAACCAAAGCGGAGCTGTTTATGTATCGACAGGGAGATGATGAACCTGTCCTGGATTACATCCAAAAGTGGAGAGATTTTTGTGCAAGGTGCGAGCCTCCACTGAGCCACGAGGCTACTATCCCGATCTGCAAACAAGGTCTGATGGAAGAAATTTAGCAAAGGATAATTGGCATCAAAGTCCAATCCTTTGACCAGCTCAATACGTTGGTAGCCGATGTTGAAGCCTTTCTGGAAAAGTATTGCCCCACTACCACTGCGGCGAGACAAGATACTAGATCTGAAGGTGTTAACCTTGATGCTTTCGAGCAAATGAGGATGAGAACCTAGGAGGTTGTCAGATCTCCGACCAGCAAACCTGTAAAGCAAATTCCCTCATTGTAGGAGAAGATGAAGAAGCCCTACTCCTTCCCGAGAGAGAAGGCACGGGTGATTTTTGAATGGACTTGTCATTATGACAAGATTACTCTACTGGAACTCAAGAAGTTGGAGAGGGAAAGAGATTCTTATTTTTTTGTTTTATTTTGAGGAGAATAAGAGAGAGAAAGAGAGAAATTAGAAGGCCAAGTGAGAGAATGACGAGAGCGCGTGGCGCCCCTCCGTCAGTTTGGCTCCTTCTCCATTGGTAACCTCTTTGTTTCCCTAGTAGAAGAGCGTCGTGCTGCCGAGGCTGAGAGGAGGTTGGTTAGGAATGTGATTAGTGACAAGAACAGATGTGCTTTCCACATGCCAGCCCTACCCTCTTTCAACCTCCGGGAAGTAGGAGACGGGGTTTACTTGCTAGTTGGGCTAAGGGTGCTCCAGAAATGGGTTTTGGATGATTCCCATGTTTGGCTGCTGCTGTTGGGCCTGTTGAAGTTGCTGCTATGGCTGTGGTTGCTATTGTGGCTGTTGTTGTTGCTATTGTTGTTAAGGTATTCTGGCTTTTAGGGTGGTGATATATCATTGAAGAGTGATGAAATGCATTTTTCGGTACGAGGGAGGCTTGCTAGAAACCGCACGCATGAGAGAGAGAGAGAGAGAGAGAGAGAGAGAGAGAGTCACGTGTGTGAGAAAGATCACGGTCAGATTTCAATAAAACCATGGCTCCTTAGTCACGTGTGTGAGAGAACTGACTCTTCTCTTCTCTTCATTCCATACCAAAAACTAAGGAAATCATCTCAAATCTTGCCTGAGATGTCGCGATGCCTGATTTCAGATGTAGGCTCTTGTTGCGAGCTCCCCTCCTGCACCTCGTCCTTTGACCACCATACATGCACAACCATCTTCTCCTCTCCCTCTCCCTCCTTCTCTCTCTAGCCTCCATACACACCACGTCGACACGCCCGCGCCCCACGTCCATCTCCTCACCGTCGTGAGCATCACCACGCCACCGGCCGACCTCTCCCTACTCCTCCCTCTCTCCCGGCCACCAACGTCATCCACCATCGCACCACACAACCCCCTCCCCACTGTCGCACTGCCACTCTCTCCCTTTAGCTCGACGAAACCTAGCGGCTCTCCCTCTCTCCTATCCGGTAGCCCGTCGACCTCGCCCTCCTTCCAAATGACAATAACGGAATGAAAATAACACAAATGAAACCGCCGTGAGAAGTGATTCTCCATGGGATTTGAACTGTATTGAAAATAACATAATGAAAATAACACAAATGAAACCACCGTGAGAAGTGATTCTCCACGGGATTTAACAAAAATAAAATGACAGAAATATAAATGACATGAATGAAACATACACGAGAAGTGATTCTCTGTGAGATTTAACAGAAATAAAATGATAGAAATATAAATGACAAAAATGAAAATTACACGAATGCCCCTCAACCCATTTGTATAGCCCACGTGGCTCTCATGCAGCATGAAACCAATTGAATACATGTACCCCTACTCGGGCCTCAGCTTCTTCCTGCACACGCCCAGCTCCCTCAGTCACAACGGTGCCTCAGCACCTAACTTCCAGCTACTCTAGTCACATCGAGGCCCGCGACACCCGATCGCTCAGCTCCTTCAGTCACAACGGTGCCCTCGACACTTGACTGCCAGCTCCTCCAGTCACATCGGGACCTACGGCACCTGATCACTCAGCTCCCTCAGTCACAATGGTGCCTCGACACCCGATTGCCAACTACTCCAGTCACATCGGGGCTTGCAACACCTGATCGCTCAACTCCTTCAGTGACAATGGTGCCCTTGGCACCCGACTGCCAGCTCCTCCAGTCAGATCGGGGCCCGCGGCACCCGATCGCTCAACTCCTTCAGTAATAACGGTGCCCTCAGCACCTGACTGCCAGCTACTCCAGTCACATCGGGACCCGCAGCACCTGATCACTCAACTCCTTCAGTCACAACGGTGCCCTCGACACCTGACTGCCAGCTCCTCCAGTCACATCTGGGCTCGTGACACCCGATCGCTCAACTCCTTCAATCGTAACGGTGCCCTCGGCACCCGACTACCAGCTCCTCCAGTCACATCGGGGCCAGCGGCACCCGATCGCTTAGCTCCTTCAATCACAACGGTGCCCTCGAGACCTGACTGCTAGCTCCTTCACTTACGTCGGGGCCCGTAGCACCCGAGCGCTCAGCTGCCTCAGTCACAACGGTGCCCCCGACACCCGACTGCCAGCCACTCTAGTCATATCAGGGCCCGCGACACCCGACCACTCAACAACCTCAGTCACAATGGTGCCCCTGGCACCTAATTGCCAGCCACATCGGGGCCCGCTATGCCCGACTACTCAGCTGCCCCAGTCACAGCGGTGCCCCCGGCACCCGACCGCCAGTTACTCCAATCACATCGGGGTCCACGACCCCCGATCGCTCAACAACTCCATTCACGAAGGCGCCCCCGACATCCAAATGTCAGGTCTAGATAGTGTCGGGCCATTCTAGCTCTGACGACGGCCAACAACTCCAGTCCCACCGGTGCCGTCATGGCGATGCTCACGCCGTCCAACCGCTCTAGTCTCAACAGCGCCCGGCCTCTCTAGTGACAAGTGTTGCCTACGTCATTCGGTCACCTCGGCCTTGGTGACGCCCAACTAGTCCAGTACAACGGTGCCTATGACACCCCTACTGCCCCGACCTTGACACGTCTCATGATGGGAAGACATTGCGACGCCCCTCGGGTGGCACCCTGCAAACCAAAATAACCAAGAATATAGAGTCATGAGATATCTGAGCCAGTAGACATGATCACGTATATAACATGAAGAAGTAAGATTTAATCATGTAGATGTAAGTTGGTCTTTCATAAACAAGAATGTACAAGCATGTAACCAAAAAGTACTTACATAACCTTGTAAAGGCTATGCACTAGAAAATCATTAACAAGCATGTAATTTCCATAATGAGCCTCATGGTTTTCACTCGTCTATAAAAAAAGTACTCACGATGTAATGTGACGCCATTGTTCATCGCACCCCATAGTTTTCAGCACATTTTCGGCCATCGACCGTGGGGGCTAGTGTCGAGCCCTTGGACAACGTCCGTGCCCGCCCTTGCATCTTCAAGCTACAGATCAAGCTATTTGCATGAGATAACAATAATTTCAGCCAATAATTTCAATTTCAATACTGCTATAGAGAATGCAACTTTGTGGTAGATGCGTTGGCTGGTGCTGTTGTGATGGAGGGGAAAAACTTAGAATTCTTCAACTGGCGCCAGCTACCTTGGCAAGCCAGAGGGGCTATTGTGTTGGATGTAATAGGTCTACCGGCTATTAGAACCTCTCAGACTAGGTGACCGCATCTATGGTTGGGCTATTCTTTCACTACTTTCTATGATGTATTCTCAGGGTTATGCCCATGTGCTTTTGTGAACATTTTGTGTTTTTATTATATGAATGCTACCTAGTTGTCCTGAAGGTGGAGTGAGCCCATTCCCTATCCCCTGGATAGGGGGTGCACTCTCTCCTCGGTGCTCTCAGGTAATTTATATAAAAATAAAACAAAAGGTTTCCTGACCAAGTAACCAAGGTATACAACGTTCCAAAACTGATATGAGATTTCAAAGAAGAATTAAAAGAATGTTATGCTACGGTGACATTCCGACAGCATAACGGTACATTAATTAAGTTCCATAACTTAGCATTAACTTGTTACAAATAGATTTGGGATCCCGATAATCCTAAGATCATCCAAGAACAGAATTTAGACAACCCTTAGGTCAAACCTCGGGTTATGAACCTGACAGAAAGAGACGGTCATTTACTGGTCCATTTCATGAAGAAGACGGTCAATAGATAGATCGCTTGACAGGAACTTTGCTGTCAAGGAAAGGGCCGTTTCCAGAGAAAGACGGTCACAGTCAAGCCGCATTAAACAAGACTAGCGGTCCAGTGAAGGCTGCAACTAGACTGTGTCAACCAGAATGAAGGGAAAGTCGACATTTGAGGAATTCTGAAATAATTACGGTCTTAAGGTGGCCATTTCATGACATAGACGGTTTGATCAGGACCGCTGTCTACCCTAGCTCTTCTATATTATAATGCACATACATATAATGTTGCGTTTTCTTTTGCTCAACGTGGGCAGAATGGGCCTTCATCAGCCATAGGCCTGATGATGGCATCTCGTAAACACCAACCTTGGAACGTCTCAAGTGCCAAAAAAAGAACAAAAAGAAGCACCACTGGTCGTTGTTTTGTTGAGATGTTCGTTCAAATTCTTCTCGGACGCCGGGAAGGGGAAAAACACAAGAAGGAGAACTAATCTCTTTCTATCCTTCGCTTCCGTGTCCAGCGCCGGCGCCCACGAGCTTTCAAGTGTCTGGGACCATCGACGGCAAGTTCGACCATGGCTACATGGTGACTGTGAAGATGGGGAGCGAGACCCTCCACGGCGTCCTCTACCACGTCCCCTCGTCGGGCCCGTCGTCGTCGTCGCACACGCCAGCTTCCTATAACGTCGCTGCTTGCACCCCCGCCGGGAGGACGCTCCGGAGGAGGAGGAGGGGGTGGAGGGGGCGCGATCCCGCCCACCCCAAGCCCAACAGGAGCGCCTACAACTTCTTCTTCGCCGAGAAGCACTCCAAGCTCAAGGCGCTCTACCCGCACCGGGAGAGGGAGTTCAGCAAGATGATCGGGGAGTCGTGGAGCAAGCTCACCGACGAGGAGAGGATGGTAAGGCGCGCCATTGATGCCTCTAGGTCCTTGAACACGGCAGGAAGGCGACGCTGGCGCATGCTTATCTCCGTTTCTGCCCTCCGTTCTTCCTCTCTGCAGGTGTACCAGGACTGTGGGCTCAAGGATAAGGAGAGGTACAGGAGGGAGATGCAGGAGTACAGGGAGAGGTTGAAGCTTCCTGCAGCGCATGGCACTCCACAAACACAGACATGAACTTGTTCAAAAGAGCAACAACTGGCCATAGTATTGGGACTTGGAAAGCTCAGAATTCAATCATATATACTCATTTTACTCAGATTTCTATGCCCAAGTAGGGGAGTGCGGAGAAGGGGAAGCCTTGTTAATTTCATGCAGGTTCAGCGTGTCTCAAAAGGATTGAAACTAGCTGTAGAGTTGGTGTGTTTGATTAAACTTAGTTTAGATCTTTACATACGGATGGGTGTGTCTCTGGAGGGGACAAGTGAAAGTTTGGGCCATTTGATTCTTCTATAATTAAAAAGAAAAATCTCACAGTTTACCCCTTGCAAAAGCAGCACATTAGCACCAAACAGAGGTCGAATGATCTCTTCTTTTGTCTGGGTGTGATGGGGTGTTCAAAGAGATTTGAGATTCAAACAACCCCTGGCCTTTTGAAGAAGTTATTGTAAACTTCATTAAATCGGGGTGCTACACTTACGGGACCACTATCAAACACAATGATGAATAGAAATTAAACTCAAGGCAACATATGAATTAAACTACTATAAACAAATCTGCCCAGGAGATCACTCAATGCCACTGGTACTAGACGTAGATTTGAGTCTAGAGACTCTCCTCATGCAAGGTATGAGAACACACCTTTTGATATACCAGTAAGATAATCAAAACACATGCAACCCTGTGAAGGGAGGTAGGAGAGAAGGGTCAATTACACAAGGACAAACCATAATGCAAACGAATTTTTAGGTGATTTTGTCTACTACCCACAGACCTACGTCCACCCTCACTCAACCCGAGTGAGGCTTCCCTTGCAAAGGCAAGAACGTGGAGAACACTCCACAACAACCACTATCGAACAACTTGACCCAAAGGAACACACTCTTCCATTCTTCTGAAAGCACAGAAGGAACTCGGAGGAACCGATCCTTCCTTCCTTTGATACCACAGAGGGAATCATGAACATCACCTAGCTACTCACAAACCTAGAGGATTCAATCCTCTCTTCTGATAGAGAATTGAGAAGAGATCTAGAAGGGGGAATGAATAGATCTACTACTAAAGCTTTGCAAATTAAAAACTCTCAAGCACTACACTTAGATCTAGCACTAAAGAAGGAATAATTCACCACATCGATCAGTTCAGGCAACCAAGCAAGTAGCATATATGCATAAGCAATAAAGGATGCAGTATGATAGCAGAAGAACTAAACTCAAACTTGCAAGTGATCAGAATTGCAAATAGCCAATTAATAAAAAACTAGTATCAGTAGTAGGCGGAGGTTTGATCTAAGGATCTCCTTACGCAAGGGGCGATGTCCCAGATAGCCGTAACCTATCTTTCCCACCACGTCATTTGATATACGTCATGGTTGTGAGCAATTACAAGTGACAGTTAAGAACACACACCACAAATCAGACAGTCGATTTTTTAGGTGGTTCAATTGCTACCCGCAATCTACATCCATCCCTCACTCTCCTTGAGTGAGGCTTCCTTGCTCAACAAAGCAAACAGCAGACTTAGTCTGCGACAACGGCTATAACCACAACTTCACCCCGAGGAACACCCTCCTCACTTCTTCTGGAAATCCAGAAGGGACCTGGAGGATCAACCTCCCTTCCTCTACGACCATAGAGGGAACCCAGTGAACTGCACCCTGCACCTCACACAACAAGAGGTCGGAGACCTCTCTTCCTCTGAACCTTTAGTGGGGACTCCAGAGAATACTCCCCCTTCCTCTGATAGTACTCAAAGGGAACCACGAACGAGTTCGAAACAAAGACATGTTTAAATATTTTTACAAACTGTGGCATATTTTTATATCCCAATAGAATTATTTTCTCTTTCCTTGTGATGGAATCACTAGTCGTAGCCCGACGACCTCTAGTATCAGCCCACCTTCGAGAGGTGGCGAGGTAGTCCCGATTTACGATTTGTAAGTTAGTTCCCGTGGGCCCGCTTACTTGGCAGTAGCGTCCTACTGGGGGGGGAAATTAGCTAGAGGCCTGGCTCAAGCCATTGAGCCTGTGTGTGCACACGTGGTCAGGGGTTTGAACTGACACTAATGAGTGTGACCCTGACTAGTTCTTGACTTCGGTTACTATTACGTGTCTCGCTTGCCACGTTCCAGGCTTGTGGAGATAATTGAGACGTGGTGTAAGTCGTCAGTAGACGCATCTGATTTTTTCCTACTGGTGGTCTTCCTTTCTCTCTCCTGTCACTTGGAAATGTTGAATGTTCCAGGCTTGGTAGATTTAGATTCTGACTCTCGCATTTAAATTCTTATAGCAATTGGCATCTTATTTAGCTGTCTTTAAATTGTTCATATACATGTACAGCTTTATTAACTGTTGTTTCTTCTGCCATTGCATGCTTAATTACTTCTATATATTTTATGTGTTTTAGTTGTGAGGTAGGGATCCGTGTAAACCCTTCTAAGTCTATGTTGTGAGACTCACCCTTCCTTTTCCAGGTGAGCAGTAGCAGTCGACCGCCAGTGCTTCTCGTGCTTTTGACGATAGGTCATAGGTGCCAGCAGTGGGTTGTTAGTTGGTCTGTCCTTTCCTTGTATCTTTTGGCTAGGGTATGTCCCGTGTAGTTGTTTATTTTTGACCTGGGTACAGTGTTGGACTTGTAGCGGTGGATCTGGACTATTGTATAAATATATTACTCTGATATTGTAAATTGCTTCCACTTAAAGTTCAAAAAAAAATATTGCTTTAAATTATATTACGCGTGTAATTCCAATTCATTATGCATCTCCTTAACCAACCCTCCCAACCCTTACGGGGCCTCATCAGCCTCTTAGGTGGCACCTCTGAGTTCGTGATATCGGTTTACCGGTATCCGGATCTCCAGGTTGTTACAGCTGGCTACTGCATAGTCTCCTCTGAGGCCTATGCCTACTCTTGAAGTGCCTACTGCTACACCTACCGTTGACCATTTAGCTCCTGGCATTGCTCGACACCTTTTCGGACCGCCTACCTATGCCTCCACCTGGCCTATCAACGACATCCACGAAAAGGGGTAGATGACGTAGTTGGTTGCTCCTAAAACTACTGAGGGAGACCCAGCTTGAATTGTGATGCCCTAGTCAGCTCTCGGGCATGCAAAAGGTCCACCTCCAAAATTGCCACTGTACAGAAGACCACCTCCACGTCGGCCATCCCGGATGCCATAAGCGTCTAATGAATCTCTGGCATCAAGTCAGTGATGAATTGTTGAGCTAGGAACCTTCGATCTGCCTAAGCCAGTGACGCATACCGGCTCAACTCCATGAACCTTGCCTAGTATAGGGCAACCGGCAACTCCCTGAGCCAATGCCAAAAACAAGGTGGATAGATCGAGAAAACCCCCTGGTCCTGGTATAACCGAAGTCACAACTATTGGAGGGGCTGGTGCTCCACCCTGCTCTTCTTGGGTCCCTACGGCCAGCTCTGCCTAGGACCACACCTCCCCCCTCTGTGCCATCACAGGTCCTTAAACACGCAAGGAAAATAACACGGTAAGGAAAACAGAACATCCTCATCCAACTGTTGACTACACCAGACTCTATGAACAGTTAAACACTACATTTAAGCTATATTCCTATACACTGTCACAACCTCACTCTGATACCAGTTGTAATGACCTAGGATTCAGATACCGAGTTAAACTCGATACCATTCGGATCCTATGCCACCACTCATGAGTTGGGAAGCTCGGAAGGGTTGAATTGGTGTCATGGAAGTGTATAGAAATATAAAATAAATGAAGTAATTAAAATGCTAAAATGAAAGTTTACATTTCTAAACATAAATTTTAAGCCAGATATACAAGTTCCAAAGGTATAGCTCAACAAAAGAAAAGAACAAAGCCTTGGGGCATACCTTGGGTAACAAAGCTGGCAACGCTAGGACTCTTAGGTGCTACTCACGGCCTCTAGACGACGAGGAGGCACACCAAACCTGAAAAGGAAAGGGATGAGCCTCATCTCATTAGCTCAGTAGGGGTCCCATAGATCTCCACCACAATGAAACATAACAACAAAGCAACAACTAACAAGAAATAAAGAACAGTAAAGTAGGGAGAACAGTAAGGTAGAAGGAACGACACATAAAATAACCATGCTAAGCCACCAACTATTGAAAGCCTGCACAACAATGGAATACCTTGAGTATCTAACATAAACCATGCTGAGTCGAATTCTTGCAACATAGGCTATAAGAAACTGGACCATAAGAACCTGTCTCAAGGTATCTCTCCTAGAGTACACAAGGGATAGGACTAAGCTACCAAGAAAACCCTCAATCAGTGACAAGGGAACATGGCTACGTTGTCGGGACAGGACTCTTGAGGATAGCTCACGAGTAATAGGGACATCGAGTCACCAAAACACTGAACCTCGACAACAAAAAACTTGAACCACTACTCTCAAGTGACAGGAGTACTGCCCCACTAGAAGCAAGTCTAGAAGTGTCCACTGATGACTTATACTGTAGCCTCATGTGTCACCCTACTTGCCCCAAACAGAAACTAAGACATAGTACATAGTACCATAGAATAAGGACTAGCTGGAGTCGTGCTCGTCAGCACGCGTCTGAAGCCCCCAACCACGTGTGCACACATAGACCATTGGCTCTAAGTTGGGTCCTCTAGCTAGTTTTCCCCCTACCTCGGACTCGGGCGCAAAGGCAAGGGGCCCTATGGTAATCAGCTTAAAAATCATCTACTAGGAACTAACCTCTACCACTCCTAGGTGGGTAAGCAACTACGTGCCCAGGTCAACTACGTCTAGTGGGAGGATCACTAAAAGTGAGAACTCGTTGAAGAAGCAAAAACCATTGGAGTTCCACCAGTTCACACTAATCCATCACGAGGTGGCTTGGCATCATAAAAGTAGGGAATAATTTACTGGGTAGCTAATCTATCTACTGTCGATGCACACAGCATAGACTAGGGCCACTAGTAGCATGAAATTGCAAAAATTTAGGTGACTGGCATGTTGGGCTTGGGCACCCAACCCACTGGCTACCTACCCTCCTAGGTGGCCACCCTAGTGGCCGCCACTCCAGTGGCTAGGGTGGCCAGCCCACTGGCTACCTAGAAAGCTTGGGCGGCTAGGGGTTTGGCTACCCAACATATAGACCCTGGGCCGCCATGCCCCATTCGCCGCCCAACACTCTAGGCCAGGAAGCCAGACCTCTGGCCGCCCAAACACCTGGGCGCCCAGCTCCCTATGTGGCCAGTGACTTGGCCACGCAACTAGGCAAAGGCGACAGCCCCACTGTGTAACGCTCGTGCCTTAATGGATCCGTAGTGGCTCGGACCCGGAGTCGATGCTGTGAGTTCTGTCGATTTTTACAGATTTTTTGACTATTTTCTGGCATTTTTTTGAGGGAGTTAAAGTATTTTAATAATTAATATGAGGATGACGGCTCTACACTACACTACACTGTTAGTGCAATCCGAATGGTCCGCACGAAGTAAAAAAAAAGAAAAAGAGAGAGAGAAAAAAAGAAGAATGAATGCAAAAGAAAAGAAGAAAGAAATTTATGAGGTAAACAAGGCCCCCCCATCTGCCCACGTAGGCAGAGGACTCCGTAGTAGCATTGCATGGTGAATGCCCAAGGGATAATAAAATGACTACATTATCTACGGAGGTAGGAAGACACTGCAACTGTAGCTTCTAAGAAGAAGCGTCAAGAGGATGACACTTGGCGTAAGCACCAAAAGTCTGAGCCAAAGCTGTTCGGAGCGTCTCCTGAAGAAATCAATGACGAAAGAAGATAGCTGTTAATCTGATGCATAGCTGTCACTGAATACTCATAGGGGGATCATGTTAATCACGGTCCCACTGACGCTAAAGAACCTTCATTGGCCACTAGGCCTCCCGTTTCAAATATGGGTCCAAATCCTACTAGGGAATGAAAAGAACAAGTCCTACCGAGTTGTCTGCACCCTTACCTTCTTTCTCCTCATCAAGCCAACAAATAAGTGCCTTTCGGCTTCTAATGGCCCGTCTTAGCACCCCTGGTTCCATAGGAATTCATGGTGCCTTTCCACCCTCCCATCCTACGGGGGTACTCCCCACATGTCCCACCGGGACTAACCCTCCACCCTTGATTTGGGACCTATACTCCCAGCTAATGCAGTCTCATGGCCTTTCGGCATTCAGCCGTAACAACGCCATATTTGTCTCTCGGGACTCTCCCACCACTACTGGTTCAAACTCCTTTGCCCAATATCGGCCCAATAAAATCTCCCTTTTCTTGGCATAAGGCACTCCACCCTTGCTGAGCTCAACACTTCGACCATCAGTCCCGCCGGGCTATGTCCATAAAGCTTTCCCTTGGCCGGAGGCACTCTGCCCTAGCCGAACTTGAAAATTACCTTTTGTTCTATGGGGTTGGGTCCACAAAGTCTTTTCCTTGGCCTAAGGTGCTCTGCCCTTGCCGAGCTCGAAAATAACCTTTCTCCCACTGGACAGGAATCATAAAACCCTTTTCCCTTGCCTGAGGCACTCCGCCCTCGCAGAGCCCCAAAACTACAGGTTTGCCCCACTGGGCTGGGTTCATAAAGTCTTTTCTTGGCTTGAGGCACTTCGCCCTCATCAAACTCGAAAACTGCTCCTAGCCTCAAGGAACTTCTTTCTGGCTTGAGGCACCCCATTTTCGGCTAGGACTTCGAGATGCTATCCCCTAGCCTCACCGGCATAATAACAGTCAACTTCACCAATAGTCCCACCGCCATGGAGGTACGTACATTCCATTTTGGAAGCATTGTGCTTTATAGGGAGCTACTGGTGTACTTTAATATCATGATGATTCATCTTTTATGAGTGTGCTTTATAAAAACCAAGTGGACAATTTTGGTGGAAGTAATAGTCTAAGAAATGCATTTCGTGAGTGGAAGATATAATTGACTTGTGCTTATCTGCAACTGCAAAACTGCAACATCATTTACTCTTATGAACTGATTCTCGGCATTGGGGATTCATGATGTATTTCCTTATACAATAAAAGCCAGATGTTATCCTATGACTACCTAGTGCCATAGGATATAGGACACTGTTAATGATGGTCTTACTTATCTCATACTGGTATCAATTTCTGTACCATCCTAGTTTCTATTTTTATGATTTAGATTAAATTTTATTTTTTATTTTTTGGGAAGCATTCCAGGTCAGCATGATATGATCACCTCATCTATTTTGGTCAAACTGAGGGTTATATGTAATTGGTAAGCTCTGTAATCACATGGATCACATAGATCTGAAGTTATTGTTGAGTGTCCTCTTGAGACTGCACTCTGCAGCCCCAACAAAACAGACGCTACCTCTTAAACAAGAGCTTCTAGGAATTGTCATTGAATTATGCATGCAGATATGCTGCATAGCTAATCAAAGTTGACATGGATTATCCCAATTGATTATGTCAATTTTATCAAGGATGGTGATCCAACAATGCAGCTAAAAAAGTTGATGCTGCTGCTGCTTCTGGTTCTGTTCCTCCCTGTCATCCAATCTCTTCTCCTCCCTGTGATCCAACCTCAGACAGAGCCACTGCAATTGTCCACAGGGTTATTGTACAGTCATACGGCCTATGGAAACATCAATACAAGTTCTCCATAGGAATTCTCAGTCCCAAACCTAAGCCAACCTCTGTTCTCTGTGGTTGCACACATAACCTAACTAATCCTATTAATTTATTGGATACTTCTATAAATCCAATCCGACCCACCTACATTGATGTCTGATTAAAGAGGAGAATATATTGCTACCATAACGTGCCATGGCTGATTCTACTACTGAAAAACAGAAAAGGATCATATGCACGGCTTGGGTAAGTTCAATCAGATTCACACTGCAAATTAATTCAACTGCATGGTGAAGCATGGCATGAGATGACTGTTCGTTATGTCAATCACTCTTGTGAATCAAAGATACATACTGCACACACACGGAAAATATGGTTGTTCTGCATCACAAGGTGTGATGTACTAGTGGATTGCAGTATAGGTGATGCATTTCCATATTGATTTTTCTGTCAATTTGATACATCATGAGTCCATATATAAGTGTTGGGATTTATTTTATTATGCTTGATTTGGGTCAACCTTGACTATTGATTTGGAGGATTTCTCATGTTTAATTTATTTAGAAAATTTTATTCCTATAATTTTTATCTGGGGTGTGTTGTACCCGGATAATTTCTCGGCAAAATGCCAAGGAACAAGGGTCCGGGAATTTTCCCGAACACCCTTAAGGCATGGGCTACCCAACTCTTTCTACAACTCCGTGGGGCCGACCAAGGGCCCTAACCAGTTAGCCGTGATGTACGGTTATGCCAGCACCAACCAGGACTATTCCCGACCACTTAGTCATGGGCTTTGCCCACGCTTCACACGGCCGCCCGAGCCAACCCGGGGGCACCTTGACTCCAAGCCACGCCATGTGACACTCAGTGAAAAGCCCAGGGGCCTACCCCAGGACCCCTTTTTTCAACCCTCTAAGGTCAAAGGGAGACCCAACTAAGTGAACCACAGGCTTTGGAGGCCCACAATACCTATATACGGCTCACACACGCGTGTCGGGCATTTTTTCGAACACCTTGGGGGCACTTATATTCTGACCCTTCTACAACAAACCGTGGGCCGACCCATGGTTCCAGCACACCAACTGGGTTCTACAATGACCCCCCAGCAAGCCGGGGCCACCGCCAACCCTCGAACACATGGCAGTGAGCCACTCACTCTTAGCTCTCGGGCTAACCCGAGGCTACCTTGCCAACCCGACGTGTAACGTGACATGTAGCACGAGGCCCGACCCACGCGCCCAAGGTGCCTCACTTCAGCCCCCACGGGTGCTTATCCTCAGCCCAAGGCCCACCCCAGGGCCCCTCAGCCAGCTAGCTTGACCGTCCAATAACTCGGGATGTGTCGGGTATTTACCCGAACACCTTGCAAGCGACGACTATGGCTCGATAAATAACTGCCCCAATGGGCTGATCCCAGTACCCTGGAACCCCGTGTCCCTTAAAGGATGACCCCAGACGGCAAAGGAAGACCCCTGGGGGTCATCCCTCAGGGTTGCGACTTGCTCGGGGCCAATTCGCCATGGGGCGCAGTCGCGCCCCCAAGGGAGGGTGAACTCCCCGGGGGCCGCGCCCTCTCTCCAGCCCGGAGGCCCAGCACTCCTCTCTAATCCTAGTTCAATCCCGTAGTGCAAGGTTTGCTCAGGGATTCGTTCAACATACCAGTACGTGAAAGAAATCATGAAGAACACGCACGACAAGGCACGAGGGGTCAACACTCAGTCAACGCGCACAAGCAAGCTCCACGTATCCTCCCTATCCTTTTCTTCTTAGTCAAATTAAGAAGAAAAAAAACCGGGGGTTAGAGAGTTTAGTTGGAGAGGCTAATGGTGGTTGCACGCTGGGTGTTGGATGGAGCTTGCTAGGTTGAGGTGTAGAGAAATTAAAAATGAGGAAAGTCTTTGCATTTGAATTTAAGTTCTTAAATACGGGAACTTCCATGGCCTGCGACAGGGATGTGGAAGTGAAGGAGTAGCACATCTCGCAAGAAAGGTCATCGCTCAACCCCTCAAGAATTTTCTCAATAGATGTTCCTCTGAAACGTCTTTAACTTTGTTACGTAAAACCTCCAATTGGCTCTAATAATCTGCCACTGAAGCAGTCTGTCGTAGTTTGCTTAGCTGATGAAGTGCCATAATCATTGCAAGACTTCTCCCTCAAGATAGAATGATGCAATGGTCACTCTATGACCATCTGGTGTCTTGAGTACACACAAAATATTTGTTTGCCTTGAAGTGCCATTCTACTAAGTTTGAACTACCATCATATCTAGGGAATTCATATAACTTTAGGCAAAAAACCCAGGAATCTCGAGTACAAATGTAAAAGAAGAAGGATAATCCGATGTCATTGATGTAGATTCAAGAGAATTAACCAGATCATTGATGGCACTGACTTGGCATTTCTAACCTGAAATCTTGAATTATCGGCACCAGGGTATCGAAAGAACCTGCCGCCATCTGTGGATCAGATCCCGATCTACTTGGATTGGATTTGGGGCTACTTGAGGGCTGCTCAGACGCCAATTTGGAATGAGTCTGCTTGTACACCGGGATTGATTCCCCAAGCATCGCCTGGAGAGATCGCCTCAAGCTCTGGCTTGAAGTAGGACTGAGAAGAAGCTGACTATAAGAACTAGAAGAACAGAGGAATGGAGTGGTTTTGGGTTAACGGGATGGCCTCCTTTGGCCTTCTGTCCACTCTATTCATACCACTTCCTAACTGGGACTTAATACAATTACATTCAAGAACTAGATATGCACCACATTTAATCTGGCGTGTCCATAACTGAATCAAAACCAACTCCTAACAAAAACCAAAAGTGGACTATCGTCTAAAAACAAAAATCGACAAAAGTAGCTATCGTCTAAAGAAGTTGCCGCCTAAAAAAGCTTCTGTGATTGACTATAGTTGGGCCGATTCAACTACCTAGACGTAGCTCTGAGCCGTTACATATGGTCAGGGTGCATAACTGGTGATGCACTAGCCTCCCTGATACAACAACTTAGGCAAACTTCAAAGAGTAATACTTTGTGTAACACCTTGCTAATTACAAGTAGGGCATCATTTATTTATTATTTATTATTTTTTTAACGTGAGGCCCATGTCAAACTACTTCTAGAAAATAAAAAGATGAGAAAATACGATAAATCAGGTGGTAATACCAAAGTAATACAAAGAACATGGTGTATATAGAGAAAGAAATGTACAAGTAGAAAGTGAACATGATCAAGCAATAAAGTGTAATATGGCCTTTCACGAATGAGTATATGCTTGCATGAAACGAGAACGCACTTTCACTTTTCACTTTCATAACCATAAAGACTATGCACTAGAATGTCATGTAACAAGTATGTAGCAATTCAATCATGAGATAGCCCCGTGGATTTCACTTATTTATCAAGAAAGTACTCCCAGCGTAATGCGATGTCGGTAGCATCATACCCCATGGTTTATAGTATGTTTCTGACAATAAGCCGAGGGGGCAAGTATGGAGCCCTTGGACACAATCAGTGCTCGAACTGCATCTTCACGTATAAATCAAGCTACTTCCACGAGTATAATAATAAAGTACGGCCAATAATATAACAAGTTCAACAATAATTCAGGATAACGATAACCAAGGCAAGAACGAACCAAGTTATGATCATGAGAGTTCAATGAATGATTTAAACAAGGTCATGCTTACAGGAGGAATCTGATAGTATAATGGTACATTAATTAAGTTTCATAACTTAATATTAACTTGTTAAACATAAGTTGAAATCTTAGATAATCCTAAGATCATGCAAGAACTCAAGAAAACTAACCCTAAAGGTCAAACCTCGAGTTAGAAAGAATCAGGAACCATGCGGTCATTTACTGGGCCATTTAAGAACTCAAGCGGTCAAGTTTGGATCGTTAAGCAGAACCATGCAGTCTGGTCAAGACCGTTTACACCGAGTCAAAGCTAGAACAAAACTAGACTCAGAGAGACATGCGGTCATGGGCTGGTCGTTTAACAAGGGAAGCGGTCACAGGTCCGACCGTTAGGTAACCCTTAGCGGTCGTCGGCAGACCGTTTGGAATCCAAAACTTAGAAAAACACTGATAGTGCAAGTACTTTCTAGACAATTGGGTTTTTAGGGTACAACCAGCTCAGCGTCCTAGTGAGAATCCCAGGCTCACGGAGACTTACGGAGGCCTTGAAATAAGATCACCTACTCTAGTAGAAGGAATATCTAACGGAGAGGATCACAAGTCCAAGAGAGTGTGCTTAAGTGCAAAGTGTATCTAATGACCACGCACTAGGGTACGCGCCATGTACATATGAAAGACTATAGATGAGGAGAGATCGTTATAAAACAGCGATCAAAACAAAAATAAAATAAGTCCATGTATCATTCGAAACATGAAGTTAATACAAAAATATATGGTTTTAGAAAGAAATTAACATAAGCAGACTTCTCAAATTCACGACTATGCTTAAGTACAATGTGGAATGATGGACCCCCCATCGAGATCCAAACCATGTCTGTCACCAAGTATGGGATGATAGACTTCTCGAACTCTTGACCGATTGGTTCGGAGGCAGGCAAATAAACCCTCCGGCTTTGCATTAGATAGGTTTTTCCATTTAACCCCAGCATGCATCATATAGGTCTTTCTAGCCCCCTTTGAAAGAAAATCCAAAAAAAAGATATATGCGAAAAGAAAAAAAAATGCATACATCTCATCTGCAAGCCGTGATGTAGAAGTAGGGAAGCCACGTTGATCTGGCCGACCAATGTTCTCTAGTCCCCGCATCTGGTTTTTCGAGTCCCTCGAATTTGCCGAAGTTTACACGAATGAGTCTACGTGATTCCACTCCGATTTGACCAGCAGAAAATATGTTTTATGCAAGGCTATTTTGAGTATTTCATGATTCAACGAGTAATTGTATTCCCATATCCTGATCTTTTTACTTGTCTTGTTTAGGTCTTGTATCTCCTTGAGCAGCGGATTGCATTTTCGTCCCATCAAGTCTCGCAGTGCCATGCTAGGGGGCCCGATGCAGCCACAGATACAAGTCCTCTTAGATTAATTGTCCTTCCTCCTCTTTGCTAATGGCTTACTTGATTACTTGATGCTCATGTGACCCTACATGAAGCTTGTTTTCTGCTCAAGAATCTCCTTGAGCGTGTTGCCCTCATTAGGCTTATTTCTTTTCCAAAACACTCATTTATCAGTCCACCGGGCTCCCTTCCAAAACGGGCGTTCCGAAGGGGCATTTGTAGATGCCTAAATTCAGACATCCCGCAGATTCCCAATAGACCTTCGTATGAATGACGCTTAATTATGGAACTCTATTTATCGATGTTTTGAGTTTTAAAGCCCAGCCCGTAGCCTTAGGGCTATTGGACCTCATCCACTTAAGGGGCCCAAAGAGCATGGTCTGGGCAGCCAAAGACTTGGTCCCCCCCAGTCTTGGGTGACCAAAGCGATGGCCGCCCTCCTTTGCTAGGTGTCCAGAGACCTGGCCGCCCTTCCCTTAAGAAGGCTAGGGTGATGGCCGCCCTCCCCTGTTGGGTGGCCATCTACCTGGCTGCCTTCTACTACTAGGTGGCCAAAGACTTGGCCTCCCTCCTCTGTTTACTCGGTCAGAGAACATGGCCCAGCTCGTGGGAATGTTCTTTCCCCCGTTCTACATGATTTTTCCCCACAATCGAAGACTCCAGTCTCAAGGAACAAAAAGGGACAATCTCTCCAGTGAGAAGGGGGGATTTTCGGTTTTGTTCTTTGTATTGGCAACCCCGTGCACATTTTCATTTCCACTGCACTAAGTCCATGCATTCTGTGCATCTGAGCGACCTAAAGTCCGTGCAGATTTTTACCTTAATGCATACTAGCATTCAATCTAAGCCTTAGTCCATGTAGTTCAAAGTCCATGCACATTTTCTCGTATAAGTCCATGCATAAGTCAGGGGTGTTTTTGAAAAACTAAGTCCGTGCACGTTTCTTCAAGTCCATGCAGACTTCAGCCCATGCACGTTTCTTCTAGTCCGTGCAGACTTTACCCCGTGCATGTTTTTCAGCAATGAAGTCCATGCACGTTCCCTTGAAATTGAGTCCGTGCACATTTTGCTTAACAAAGTTCGTGGATAGTTTTCTTGCCAAAGTTCGTGCACATTTTTCTCAACATACTCCGTGCACATTTTCTTCAACAAAGTCCGTGCAGTCGCTCTGAAAGCCCGTGCATATTTTTCAAAGAAGTCCGTGCAGATTTTGCATCTAAAATCTGTAAAAATCTTTACAAGGTCCGAGCACATGAAACTTAGTGCTCACTTCATGTTCATGCACTTGCAACCTCGAGCACTTCATCTCTGTACACATGATACCCCGTGCACGTTTTCGTGAAGGTTACAAAGTCCTTGCACAGATTACATATCCCGTGGAATCAAAACCCCATGCACATTCTTTTCGGTTATCAAGTCCTTGCTCATTGAACCCTGAGCAGGTTTTTGCCTCATGCTTTTCTAAACTCTAAACACTGTTAAACCCCGAACAGTTTCTTTTGTTTTCTTGAAAGCCGTAGTCTGAGCATGAACAGAGAAGTGTCTTCTTAGTCCGAGTTGTTTTCTCTCTTAGGCAAATTCTAAGTCTGAGCAGATTTGTGTTCTGCTTACCTAGTGCTCACTTCATAGACTCAATACCTCGAGCACTTCTCCCAAATGGTACCCCGAGCATGTTTTGTGCAGTTGGTCATCTGCATTCGAGCAAGTTTTTACCTGTTCGATAAAATTTCAGGTACCATCCGTTCGTTGGAAGAAATATCCCCCAATGATGAGGACACGTGATTCGAGGTTTTAGCCCTCTGACACATGTGACAGACGTACAAGTGTTCTGGAAGACGCCAAGGGCGAGATCATGCCATCCACACATCCCTGGTGACCTTCTGTAGCTCCTATAAATATAACTGGTCATCGTTCAAGACTGGAGGCGCTTGAAGAAAAAGAAAAATTTGCTACTAAGAAGAAGAGAGAGCCAGAAAAGAAGAAAAGAAGTTGAGCGCCGTCTGAGAAAGAGAGAAAGAGAAGATGAGAGAGAGCTACTGAAGACAATAGGGAGGAACCTTTTACGCCCGTCTGTGCCGTGTGATACACTTGCTCGGCTACTCTGACGGTATACGCATTAATTTTTCCCGCCAATCTTCTTGCTGCGACGTTGATGATAATATTGTCGGGTCGTAGACCCTGAATTACGGAGATACTCCGTAGTCCGACGGTTGTCGACGATACGCCGTACTTCTCGCCGGACGTTGCATAGCAACACTTCATTCAATTGTTTTGAAACAATTTTCGGGTGCAACAGAGCCTCATCAGAATCCTGGTTGAATCCCGAAATTTTGGCCGCGCTCACCTTTTGCAAGTAAGGCGTCCAATACAAAGACTTGAAAGTTCGAACGCATGACGTTAACAGAGCCAAGTACACAATCCACCCAAAAGCTACCAAGATGTATCAAGATGTAAAGAAGCTGTATTAGTGGCCAAATATGAAGAGAGATTGCCGAATATGTGAGCCATTGCTTAACTTGTCAGCAAGTCAAAGCAGAACATCTGAGACCGGCTAGTAAACTTAGGCCTTTGGAGATACCCAAGTGGAAGTGGGAGAACATTGGTATGGATTTTATTGTGGGGCTACCAAAGGCCCGAGGTAGGTTTCATACAATTTGGGTTATTGTGGATAGATTGACAAAGTCAGCTCATATGTTGACCATCAAGAATAAGTGGACCGTTGATGTGTAGCAACTTTGTATATCAAGGAAGTGGTTAGACTGTATGGCATTCCAGTGCCTATTATTTCTGATCTAGATCCAAGGTTCATATCACACTTCTGGAAAGGATTACAAGCTTCTATGGAAACAAAGTTAAATTTCAGCACAGCTTTTCATCCGCAGATAGACGGTCAGACGGAGAGAATTAACCAGATTATTGAAGATATATTCCAAACTTGTATGATAGACTTTGGAGGTAGTTGGCAGGAGCACTTTCCACTAATAGAATTTGCTTATCATAACAGTTACCAGTCAAGCATACAAATAGCTCCATTTGAAGCTCTGTACAGACGGAATTGCAAATCCCCTGTTTGTTGGGAGGAATTGGAGAGAAGCAACTGATTGGTCATGAAGTTGTTCAAGAGACCACCAAGAATATTCAGATCATCCGAGAACGATTAAAGACCGCGCAGTCTAGACAGAAGAGCTACACAGATAATAGAAAAAGAGACTTGAAGTTTCAAGTGGGAGACCATGCCTTTTTAAAGGTCTCACCAACTAGAGACATTCAAAGATTTGGTGTTAAGGGTAAATTGAGTACGAGATTCATTGGTCCCTTCAAAATTGGCTAGCAAGGAATATAAAGTTGGAATAAATCATGAGCCAAATGGCACCAAGGGGAGTGCACCGGGTTGGTTGGCTCAAGGGTGCACCAGATTAGGTGGGGGTTAGGCATGCCAGTTAAGCCTAGGTTGAGGATGCACCGGGTATGGGGCCAAAGGCGTGCCGGGTTGGAGCTGTTGGGGTGTACCGGGCTAGACTGGCTGGGGGAGGTGCACTGGGTTAAACACGCTGGGGTGTACAGGGCTGTGGCAGGCCAGGAGTGCATCGGGTGAGAGGGCTAGGAGGTGCAGGTTGTACCGGCTGGGAGGGAACAAAGTTGTACCAACTGGGAGGGGCCAAGTACATGCCGGCCAAGAGGGGATGAGGGTGCACCGGGCTAGAGAGGTGAAGGGTGTATCGGCTAGGCCAAACCCAAGGTGTGCCGGGCGCAGACCCGAGCGAGAGTGCACTGAGTAAAGGCTAACCTGGGCGTGCCAGTGGAAACATAGGGGGATCAAATCCCCGGGATTGGGCTACACCAAGGGACACACTGGCAGGGAAAGGGCGTCCGGGGTGTTGAGGGTAGGTTATAAGTTTGAGCTACCCAAGGGACAATCGGCGTTCTGAGGAGAATTCCTCCCTTGAACCGAGCAGGGGGGGCGGGAATTGAAGGAAGACCAGCCCGGTGCTGGCCAGCCAGGGATGCTGCCCATTGGATGGAGTAGACCTTGCACCATTTGGAGAACAAAGGAACCAAGGGGAAAGGAAACCGAGGTGAAGGAGAGTCATCTGCGGAGCTTGGAGGTCCATGAAACCCGGATGCCGTCTCCCATGAGGACTATGCTACCGGTTTGAAGGGGGGAAAATCCATGGCGCAAAAGGAAACACTGAGAAGATGGACAGAGGGAGAGGCCCAAACACAAAGCACGAGCATGTCTCAAAATCCTTCTTTTATTCCTCATGAAAGAGAAGTACAGAGGTTCATGCATCAAACAAAGGAAACAAAATGGGAAGAAAGAAAGGGGTGATACACAGTTGGGAGGGGATGGAGCATTGGCTCTTCCCCTCCTAAACCTCACACCCTCTCTCACCGACCCTTCCTCTCTTCCTCTCTTCTTTCCTTACTCTATTCTCCTTTTTCTTCTCTTCGCATAGGCGGTGGCGGGCGGAGTAGCAGGCTTCTTCTCTCTTCTTCTCCTCTTCTCCTCTGCGCCTGTCTGGGCCTCTGCGTGTGTGTCTGCTTTACGATAGAGAGGGGTTTTTATAACCCTCGTGGCGGGCGCATCGATGGCGGGAAGGGCGTTAATGGGAGTTGACCCCGTTCCGTACCTAGCTGCAGGCTAGCTTGCGTGCCCACGTAAGGGAACGACACCTTACCTAGCCTTGAGTTATCCCCGCTGTGCGCTGAGGTCTGTAGGGGATGGCCTTGGATTTCCTTTCTGGTTGCACCGGGTAGCGGGGAGGTTAGAGTGCACCGGTAGATAGGTAAAATGTTGTGCCGCTAGAGGCTCAGGCGGGTGTGCCACTGGAGGCTCAGGGGCATGCTGCTGAAGAGCTCTACAGGGTGTGCCGCTAAGGGCGCTTGAAGGAGCATGCCTCTAGATGGCCTTGAAGGTGTGCCACTGAGGGGCTTCAAGGGGTGTATCGGCCAGGGGTCAGTCTGGGTGTGCCATTGAAGGGGGGCACGGAGGGTGTGCCGCTGGAGGGCACAAGCTAGTGTGCCGTTGAAGGCTTCTGATGGCGTGCCGTTGGAGGTGTTTGGCAGTGTGCCATTGAAGGGGCACAGTATGTGTGCCGTTGGAGGGCACTTGAGGGTGTGCCATTTGAAGGGAACGTTTGAGGGGTGTCCTTTTCTTCTTCTCGTCTTCTCTTCTCTTTTCTCCTCTTCTTTATTCCCCTGCACGTAAACATGGGGTGGGAATTTTTCAGTGCCCATAAATGCCCCCAACCCATGGGTAGCGCGGGTGAAGGATGAGACAAGCGGTGCACGTGGGTGCGTTTGCCCTCACAGGGAAGCCGTCGGCTCAGATATCGATGATTGAATAGCTGTCATTTCGGAGGCCAATAGAGCAGGCCATAACAGCCAAGGCTGAAAACGGGCTTCAAAAGTCAAAGTTAGGGAAGTAGGCTGGAGATCGGGCTATAGAAGCCGAAGTTGGGGGAGGTGAGCCATGAGGGCGGAGAGAAGGGTTTATTCCTTCAATGATTTGGAAGAAGGGTCCAAATCGAAGGGGTGTGTTCGTCACCTGAAGGGACAGAGAGAAGAGTTTGTTCATTCAGTGACCTGGACGGGAGGTCCAAAGTAGAAAAAATATTCATCACCCGAGGAGACGGAGAGAAGAGTTTGTTCATTCAGCGACTTGCATGGGAGGTCCAAATCAAAAGGGGTATTCGTCACCCGAAGGGGCGGAGAGAAGGATTTGTTGATTCAATGATCTGGACTAGAGGTCCAAATCAAAGGGGTATTCATCACCCGAAGGGACGGAGGAAGAGTTCGTTTAGTCGATGATCTGGACGAGAGGTCCAAATCAAAGGGGTATTCATCACCCCAAAGGGACAAAGAGAAGAGTTTGTTGATTTGAAAGAAGTGTTCGTCACCCGAAGGGATGGAGAGAAGAGTTTGTTGATTCAGAAGGGATATTCGTCGCCTGAAGGGATGGAGAGGAGAGTTTATTGATTCAATGACCCAGATGGGAAGTCCAAATTAGAGGGGATATTCATCACTCGAAAGGACGGAGAGAAGGGTTTGTTCATTTAGCGACCTGGATGGGGGGTCCAAATCAGAGGGGATATTCATCGCCTGAAGGAACAGAGAAAAGAGTTTATTTACTCAATGATCTGGACGGGAGGTCCAAATCAAAGGGTTATTCGTCACCCGAAGGGATGAAAAGAAGAGTTTGTTTATTCAAAAGGGATATTCGTTGCCCAAAGGGGATGAAGGGGTGGTCAAGTCGTTGACACGGGCTAGTGTCAGCGCAAAGAAAAAGGGGTGATTCCTCACCCGACCGGTAGGCTCAGGCCAGGGTGAAAGGGTGTTTTGTTCTTTAATGCACCGGGGGTACTGGCTATATGAAGGGTCTTTTAGTTCTTCGGCTGGATGGAAGGTCCGATCCAAAGGGGAGAGAATCTTTTACTTCTCTAGCCGGAGGGCAGGTCCGATATAGAGTGGAAAGCATCTTTTGTTCTCTAATTAGATGGAAGGTCTGATCCAGAGGGGAGAGAATCTTTTAATTCTCTAGCCGGATAGAAGGTCCGATCTAGAGTGGAGGGAATCCTTTTGTTCATTAATGCGCCAGGGGTACCGGCTGTGAAATCTGAACCCAGGGAAGTGGGCCACGAGGGCCGGCGTTAATGTTGCAGAAGTAGGCCGTGAAGGCCGAAATCAGGTAAGCAGGCTACGAGAGCCGAGGTTAGGAGATTAGCAAGCCGTGAGGGTGGGAAGTAGGCCGTGAGGGTCAAGATTGGGCTCTACGAGCTGGAACTGGGAAAGCATGCTGTGATAGCCACAATTGAGTTCTCTTTTTTATTTTGTTTTTTTTATTCAAGCATGCAGGCACTCGTCAGGCATAACATAAATATACATAAGGTAGCTCCCTCTATAAGGGGCGGGATAGGGACATCACCCATGATTCGTAAACGTGGTGCGGGCCACGTGGCACAACTAAGGGGTAGTGCACCTGTCAAGAGGATCCTCCCTTTCTACTCCACTATCCTTTCAGGGCATCGCGCCCCCTCCCATCTCTTGTATCCGGACCCTCTGATTTTTTTTCTGTCTATTGGGCATCGCGCCCTCCTTCTCCACATCCTCCCAGAACCTCCGGATCTCTCACTGATTTTTCCAGGGCATCGCGTCCCTTTCTATCTTCCTCCTCCGGAACCTCTGGATCTCTCACTGATTCTCCTAGGGTATCATGCCCCTTCTGATTCCATTCCCCCAGAACCTCTAGATCCCCTACCTTTTCTCTGATTTATCCTTCTACTCCTTCGAGACATTGCGTCCTTTGTCCTCTTATTCCTCTTAATTCATCTTTTCCCATACCTTTTCCCAAGACATCGCATCCCTCATCATTTTCTCCCTCCGGAACCTCCGGATGATTCTTCTTCTCATTATGATTTTCCTCCTTTGTCTCCGGACCCTCCGGATCCTCCTCTTTCTATCTATCAATTTCTTCTCTTAATTCCTCCCGATTCTGGGTCCGACCTAACTGCCTCCACCTCCACTGCTTTGGGCATCTGCCCATTCTCCCACTACTTTCGAGGCTTTAGTCCTCACTCCACCTTTTAATTTTTCCTTTCATTCTGTAGACCTTTTATGTGATCAGGATCTATGCGCCTTAGTGAGGGAGTTCTAGCCCTCATCTCTTTTCCCTTTTCTCCTTATTCGTCGGAGTCTGGCCTGGATATCACTCCTTCTTGTTAAACCACTTTCAAAACTTTGCTATCCTTTCTTATTTGCCACAAGAGGAAAACAAATCCCATGTTCGCCTCGAGCAGCTGGTTCTATAACCAAGGTTGCAAGGTAATATGTTTGCGTAAGTATGCATTCTTATGCATTTTCATCACCTTATTCACATGCGGTTTTTCAAAACGAAGTGCTTCTTAACTTGATCAAGAGTGGTATTCTAGACCTTTATCTTAGGTCTTTAAAAAGAGAGAGAGAGTCTTTAGGCTTGCTATGCAGCACTTTGATTATAAGAACCCCGCGCTGGGAGTTCGACATTCTCTCCCCGCTTGTTAAGGGCACCTCTTAGCTGGGCACCGCACACACTTCACGGCGTCCTTAGCCGTCTCCTTTGGTAAAATACCGTTGCTACTTGGGCCATGCTTAAGGGCACAAAGTCTTTTTCTCTTCTATACTCGACTGAAATATGAGGATAGAGGTATTCTGGGCAAAACAACCAACCTAAGCACACCCCGACAAGAGGAAGTCTCAAATAGGGACAGTCAATTATGACCTTATTCTCAAGTATCAAGCTCAATTGTAATATCTGTCAAGTCCAAAGGACACGATGGTCCAAACCAAAGGTGAAATATGGACGTCGACCCTATAGAATGTCAGAGTCAACAAACCCTACTTAGACAGTATGTCTAGGACAGGGGCAGAAATAGATCACTATTGTCGACTTGATGTCATGTCAAAGCCAACCGATCTGGGAGAGACATAGGGTCTGGGCCAGGGCATAATATAGGATAGGTGTTGACTCGACGTCATATCAAAGTCAATGAACTTGGCAGAGGCGTAAGGCCTAAGCCAAGAGTATAATCAAGGATAAGTGTTGACTCGACATCCTATTGAAGCCAACGAACTTGGCAGAGGCGTGAGGCCTGAACCAAGGGCATAATATAGAACATGTGTTGACTCAAAGTCATGTCAAAGCCAAAGAACTTGGCAAAGACATGAGGCCTAAGCCAAGGGCAGAATATGGGATAGGTGTTGACTTGACATTATGCCAAAGTCAATGAACTTGGCAAAGACGTGAGGCCTAAGCCAAGGGTATAATGTAGGATAGGTGTTGACTCGATGTTATGTCGAAGCCAACAAACTTGGCAGAGGCGTGAGGCCTAAGCCAAGGGAATAATGTAGGATGGGTGTTGACTCAACGTCATATTGAAGCCAATGAACTTCGCAGAGGCGTGAGGCCCAAGCCAAGGGAAGCACATAGGATAGGTGTTGACCCGATGAAACGTCGAAGTGAATGAGCCCTGCCCCGATAGAAGGTTTGGGGTGAGGGTTGACTAGAATGTAGACGTATGAGAGGCCCAAACCCAGGGCTAAATATCAATGTCAACCCGGCGAAGTGTCAGAGTCAACCAACCTCGCTCAGATGAAAAGTCTGAAATAAGGGTGGAATGTGTAAATGAAGATGTCAACCCGACGTTATGTCGAAGTTAACCAACTTGGCGGAGACCTGAGGTCTAAGCCAGGATAGAATATGGACGTTGACCGTGGAGATGTCGAGATCAACGATCCTCGCTTAGCCAAAAGGTTTGAGGCAAAGTTAAGGGATCTTTTTGTTGGTTTATTTATTCAAGTTTATTAGGTTTATTGAGTTGTTTGTTTTTTTATTGGGTCTATTGGGTTTGTTGAGGTTATTGGGTTTATTGTGTTGAGTTTATTAAGTTTATTGATTTAATTGAGTTTCTTGGGGTTTGTTTGATCTATTGAGTTCATTGATTCGATGTGTCGATTGACTTGTTGGGTTTAATGGGTCTGTTGGATTTTTTCGATTCCAATGAGTTTATTGGTTTTATTGGTTTTATTGGGTTTATTGAGTTTGTTGAGTTTATTGATTTATTGAGCTTATTGGTTTGTTTGATTTATTGATTTATTGAGATGTAGATCGAAACATTTTTGTTTGGAGGGATTTTTCTGAAGTTAGCGGCGGGGATGAAATAGTAAAGAATGAGAGTAGAATCATTATGAAAAAAGTTTATTCATTTGTGTTGGTTGTGATCTTGAAAATAAAATATTCAGAGCTTAATACATTAAGGACATACCTTTTTCAGCGGAAGCAATCATAACTCTTACTTGTGGGGACATGAAGATGGCTATCAAAGTCGCCTTCATTTTTTCAAACTCCAAAACCAAGGACTCGGATGACAACCCTCAATCACCAGAGACAACCCACTATGAAAACTCCTTCAAAGAATGGACGTGCACTTGATCTTTCTTTTTCTCTCTCCTATCATACAACTTGAAATGATCGTCTAGACACTTGTATTTGAAATTTCATAAGACGATTATCTCGTTTCATTTCGAGAAGATCAACAATGATCACTGTATGTATGTCAAGCGAGCGGGAGAAAAGTTTCTCATCCTGTCATTATATGTTAATGGCATTATGATAGTTGGAAATAACATGAAATTAATCAATGCCATCAAGGAATGGTTATCTTCCGTCTTTGAGATGAAAGATATGGGTGAAGCAAGTTATGTGCTCGGAGTGAACATTGTACGAAATCGCTTAGAAAGGTTATTGAGTTTGTCTCAAGAAACTTATATTAATAAAATCCTAGAGCGTTTTCAAATGCACAATTTGAAGCCCATTGATACTCCACTTAAAAAAAGACTTACACGGCAGGCTCTAATGGACAAGTGGGAGATGTTAATGCACGAGTGCCCATTAGATCGGGCCCAGCAGCAGCTAGCCCATGGCTGCCGTTGGCGCATGCGCACGAGAGTGTGCACACGTGGGTGCCATGCGGCACCCTCTCCCCTCACTCTCCAGAACTTTCTCTCCGCTTTATCCCCTTCCACGATGTTTATCCCATCCCATGTATGAGTTAAATGGGATAAAAGGCATCAATAGCACCAGAGGAAGTGTGTGCTACAGGGAAAATAAAAGAGAAAAGGAGAGCAGTGGCTCTCACGTCCAAAAACAGGGAGGAAAAATAGTGAGGCACTCGCACATGCACGCGCTCATGCGCGCATGCTAGCGACAGCCATGGGTTGGCCGCTTGTCACGCCCCGAACAATGTGGAATTATCAAGGCGTGAATAGTTATACGGGCAGGTCGATCAAGAGATTCAGATGATGAGTATGAACAACAAATGGACAAAATCACATCTTTATTTTATAATCTGACATTTTCAACAAATATCCTTCAAGGACTTACAATACTATTCAAACTCGATACATTCATTTATAAGTAGACACTCCTCCACCCATATATACGCCTCCACTACGGTGTCCACTTGAGTTTAACGATGAAGAACTGGCAATTGAAGAGCTCAAGGCGGCACGTGACGATGAAGCTATGCAGGCACCCCTTCCGAGTTTCCTCCGTTTTTCTCTCCCTCCACTACCACTAGATGAACCTCCTGCTCAGGAGGATGCCACTGTCCCTAATCCAACCCCTGCTTTTGAGACTTACTGGTGCTACGATGATTGGTCGATACTCCAATCACCCACACCGGCGCATCTTGAGTCTCCTTCTATCCCTAACACCATTCGCCCCATGCGGTGTTTCTTTCGCACTAAACCCCCTTCTTTTATAACTCCCACTATGCCATCAACCTCTACAATGTCGGCACCCGCCGAGCCTTCCACCAAACCTCCACCAATTACACCTCCACTAGCCACGCCATTGGCCTCCACCGAGCCCACCATCGAACCTTCCCCAATTAACATACCATTACCACCACCTCGGCCCTCCATTATCCCTTTTTGCCTATTCCTTCATCTATCCATTCACCCTTACCCATGGTTAATCCTGAGCAGGATCCATCCCTTTTTGCACTCGAGCCAACTCTGACTACTTCTGGGCAAAGAGGGAAGCTCGATGTGTTTAAATCTCTGCTTCCACTCACCCATTCTCCAACACCTTCCATTACACCATCACCACCCATGGAGCCTTCCGCCTCCGGTTCCTCTATCACTTGGAATGGGAGTGCTTCTGTGAGCACTTGTGTTGAAGATGATCAAGAGCCGGGCAAGGAGGATTTGGCCACGACCGTGCAAGAATTTATTTGACGGATGCCAATCCGCATTTCTGTGCCAAGCATGATTGAAGAGGCCAAGTCCCCGCCGCTGCTCATTAAAAGAAAATGTCAAAAACTGATGCCGTATAAATCTATGACCCAGGGCCAGGCAGGGCACCCCTTGCTCTAACTTCCCAATTTTGAACATGTTCTTCCATGCAAGGGGCGAATGCCTATTTTGTTCAACACTCCCTATATGCCGCAACCCCTGGGTAACATAACGCTTCCCATTCCCATCTGTCAACTCCCTCGCACTGTTGTTCTTCACTCTCCAAGGGAGTTGTATTTACTATTGAAGCTTCGCCATGGGCTTGTACTTTATCCATCGGGCTGATTGTCTATACACTTTCACTGCTATGGAGGGGCAGTTATCCTCATACTAAGGGGCCTTCCACTATTCTATCCACCTTCCATTTGACTCCACCCATATTCCCATCTATCACCGATTCTTCATGGGCCACTCCAGGGGTAAGGAGGAGGATCTCATCCTCCCATAGTCTCTTGTATCAATTGTGAAAGAAGGAATGGAAGAATTTTGAGTGAAATTGCAAAGAGCCCCAGGGGTGCCCCTCTCTCCTCACTCCTCTCTCTCTCTTGCAGGTGGATTCTTGCCATTCCTCTGAGGTGTGAAGCCCCCCTTCTAACCCCCTTCCTTAGTGTAAAGCTCAGAGCCGCCGTCGCCACCATCGAGCCACCTTTGCACCGCCACCGCCACCCTGATGAGGTGCTGTCCAAATCAGGACAGAACCTCACCTCTAAAATTTTATCTTTTTTCTCCTGTTGTCTGATCGCGCCCAAACATTGAGGCTTCGTTCTTCTCGTCACCTCTAATCTCCAGTTCACATTTTGTGTCATTTGGACGTCTTTTAGTATTTTTCTGATATTTCTTATTTTTTCCCCTGTAATCTTCCAGTTTGCAGATCAACGGGATAGTGTCCCCTTATGATATTTTTTCCACCCTTATCAATCTCCAGAAAAAATCACAAAAATTACCCAGTGTTCCTCTTGTCCACCCCTACCTCCCATAAGTTTTTCAGCCCCTATAAAAATCATTTTCCCATCGGTAAAAGGTCATCTTAAGGCAGATCCCTTTCTGTTCTGAGAGTCTGTAACCAGATCCACAGGAAAACCTGTTGTTTGCAGAGCCTTCCATTTCTCATCCCTTTTCTAGACAGACCTGAATAAAATATATGTTGTATATTTGTGAGTCCTCTTTCCAATGCAACCAGCCACGCCTTGATCTAAATCCTGATCTGAGAGTAATAATTCTTGCCGCCGAGGCGCGCAATTTTGTTTCTTGTGTAGGCCAAAAAAGTAGTCTGTGGGAAAATTCATGCAAAAATACCAAAAGTCAACTTCTGGAAGTGCCACTTGAGGGAGTCATTCAAAGACGTCCTGCCATCGTCCTAACCAAGCGGCACCTTCAGAAGACCCAAGGAGGGTGACGTTCCTTTGGAGGCCACGGCTTGCTGACCAGTGAGTCAGAACTGAGTCGGCGCAGCACCGAGTCGGCGGAGTCCCGAGCTGGACCGGCCGGCCGAGTTCGCCCCGAGAGCCCTTCCAGCTTGCTGCCCATCAACCCAGGGTCAGTGCTCCTGCGCCCCACTTGTATCCCTTTACCTCCCTGTATGGAGTGGGCAAGAAATCACTGCTGTAATTATTATAATATTGTTTAAACGAGAGTTACCGTAACTGGCCGGGGTCATCTTCCCCACGCCTGGAGCGTGGAGGTAAACTCACCACCCTCCTCGTAGGCTATTTGCTTATTTCGTACATCTTTGTATGTCGCTGCATGTGATAGGTTACTTAGCTCGACCACAACTCTTTTAAAGGACCACGTCCTCATTCATATGGCCTTGCCCGACCCATGGGCAATTTCCAATCTCATGGTCCCTCACTTCAGTCATGAGCCGCTACTACCACGGGATCGTCTCCTTACCGTGACAAGAAAGTCTCACAAGTTCTTCATGCATTAGATCATCTCACCCCTCAACAAATCCAAGTCTTTAAGGCTATTGTTGAGGGTACATCTTCTTCTTCGTTATCACCTCCTTTCAATCCTACTCGGGTGGCCCATCACCCGCCTCCCTCTCCTACTCATATTCCCACTCTGGTGGCTCATCACCCGTCTCCTCCTATTCACACTCCTCCTCAGGTGGTCCATCACCCATCTCCTTCTATTCCTCCTCCTCCAAGGCCTTCTTATGCGGCCCCTCCTTCAAGGAAACCATGCCAACCCCCCGTTGCTCAAGTTACACCCCTCCAACAAACCCTTCTTGACAAAGTCGCTTTATTGGAGGAACAATTAAAGAAGGTTGCGAGCCTGTGGCCACCTTCTCCTCCTTCTCCAGTCAGTCCTCTTCATGCTTTTCTGGATAATATTACTAAGATGGAGAAAAATTGGAAGGATAGGAGAGATGATTACGGCATCAATAATGCAGGTGAGCAAGAGCCGACGAATTTCAATAATCAAGTGGATGTCATCCACCCATTCACCCCATTCGTCAATATGGCCCTCCGCCTCCGCATATGCAACACCATTACATTCCCTCACCCATTGTTACGCCTCCGCCACGGCGTCCACTTGAACCCGAGAACAAAGGGCCGGCATGCAAACAATTGAGGATGGCACGTGATGATGAAGTTCCAAAGGCACCCATTCCGAGTTTCCTTCGTTTTCCTCTCCCTCCACTACCGCCAGATGAACCCCCTGCTCAAGACGAAGCCATCATCCTTAACCCTACCCCCATTTTTGAGACTTATTGGTGTTACGACGACGGATCGATACTTCAATCACCCGCGCCGACGCATCATGGGTCCTCTCCTACCCCCAACATTTCTCGCCCCATTCGGCATTTACTATGCACTAAACCTTCTACTTTTACACCTCTTGTCATATCCTCCACACCACCGACCTCCACCGAGCCCACCACCGAACCTTCTCTGATTAACCTCCCATTGCCGCCACCTCGGCCCTCCATTATCCCTTTAACCCCAAAACCCACTTTGCATATTCCTCCACCTATCCCTTCACCCAAACTCGTGGCAGATCCCGAGCAGGGTCCACCCCTTTTTACACCTAAGATAATCATTTCCGCTTTCGAGCAAGGGGAGAAGCTCGACGTGTTCAAACCTAATATATTCGAGCTTGTTGTCACGACTCGACTCCCGAGCATGATTTCATGAATTCGTGCTTGCTACAATTGCTTGGAATGCTATCTACAAGTGCTCGGAGTGCTAGCTATTTGTGCTCGGAGTGCTCGCTATAGTTGCTTGGAATACTAGCTACAAGTGCTCAGAGTGATCACTACAGTTGCTTGAAGTGCTCAGAGTGCCAGCTACATGTGCTCAAAGTCCTCGCTAAAGTTGCTTGGAGTGCTCAGAGAGCTCGCTACAATTGCTTGGAGTGCTCGGAGAGCTAGTTACATGTGCTCGGAGTGCTTGCTACAGTTGCTTGGAATGCTAGCTATAGGTGCTCGGAGTGCTCGCTACAGTTGCTTGGAATGCTAGCTATAGGTGCTCGGAGTGCTCGCTATAGCTAACTACATGTGCTCAGAGTGGTCGTTATAGTTGCTTGGAGTGCTCGCTATAGTTGCTTTGAATGCTAGCTACAGGTGCTCGAAGTGCTCGCTACAGTTGCTTGGAGTGCTAGGAGTGCTCGCTACATGTGCTCAAACCTTTGACAATCTATTTGACACCCCTAATAGGCATTTGTCACTCTAACGGGCCTATTTGTCACCGTTATAGCCCATTTGTCACCCTTATGACCCTTGAGCCGTCGCCTTTGCTCTTTTTCAACCTTGTGACCCATTTATCTGCCCTATGAGCCATTTGTCACTATTGTATGTCTATTTGTTAGCTCTAACAGGCCTTTGTCAGTTGTTTATGGCTATTTGTCACCCTTACTTGATTGTTTATCTACCATTATTTTTCACATGTTTGAGCAAGCAGGCGAACTCCACTTTCCTTTCTCATTTCAGCTTTATTCTTCTTGAATCACCTACCTCAATTTCTGTGCATCCAACTACCTCGATTTCTATGCAACCAGTAATATCTTAGCTTCTAAGAGCATACTCCATGGTAATTGTTCTGCCAAAGTTCTTTCTCAAATCTCAATTTACTTTTCTTGATTTCTCTCAATCTTGGCTTGCCTACACTTGATGGTCTTCAGTCATTTGATCCTTTTGCGTAGAGGATGTTGTTGCTACTATTGTAAACTTGAGCGACTGGCTTCGTCTACTGTCGTTCTCCTTCTACAAGCTTTCAATGAAGTGTATTTATTTTTATCTGAGGGGAATAAAATCATGTATTATTCACAACAAAATTTTATGCATGATTCAAGCGATTAAACAAGAGACTTTATGACATGAAGTCTTTACACATATGAGGGTCTCATGAGTATCATGGCAGCATAAAACAATGAATCATGGCAATTAATATATTGAATCATAGTTAGGGTAGAGCCATGGGCTAAGCTTTAAAGAATGATTAATCAAGAAATAAACAAAGCACTTAAGTTTTGTAGTTGTGCTCGTAGATGGCTGCCGAGAGAGCTCAATGGCGTGAGATGCAAAGGACAGTGTAAGGTTTGACCCAGGCACTACAACAAGTAGCTCAAGGAGGAGCTAACCGTGGAGCGGGAGATTTGCATAGGAATTTCAAGAGCATGAACCCTCCCAAGTTTGCTGGGTCCACGGACCCGGATGAGGCTGAACATTAGGTAAAGAAAATTGAGAGGACTTTCTGAGTCATGCAATGCATGGATGAGGAGAAGGTCCTACTCACTACCTTTCAACTAGAAAGGGTTGCCTGTGCTTGGGGGGAGTCGATCGAAGCAACTCTACCGCATGACCAGGTGTTGTGGGAAACGTTTGTAGAACACTTCAACAACAAGTACTTCTCCGATCGAGTTCAAGAGATGAAGGCTACTGAATTTTCTTCCTTGAAGCAAATGAGTTTGACAACATCAGAGTACGAAGCCCAATTCGCAAGATTATCCCGGTTTGCACCACACCTAGTGAGTACCAAGAAAATGAAGGCAAAGAGATTTTTAAATGGCTTAAAGCCTCAATATATTACTCAACTCTCCCTGATGGATATCCAAGTATATGCCAATATGGTGAAGAGAGCTCAACTCTTGGAAGATGCAATGGAATTGACAGATCGCATTAGAGGAAGAGAGATCGAGAAGGAGCCAGTAACTAGCTCTGGTAAGCCTTCCTTCGGGAAGAAGAGACCCGATTTTGACGGGCGTAACTTTAACAAAGATGGGCATAATTTTCAAAAGGACAAGAAGCCGAGATGGAACGACAAACAAATTGTTCCAGTTGCTGCTCCAACTGAGGAATTATGCAGCCACTGTGAGAAGCCTGGACACAAGGCTGAAGAGTGCTGGAGAAGACTGGGTGCTTGTCTTCACTGTGGGAGTCGAGAGCATAGAATCCCGAGTTGTCCACTTCTCAACGAGCAGGCTCCACCGGAAAAACTTCTAGTTGCTTTCAAAAAGTAAGGAAGACTTCAAGCCCTTATGAATGTGGAACCTACTGAGGATGGAGGCATCGTGGAAGGTACCCTTTCTGTGTGCACAAAGCTTGCCTCTATCTTATTTGATATTGGAGCTACGCATTCATTTATATCCAAGAGCTTTGCTGATAGTTTACGTATGAGGCCTGTTCCATTAAAATCCAAACTCACTATTACTACTCCTATTGGAGCGGGATCAGAGATTAAGTATTTCTACCCTACTAGTGAAATTCTAGTCGATGGTTGCAACCTACGCTGAGTTCGTTGCCACCTTCAAACTCACCTTCAGCCTAGTTTATCTCCGAATGGATAAAATGCATCAGTTCTTACAGCTTGTCCAGGGAGGAATATCGGTGCTTGAATATCAGAATAGGTTTATGGAATTGGGCCGTTATGCGTCCCATGTGCTTGCAAATGAAGCCTTGAAGACAGAGCAGTTTCTTCGTGGCCTCTGTGCTGAATTGAGGCAGTCGCTGATCGTTGCCCATGTGATCAACATGAATGAAGTATATCAGGCTGCGGTAGCGTTGGAATTGGATTTGGCGAGATCCCAAACTTCTCCTCAGGCAATGTCGATTCAGCCGAGAGTTCAACTTCCATTTGGTTATCCACCACCTATTCCAGGTTTTCCTTCAGCCACTCTAGTAGCTAGTGGTGTTGCTTCTTCAAGCAAGTCCCAATTTAAGAGATTCAAGAATAAGAAGAGATTCAAGAAGCGATTTGACCAGCAAGCCTTGTCTGGTGTAACAAAGTAGTCAGCTCCTTCTTTCCCGCAGCGTCAGAGTTCTGCAAAAAGCCAATCTAAGGGTTGTGCGCGGTGTGGTGGCAGCCACCCCGGCAAACCATGCTCGTTGCCAGTGGTGTGTTTTCGGTGTGACCAGCCAGGTCGCGTGGTAAGAGACTGTCCATTGCGAGCGATTCCAGTGCAGTTCACTCCGGCAGCTCCATCCCAACCATCTCAATCACAATTCAGGCCTCCACTTCCACCACCGCTGCCATCTCAGCAATTCCCGCAGATTCACCCACAGGCTTCAGCAGCATCTTCTTTCCAGTCCTCTGTAGCTGCTAGCAGAAAGTTAAAATGTAAGGTGACTAATATTTCACGGGCAGAGGCTGTGACTTCCAAGCTTGTTGAAGGTACGATTACTATTTTTAGTTGTGCAGCCTGTGCTTTTTTTTATTCAGGTGCTTCTCACTCCTTCATTTCTGAAGATTTCAATGCATGTATCGAGGAGCCCATGATCGAGGTAGCTTGTGAATTAATTGTTGAATTGCCATCTAGGGACTTTATGGCTACCCCATTATGTCTTGAAGACTCGCCTGTTGTGGTTAGTGATCGGTAATTACCGGCGAGATTATATGCTTTACAGTTGGTAGACTATGGCGTCATTCTGGGTATGGATTGGCTAGAGCAGTACGGGGCTATGGTTGATTGCAGATCTAAGAAGGTCTATTTTCAGGCACCTAGGAAATCGACATTTTATTTTCAAGGTATTCAATCCCGTTCCTCTCGTTTAATTATTTCTGCTATTCGAGCCTGTAGATTGCTTAATGCAGGGTGTCAGGGATTCTTAGGAGCTTTATCGCTCTTGGGAGGCCTCGCGGGTTCCAAGTGGTATCAGGTGTATTCGATAGTCCTATTGGGTATATCTGGTATCCGGGATCCGGGTCGTCACAGGTGGTATCAGAGCTGTTGTTGTGTGAAGTACATGGAAGTCTCAGATATATAGTTACTAGAGTCGTAAAAGTCCTATACAGTCGCCCAGCTGATGGTTGGTGGAATTTGCTAGCATTAGGTTTCATGATTCGGTATTGCTTGGTTCTTCGTGATGTCTATCTCGACTATGTTGTACTTTGCAGTATTCACCAAAAGGCTCGAAGTTACGGTACATTATTCGAGATTTTCCTATAAATTGCTCAAGTTGTTGTTGACTTTTACCATTGGTGTGATGACCGTACACGTTCTTACGTTGTTTTGGTCACTCTAGCTTGAGTCTGTTTCAACTCCTGATGTGTTTCACATCTGTTGGAGTACTCGATTAGATTTCGTGATTTAGCAGTTGCTCAGGCAAGCTAGGATTTTCCCTTCCTAGTGAGCTTTTGTTAGTGAGCTCATTATTTCTCATCCCGTTTGGTGGGATCTTTTCAATGTTGGCCTTGGAATTGTTGTCTTAGTGATGCTTCTGTCCTGTGTCTACTTAAGTGTGGACAGTTTTATTTTGAGCCTGATCTGCTTCTTGCTCCATGGTTGCTTAGCTTTGGACTCTGTTATGGTGTTAAGAGCTGATGTGTACCTTGTTCATCATGCCATGTCCAGTGGCTGATGCGTTGAGAAGGCTCATTTATTGTTTCAGGACGTGAAGGTAAGCTGAGATTAGTATTTTTTCTTATGCTTTGTGCTATTACTGGTACTTTTTTTGGTGTTGGCATCAGCATTTGTGAGTGTTAGGGAATATGTCAGCTTTCCTGCTGATTGAGTACCCTCTACTCTGCATTTCTTTTCTCTTGGGTGTTGTACTCTCGAGACTTTGTCTTGGTCCTTGAGATGCATCCCTTGAGATTGTATTTTTGTGTCATTTCCCATGGTTGTAGGTCTTCCTTGGTAAGTGATCTGATGCATGACTCGTTCCCTGTAGTCGTGTGATCAGCTACTGTCGTGCCTTGATGTGACCCTGCCTGCAGTTGTGTTCTGTGGTTCTGTGTGTTGTACGGAGCCAAAATCTTGCAGGTGCTGTTGTGTTGTTGTTTCTATTTCTCGGTAAATCTGTCATTAGCATCCTGTGTGCCTAGTGTTCCCTGTCACCTTAGAGCACTGGAGCCGATGAGGTGGTCGAGCTATCAGTTGTGAGGATTGTGTCTCCTTGTGTAGCTGCCGCTTGCCTTGTTGTCATGTTGTTTCCTCGGTATCTGTTGTCGTGGCAGTCGTGTCTCTTGTCCTGAGACGTAAGCGACGTTACCTTGTTTCGGAGGTGTTGGACTTGTGTTCACCTGTGTCGTGCTCACTCCCGAGTATGTACTCGTGATTGTGGTCTAACTGTGTTCCTCTGAACCGTATCTCTCATGATTTGTGTTGATTTGTAGTTGCATCTGTCGGATTGTTCTTCCCTGCTTCTTCCTTCTTGCTAGTCCTTAAATTTCAAGGTCAAAATTTCTTGAAGGAGGGGAGGCTGTAACATCCCAGATCTTTGTTGGATCTCTATTGAGTCTTTCGGATCTTTTTTGGAGAGTTTCGGATTGCCTTTGTAGCTGCCGAGTTGAGTTTTACTTTCCGTGTGGGTTTTTCTCCCGTATAATCAACGGAACCCTATAGTGAGTTTATTTCTCAATTCATCGACTCGCAGACTACGTTGCTGCGATGTACTCTTCGTGAGGATCGTTTTGACTATTTTTACGTATTTTTCTACATTAGTGCATTTTTGACACATTTTATGAATTTTTAGAAATTAGAAAATTTTCTAATTTCTTTTTATTTAAACCCAACCCACCCTCTCTCTCTCTCATCTCACGCCATCACACTCTCTCTCCCCCGTTCTCTCTCGTTCTCTCGATCCATCGGCTCCGGCTATAGACGGAGGCGACCGTGGGCGAGGTAGCAACACCGGGAGGTTACTGAGACGCGTGGTGGAGCGAGGAATGGCGGATTTGACGCGATCCCGAACGGTGGATTCAAATTCGACGGTTCGGTCTGCGTGGTGGTTTTCGACACGGTTTAGTTGCCTCGGTGCTCGGTTTCATCGGTGGAGGTAGGGAGATGGACTGCCACTTCATCCTCTACATTTTTCCTGTAATTTGGCGTAGATTGGTGCTCGATCGGGGGAGATCGGGCCAGTTTAGTGAAAGTCATTATTTTTGGTGTTTGTAGGGATCGCCAGCAAATAGAAACCATTCTCGTCGTGATTAGTTTCAAACTGACTGCTGGGATGTTAGGATCCTAACCGCACCAGTTTCATGTCGATCGGATGTCATTTGGGGCCAGTAGGAGTCTGGGAACCCTGGTGACTTGTTTAGGGTCGATTCGTTGTAATCACCCCAATCTCACGTTCTAATGCGTTTCGATGGATGCATGTGATGTTTTTGACCCCCTGAGGTCGTTTCCCATCGTTTGGCGTTGTTTCCCCTGCGCTACGGCATGCATGGGGCGTGGAAAGGGCTGATTCGGCCGTTCTACCATTTTACCCGCTGGATTCATTTAGCAGTCTTACTAGAGACCGTTATAGTCAATAACGGTCCCACGATAGACCGTTATGGTTTGTGATTTTTCATCTTTCGAGATCATGGAGCATAATGGACTCAACCTGGTCCGTTATTTGATTATAATGCCCCTGTCCAGGAGCGTTATATTCGGGTTGTTTTCGAGGCCATCTGCCACTGTCAGATCCCTCGACGACTGTGCTTCCTCGAAGATCGTGTCAGTCTGTTCATTTAACGGATCATTCCCCATGCGTTATGGTTCAGGGGACACACTTGCGTGGATCCGTTATGTTGTGTTTTGATCGATGTTTGTCTGGGTATGGCAGTTGATATAACGCGCCTAACCCTTTGCGTCATGTGGCTATGACGGACGCAATTTGGTCCATTCTATGCTTCTTGTCCCTATTAGCGTTTTGTTCTGTCTGCCATAACACCCCCGTTCTAGTGCGTTATGCTGATATAATGCCCCTGTCTTGGTGTGTTATATTGTCTGTATTGGAGTTTTGGATCTGTCTGCCATAACTCCCCTTCTATGGTCTGTTATAGCAGGTAACGCCCCTATGTTGGTGCGTTATTGTCCTCTTGTTGGCCTTGATGGCCGTTGTCTCGTTCTGCATCTATTTTGTGTGTTGGCCTGTCTTAGGTTATGTTCTAGGGTGGTGTCTATCTGTTGGTGATTGTCTGGATCGGTCGATTTTGGTGGCTAGGTGTGGTCTTTTCCCTGACTACGATAGTACCCTAACGACTCAATCTAGAACTGCCAGTGTCCTTGTCTCTGGTCGTGTAGCGGCTGCTCCCTGATTGTTAGTTTCGTCTAGCGATCGAGTAATGATTCGCTTTGCCCAGAGTGTTGTCATTGTCCATCAGTCCAATTTCTATTTGTACGTGCAGTGTGTGTCCGTATGAGTCATCATTGTCAAGTTCCAGTCAATTCGAGTTCACCCAGCAGTTGACAGGTGACCTTGTCTGTGTCTCGATGGCTTTGTCAAATTCGAGACCATGTTTCTAGAACTGGTCCCAAAATTCCTAAATTGGCCGGTTTTCGATTCATACCGGTTCCGGTCCCGGAACCGGCCCTGATTGATTCCTGAATTGGAATTGGTTTTGTGAACCTTGATTAGAGTTGGGGAGGGATGGCGAGGTCCCTGGACATTTGAGAGATGTTTCCAAGGTTAGGGGAGACTACAAGATATCATTGGAATTTGGGCGGAGTCTGAGTTCACTAGATGCTTGAGAAAGCCAAGGGGATTAGGCTTACGTGTTGGGCAGTGTCAATGTGTCAAATGAGATGTTACTAGAATTGGGGAGTCTGTGAGATGACTGGGTGCATGACAGAGCCAAGGGGATCAAGGTTTGGGCTTGGGCAGTGCCAATGTGTCGAGCGAGATGTGAGGGGTTTATTTATGCCCCAAGGTGGATGGGCTGAACGGTCTTCACTGCATGTGAGCCAAGGCAATCTATGGTTAGCCGTGAGGCATTTCTAGTGATTGTCTAGGTAACAAAGGTCATGGTTAGGCAACTTCTTGTTGCTTTGACTCGGGGATGACAATCACCTCTACTGCATTTGATGACACAGATTTGGATACACTTGGCAGATAGTTGACTTGGAGGTTGCATGACCTTGTCTCAGTCTTTCCCTTTTCTTTGTTTTCTGTTCTTTGCAAATTTAGGAGAATATTTGAGGATCATTCCCTCGTTACATAAGATTAAATGATGTTGCTAAGAATGCCATTATCTTCCTGTCAGCTTTTCTTTTTGGACTTCTAAGAGACTTTCTTCTCACTCAGCTGATCCAGCACCCATCGTAGAGGGTTCATGTTCTGTAGGTAGATGATCAATTACTCTACCAGATCTAGTCATTTAAAAAGGTTACCATTTGTTGGAATAGTGACTGTATCCTTATCCTTTAAAAAGACATTTATCATTAACATTATGCTTATCCTGATTGGACACAGAATGGTTGAATTATCATATACCATGACAATTCTGCATATATTTTCCTTGTCATATCTTTTAGGATTTTTGGATCTCAAAAATGACACCCTTGGAAAACAGTATTCGTTTTCTTGTCATATCTGGACCTCAAAAGTGGGACTCTTGTAAAATAATGTTACAAGCTTTCTACCATGAAAATGTGCACACAACTCTTACTTTATCTAACACACGAGGCATGAATATATAACTTGCTAGTTTGCACAAACAAACTCAAGTTATGTATGCCGATAAAAGTAAGCAGGTTATGGATGGCATTCTTATTAAGGATGGAAAGAAGAGGCAAAAACTTGACGGCAGGAGAAAAAATTATTTTGTCTCTTGCAACAGAAGTCCAATTAAATAAACTACAGACTCGAATAGCATAATTAACTAAGTGAAAAAAAGCATAATCGAATACCTCATTGGAAGACATGAAGCACAACGTGGACTATTCACATGGCCGTCGACACTGTAGGTGACAAATCACTTGGCCCACACAAGGGAACAGACCTCTAAGAAAAATCACATGTGACAAAATGATTAAACCACGCCAGCATGAGTCACTAAAGGATTCTACTAACGTACACCTCATCCGTCATTCCATCGCGTTCTAAGATTACTCCATCACGTCCCTACCTCGGCCAACTCGTCACGGTCGCGCACCTCGCGTCGAGAAGAATAGAGGAAATAGATAAACGAGGGAGAAAGTAGAACGGGAGAAATGAGAAGGAGAGGAGAGGAAGAAACAAATGAGATAAATTGCCAGGGTGCATAAATAAAAAGTTGACCAGGCGCATAAACCGACACAACAACTACTGGCGGAGAAGTGCCACTTCCCTCCACGGGTACACGGGCCCTTCTACGACGCGCCATCATGAATCTAGAAAACACACGACAACGGAAAACACATCAATAATCACGAAAAATATCCTAAGCCAGCAATAGACGACTCAAATAGACTTGCTCTGGACAAGCGCAATACAATTTCAATTCCTTATACAAATCCTCAACACAGCTCTGATACCAACTGTGACGACCCAGAGCTCCGGGTACCGATAACCCGATATCATCAGACTACCGCTACCAAGAACTGGAGATGCCACCCAAGAGGCTGATGAGGCCCCATAAAGGTTAGGGAGAGTTTATCGAGGGGTTGCATAATGTATTAGAATTACAAACACGCAATATTAATTATAGTAGCAAAATTAACATTAATGCGGAAGTAATTTAAAATATCAGAGTGGTAAAATATATACAATAGTCCAGATCTACAATTATACAAGTCCCACAACTAAAAGAAAAGGTCCAAATGTACAACTACATGGGACATACCCTGGTCAAAAGTACAAAAAAAGATAGACCGACTACTACTGGCACTACTACGGACGGTCGTCAAAACCTCGCGAAGCTCCGGGGGATAACGGTCGTGGCTCACCTGAAAGAAGGAAGGGTGAGTCACAGCCAGACTCAATAGGGGTCATGCGGATCCCTACCTCACAACTAAACAGGCAGGCATGCAAATATAGAAGCAATTAGAGCATGCATTTAAAGTAGTAAACAGACAATTGGCACAAATAAAGCACAGTTATAGCAAAGTTGTAAAACCTATCTAAACAGTTTAAACAACTAACTATATGCCAATAAATATAAATATAAGCGTCAGGAACTATATCTACGACTTCAGCGCCAACACCACCCCTACCTTGAAAGGGGAAGAATAAGAAGAATATGATGAATACCCTAGATTGGAACATAATGATGAGAATGGGGTACAGGTCCGGTAAAGGTTTGGGCATCAACCACCAAGGCAGAGTGAAGCCCATTAAGAATTACAAGTTAATTTCTCGAGGTGGTCTGGGATACAAGGGGCCGAGCAAGGAAAGATTTGATAAAAATAGTGAAGAGCCATGGGCTGTTATGACTTCCACTCTTAAGACAGACAGGCAACCACTCACATGGTCCTTACACACTCATTTTGTGAAGGGGCCCCACTCAACAAGCTGAGAAGCAAACTACAATGATTACTTCATGGCTAGATCACCAACATGTGCATTTACGCCAATTTACTCGTCATTTAGCGCCTCTAGTCACTTATAAGGCCCTAGAATCTTTGAGGGCTTTTAAAAGAAGGAAAATGGATGATATCGAGTGTGACTGGTATCTGTGGCTTCATATGAATGACATTACTATTGCGCTGAGCCGACTATTTATGCCCACTAATCTAGAATGGCCACCACTAATTCATGAGTTGATGGAAAAGCTGGTCGTTATCACTGACAAGAGGCAGATGTTGAGCAATTACATTGATACAGGGGAGCCAGACATGTCGTTCGAGGAAGGTTTCACTACTGACAGGCTATGGGCCGGCCTCTTTTCCCTTAACTCCATTCACCCCTCTATGGTTTCTTTCATATATTCCAAGTTGTTCAATAAAATTCCTAGACCACCTGCGTTCTTGATCTCTCTATCTCCAAAATTCCTCCAACCTCCATCGATTCCTCCTTTGCTCATTGAGTAATTTTCTCAACTTTCTATCATGCCCCAGCGTGGGCAATCAATCCATCAGTCTTTGATCAGAGAAGTCTCCAATCTTTCCATCTCTACACCATCATCTTCCACCCCTCCCCTTCATTATTTCATGATCCTTAAAAATGAAAAAAAATGCCAATTTTCGAACTCACCAATCTACATCTCTCATCTCTATTAAGGAGACCTCCTATCTTCTTTCTGAGTGTGCCTCGACCCAAGGGCCGCTCATTTCAGGTCCGTTAGTGGACCTCCTTTACCCCTCCGATGAGGGACCCCCCTCTGCACCACCTCCTATACTCGATTCCTCTCTTTCCTCTTCATTTCCCTTAGAGTCTGAGTCTAGTAATCATGCTAGGTGTTCTTCTTCATCTTCTAGTATTAACAGTCCAGGGGTAGCTACTAGAAAAACCAAGGGTAAGCAGATTCCCTGTAGGTTTCTGAGAGAGCTAGCCATCAGGTGCCGGGCATTCAGAAATGAAGGAGTGAGAAGCACCTGAATCAAATAAAGCACGGGCTGCACAACTAAAAATAGTAATCGTACCTTCGACAACGTTGGAAGCTACAGTCTCTGCACGAGAAATGTGAGTCACTTTGACTTTCAACTTTCTACTAGCAGCCGCAGAAGACTGGAAAGAAGATGCTGCTGAAGCCTGAGGGAGCATCTGTTGAAATTGCTGAGACGGCTGCGGTGGTGGAAGTGGAGGCCTGAACTGTGATTGAGATGGCTGGGATGGAGCTGCTGGAGCAAACTGCACTTGAATTGCTCGCATCAGACAGTCTCTCACTACATGCCCCAGCTGATCACACCGAAAACACACCACCGACAATGAGCATGGTTTGCCTGGGTGGCTGCCACCACATCACGCACAACCTTTAAATTGGCTTCTTGTAGAACTCTATCGCTGCTGAAAAGATGGGGCTGACTACTGGGTAGCGCCAGATGAAGCCTGCCGATCAAATTGTTTCTTGGGTCTCTTCTTGTTCTTGAATCCTCTAAACTGGGACTTGCCAGAAGAAGCCGCACCACTTATTGCAGGAGTGGTAGAAGGAAATCCTGGAGTAGGAGGCAGATAACCCGAAGGAAGTTGAACTGTCGACTGGACCGACATTGCTAGAGAAGGAACCATGGATCTTGCCAAATCCAATTCCAAAGCTCCTGCTGCCTGATAAACTTCATTCATGCTGGTGACACAGGCAACAATCAGCGACAGCCTCAATTCAGCACGAAGGCCACATAGAAATTACTCTGTCTTCAATGCCTCATTTGCAAGAATGTGGGGCGCATAACGGCCCAATTCCATAAACCTGTTCTTGTATTCGAGCACTGACATCCCTCCCTGGACAAGCTATAAAAATTGATGGATTTTATCCATGCAGAGATAAGTCGGGCTGAAAGTGAGTTTGAAGGTGACGACGAACTCAGTCCACGAGATCTGGCGGAGTGGGCGGGATTGGAAAGAAACTTCCCACTCTGTATTCCACCAAGTCAATGCCGCGCCGTGGAGTTGAAAAGTATCGAGCATCATCTTTTCATCTTCCGCGCATTCTATAGAACGAAACACGCGCTCAGTGGCGTCCAACCAAATTCTGGCGGCATCCGGATCAGTCTGGCCTTCAAAGGTCGGCGGATGAAATAGCAAGAATTCTTTTAATGCCCATCCGTGACTGCCAGGCGCATCCTCTTCTGCCGGGACAACGGGAGCTGGAGCAGGCACACTGCTCACTTCCTGAGGAATCGGGACTCTCCGACGCTGAGGTGACATCCTGAAATGACTAGCAAACAGATCATCCAACTAAATTTGGATATATTCATGTCTACACATTGTCGAGTTTTTTCAAATTTGGTACATCAATTTTACAGTAATTTGTCTATTGCGGAGAACAATCAATATAGTATTGTCAAGGCCGCAGTGCTTAAGCTCACACCAGCCTTCATTGGTAGAGCTCTTGGACTACCCTGTGAAGGGTACACTTTTGGAGATATTGTTGTGCCGGAAGAAACTATTTATCAAATGATGACTTCCAAAGAAAAGGGTGATAGATCAACTACTAGGTTGAATGCAAACCATTTTCCTCCTATGCAATGCATCATACATCGTATGACAACTACCATTTTTCTACCTAGAGGAGGAGGTCATGATAAGGTGACAAAAATTCATATGTTCTTATTATACTATCTGATGGGTGGTCTTCCTATCAATTTTTCAGCAATTATATTAGATCATATCTGCTTGAGCATGAAGCATAAGAATAGGATGCTCCCATATGCTGTTACATTATCTACTATTTTGAGCACATGAACTTTGATATATCTATAGAACCTTCGCAGACGATCAGAGATGCTGATATTTACACAATTCACACCATATGTCATAACATGAACTACATACTTCAAAATGGTGTCATGGTTCGGTAATTGAAGAGTGTTGACAAAGCCGTCATGTCTGAAGATGATGAAGATGCAGATGAACCTCAGGTCGGTGGCCAACCTCCACATGTTCCTACTGAGGGATGCCTGCTGAGGTGGTTCAGATGCCTACAGACTGACTGGACTCAATTGATTGGCGTTTAGATAGGTATGGAGAGTCTATGGAGGCACTAGCCCAGGATGTAGTAGATTTGAAGCTTTCCCAGCTGGAATACACTCAGACAATTCAAAGGCTTTCAACCTCTTTTGACTCTAATACACAAGCTTTGGACACACAAACCCAGCTATTTAAAGAAATTCTGGATTACTTTCGACGTCCACCATCTCCACCCACTCCGGATGAGGACTAGATGGTTGTGCTCCAGCGGAATGACACATTTCTTAACCCATATTCACCCCCTCCTTTTTGATGATGCCAAAGGGGGAGAAATTTTATAATATGATGTATGTACCCAGCTAGTTAAAACTATATGTGTGGTATGTGCTTGCATGCATGTTTGCTTTAACTAATCATGCTAGTTAGCAAGGTTGCATCTCATGGCATTGCATGTGTCAACATTGTAGTTATTTTTAATCTTATGAACTAAGATTTTTTTGGTCCTCAAACCTTGTTGTCAGCAAAAACTAAGGATGATGCCCATGGATGGTCAATCGTACAATGGTTGAATGAAGCCGTGTGTTTATAGCCAGTTAAGGGTGAGAAATAGGTCACCATGAAGGCAAAGGTGATAGTCCTCAAGCAGACACAAGGAAGCATAGGGCGACGGCTCAAAGTGGCTAGTGGTGACAAATGCCTTGCTAAGGCAAACAAATAAGGCCATAAGTGTGTAAAATAGTTGAGCAAGGGTGAAAAATAGATCTTAAAGCTCTGCCCGAGCGATCACAGCCATGGCAGAGAGTTGAGCCAGTCTAAAGCTCGGACGGATCAAGCTCGGATCAAGCTCGGTCTTTCATGATGAAGCTCGGTCTTCATGCTCTAGCTCGGATCAAGCTCGGTCAGATCAAGCTCGATCCTCATACACAAGCTCGGATTAAGCTCGGTCTTGATGCAGAAGCTCAGATTAAGCTCAGACTGCACAAGTTCAGGCTTCATAAAGCAGAGTCGAGCCTCACTAAGCTCCATCTTCATGAATGAGCTCAGACTACATAAGCTCAGACTTCATAAAGCAATCTCGGCCATGTGGCAACTAAGCTCGAACTAAACTCAACCCCCATGAAAATTAAGCTTGGAATCAACCTTATGGCATTGATGCTCGGGAGTCATCTCTGCAATCTTGCCAGCAGCTGTTGATCCTTTGAAGGTTGTGCCAATGTAGTACACCTATATCTCCTTCAACAGTTACAAGGATTTTCAGAGAATTAAAAATGGAACTGTAAATCTCCATAAATATGGATTTTGCGGAGTGGAGGAGATACCTAGGGCACACAAATGTCCTTGTCATCATAAGTTTCCAGAGCAACCCTTTACGCCAAATGTCTGTCAGTACAGCAGCCACTAACAAGGTTGGTATCTGAAAAGAAGATTTCCCTGAACAAGAGGACGTCCTCTTTGCAAATGCAAATTAAGATGCTATAGGGCATAAGCGGCTAAGGCAAGACCGCTCAAGGATGGACGGTTAGGGAGTGCCCGCTCATCCACCAGGGGTCCTAAGGGATAGGCGGCTAGAGATACGCCGCTCAAGGCATGGGTGGTTGAGAGTCGGCCACTCGAAGAGATGAGAGTCCCATGGGCGGTCAGTCGACTGGCCATTCATCTGGCTTGAACGGACGGGTTTGGGCCACTCTAGTGTACACCTTCCTAAAGGTTAGGGTCTTAAGCGGTCGGAGCTGGACCACTCAAGGGGCATAGGCGGTCTGGAGTGGACTGCTGGTAGATGAACGGTCATGTGGTGGCCATTATACTACCGTGACGGCGAGAAAGGATTGGCCTGGGCCAAAACCCCTCCCGATCTGCCCAAAATGAGAGGATTTCAATTTTTAACCTAACCTGCCATGCTCATACCTGACAGACTATATGACTCTAGAAGCCAATTTACTGTGTTACTAATAAAGTGGGTGGTGTTGTGTCCTTGTGATTTTGATGATGTCTAACACTCTAAGTCATTAATATTCTAATTTCTTAATTGTTGATGATGTCAATGCTATACCAGAAATTGCAAGGGATGAAGCCTAATGAACACACCTAAGATACATCAATTCAATTCATTGTTAAGCATTCTGATGATGGGTGTAAAGCTAAAGTTGGAGAAAATCGAGCTACTGTAGCAGCCCGAGCTAAAGTTGGAGAAAGCTGAACTACTATAGCAATCTGAGATTCCGAAGAAGTCCGAGCACTGCAGTAGCGCGAGCTAAAGTTGGAGAAGGCCGAGCTCCTGTAGCAATCCGAACTACTGTAGCAGTCCGAGCTAAAGCTGGAGAAAACTGAACTACTGTAGTAGTCTGAGCTAAAGTTGGAGAAGGCCGAGCTACTGTAGTAATCCGAGCTACTGTAGTAGTCTGAGCTTAAGTTGGAGAAGACTGAGCTACTGTAGCAAATCCAAGCAACTATAGCACTCCGAGCTACTATAGCAGCCCGAGTACTATGCCACTTCGAGCACTGTAGCAGCCCGAGCACTGTAGCAAACTGAGCTACTGTAGTACTCCAAATACTGTAGCAGCCTGAGTACTATAACAGCATGAGCACTATAGCAATCTGAGCTACTGTAACAGTCTGAGCTATATGAAAGAGGGCTAAGCTCATCTAAAGATGGCCGAGCTACTATGGCAGTCTAAGCACTGTAGCAGTCCAAGCCACCAAAGCAGTGCTGAGCAAAAGGCAGTAGAGAAGGCGTGCAAAGGGACTACAAAGAAGAGAAGAGAGAGATTGACTGTGCCGAGCTTAAAAAGGTGAGTGCTCGCACATTGCCGCATCGACTCCATTGAAGATCTCTATCTCTTCTCTCTACCATACCTGCAATGGTTCTGAGGAATTCCAAAGGATTAAAATAGAACTGTAAACCTCCAACAGCATGGATTTCGAGGTACTCCATCTTTCTACCGTCAACCAATGAGATATGGTCCTAGAATGGTACACAGAATAGAAAAGTGATCAGAGCCAATGAGGAAGCTGGCCGTAAGATTTTCTTCCATATGGGTCATTAAATGCTCAGATCTAGAGTAGAAGAAACGCCTTCTTTTATTCCATCCAATCAGATTGTAGGATTCTGGATGGAAATGTCTCCACCAGCTCTTCTATTTATATGAAGCTTTCCACATGGAGAGCTGCTGCTGCTGTCATCGCTGGAGCCCCTTGGAGAAGAGAAAGAATGTAAGAAGCCAGCTGAGACTTAACGTAGCACCAACTGAGAATCTCCTATGATATTCAAGTATCGTGCGCCCAGGATGTAGGCGTGCTTCAATCCAGCAAGGAGAGCCTAGTACTCTACTATATTGTTGGTAGCAGGAAAAGAGAGTTGGTATGCGAGGGGGATGGTCACTCCCTTTGGAGTGAGGAGAATGGCGCCGACCCCATGGCCCTGAGAGTTGAGTGCACCATTGAAGTGCAAGGACCAGAAAGGGTGATGAGTAAGCGCAACAAGGTGTTCATTAGGGAACTCATCCTGGATAGAATCAGCGCAAGGGATAGGAGAATGAGCAAGATGTTCAGCAATAGCATATCCCTTGATGGCTTTCTGAACGACGAAGGTAATATCAAATTGAGAGAGAAAACTCTGCTAGTGAGCCTATCTGCTAGAGAGGATAGGTTTTTCTAGAAGATAGCGGATTGGGTCCATTCTAGAGATCAACTTAACCTCCTGGGCAAGGAAATAGTGCTTGAGCTACCCATACCAATGCTGCACAAGTTTTCTCCATAGTAGTATACTTAGCCTCGGCAGGATTGAACAACCTAGAAAGATAGTGGGCTACCCTTTCCTTACCTTCGTCATCTACTTGTGCCAAGATAGCTCCTAGGGTGTCCTCAATAATCGAAATGTATAAAATCAGGAGTTTCCTAGGGACAAGGGGTTGTAAAACAAGGGGATTAGACAGATAAACCTTAAGATCCTCATAGGCCTTCGAACATTGTTCATTCCATTCAAACTTAGCTCCCGCCTTCAACAGTTCATAGAATGGGAGGCACCTTTGCGAATGCTGAGATATAAATCTCCGAATAAGCTGCAAATGCCCAATCAAACCTCAAAGCTCGGTGATGTTCTTTGGCGGAGGCATATCCATAACAGCCTTTGCCTTGTTTGGATCGATTTGAATCCCCCGTTTGTTAACTATAAACCCTAGCAATTTCCTTGATGCTACTCCAAACACACATTTTTTCGGATTCATTTTCAATTTATACTCCCTAGCCCTTTGTAACACCTTAGCTAAGATCGAAGGGTGTTCTTTCTTTGTCCTCGATTTCACCAGAATGTCATCCACGTAAGCCTCCATATACACATGCATCATGTCATGGAAAATGGCCATTATTGCCTATTGGTACTGTTGAACCCCCTCCTCATGTATAATGTCTTATGAATTTTGATAATGACCAAACAAACTGAAAATGAGGTTTACTAATATTTTGGAAGTGTTTAGAAGTGTTTCAATCTCTTAAGGAGTTGGCGGTTTGGAAGGCTCAAGAACTTCATGACAAGGGTAAGCATTTTGATTTGGTCATATAAAGAATGATTTATGAATATTGGCATAAACAAAGAATGACTTATGAATATTGACATCATCAAAACCACAAAAACAACACGAGGGTGGCTGAGCCACCGGATCAAGGAGATTGAGATGCCACCGGATTGAATGATGAAGGTGGCAAAAGCTACAGGGTCAGGCGAGGTGGGGTTTAACACAGATTAAAAGAACTCATAGGAATACAGTGATGGGGTTTCTAGAACAGAAAATGCTTGGGCTCCAGAGTGAAGGGAGAGGTAGTAGCAAGGTATGGTTGGAAGACCGGGCGAGGGGCTCTTTCACAGGAGGCTAAAGAATGACACAGAAAGGACAAGGATCAGAGAAGGTGATGTAGTGAATGAAGTAGCAACCCAGGGACCTTAACCATTGTTTTGAGCAGATCTCTATACCCTGAAGGAAGCAAGAAGGAGAACCTCAGAAGTGAGAGGATGAGGAGGGGCACGGTGTAAAGCATAAGGAGAACACAGTGAAGGGAGCTACAGGAAGAGGGAGACCGTGAACAGGACGCTAAGAGCTACAAGCATGGGATGCAAATGCTTGGGAGCTTTTATTCCTTGCAAAAGAAGGTAAGCAACAGAGGAAATGCAAAGAAGCCTTGAAGATAGAAATGAGCTTCAATGAGAAGACAATAGAAAGTGCGGTGAGGAGTCGATATACAACCGGGGGGGACAGAGCACTGGCTCTTCCCCCTCTGAACCTCTCCTTTTCTCTTCTGCAGGATCCCCTCCTTCCTCTCTTACCTTCTTCTTCTTATCTTCACCTCACGCAGGGCTGGAGCAAGTGGGAGAGAGGGGTTCCAGCGGGTCTGGACTTCTCTCTCTCTCTCTCTCTGTGGCGACCCGGGATCCGAGTACCAGAAAAGAACCGGCACGACTCAAACCTCGGCCCGCCTCCCACGAGCCCGAAGACTCGGAAGGGAAAAAGGATAGGTGTGGTGTACATAGAAATATGAAATAAAGCAGGACAACAGATATAACAGAAATAATAACTAACTACAACAGAGTCCAGTCCAACAGAAAGTACAGTTTAAAGTAGTAAAACATACCACACGCCAAGTGAACACTCAGCCCGGTAAGCTGGCAACTAGGAACCTCTACACAACGTCCTCGAACCTCGAGGAAGAATCGCCACACCTGAAAATCAGGGGTGAGCCTCCTATCACTGGCACAATAGGGATCTCGCGGAACCCCAACTGGTGAGGACACCAGAGCTAGCCGTCGTTATCAGACACGTAGCATGACTCGAGCGACGCCGACCTCTTTGTGGCTGGGTGATAGCATAGAGTCCTCACCGTGGATCTCTCATCCACGAGACACGCGAAAAACTTCTAGTCCCAGGTTGGTCAACTGGACTCACAGTACAAGGCCATACGCACAGTCCACTCGGAAACTCGAAACATACACATGGGGTCACTCAGACTCCAAGACTCATGAACACGCTAATCAAGATAACACGGTACCTCCGGACACCTCCCCAAAATATGAACATAAGACCCACGATGTCCGGGACATCCACGAGGCCGAAGGTCATCCACTGGGTCACAACCGAGTCGACTGGAGACCAACACGACACAAAACTGACACGGCGAACATGAAAAGCCACCTGGCGGTCCTATTTGGACCACTATGGAGCCTAGCAGTCTCCTCCAGACCGCAAGGCCTAGTCTTGCGGTCTAGCTAAGACCGCAAGGCCAAAGCAACCACCAGAACCCAGGTGGTCACTCTCGAACCGCCAAGCAGGGTGGCAGTCCTCCACCTAACTGCTAGACGTAGCCTAGCGGTCAGTCACAAGGCCGCTACCCCACTGACCCCAAAATGACTCCAAACCGAAAAACGGTAACCCCTGGACCGCAAGACACTGCCTAGCGGTCTTCACCCGACTGCTAAGCCCACCTGGCAGTCCATCACGCGACCACAAGGCTCGAACCGACATAGGGAGAGGATCGCCCCCACACCCTAGCGGTCCCTGGAAGGACCGCTAGGTCGTCCCGAGCGCGAAACCGATGAACACCACGGAAAATCTCATTCCACGCCCCATGCACACCCATGTGAAGGGAAAAATAAGGGAAAACTTGTCCCCTACCTCCCTAGCACCGAGAGGGCCCATTTAAAACCCAAAAATGTAATCAAATCACTAGATCCGGTCCACACCCCAAAACATGCTCTTTTCTCCCAAAATGCTCAAATAAGTCAGCTCGGCTCAACACGGCCTACCAAAATCACGGGAATGGAAGTACAAAGGTTAATGATCAATCTCCCTACCTCCACCGAAGATTCTGCGCGCCGAGTACGCTGATCCATCGCGAAACGCCCGCAAAACCCTCACCGGGCACCCAAACACATGCCCGAGCTCGCCACGCCTCCACCGCCTCAATCCTCGCCGCATCCTCGGGCTCCTCGCCCTCACGCCGTCCCTGCCTCGCCCACCATGGCCCCCGTCGGCTGCCTGGAGGAGAGGGGGAGAGAAAGAGAAGAGAGAATGAGAGAATGAGAGAAAGAGAGGGGGGTTAAGGGGTTATATATAGAAAATCCATAAATTCTGGAAAATACGAAAAAATTACCTCCATGATCTCCGGAAAGAGCACAATGTGCTGGTACTATCCCGGAGTCGAAGAACGCAACGGTTCACCCTACACAGAGTTCCGAAGGCTCGTCAGGGAAAAACATACGTAAACCACAAAACACACTCTGAAACCCACATAAATGATCCGAAAAATATTCGAAAAAATCTGGGACATTACATCTTCTTGTAGCGACTTGAGGAAGACCGCTTTCTCTTCACCCTTTCTCTTTGAAGGTCAGTTTGTAGATGCGGTCGTTTACCCGACCGCATTCATGAGAATGCGGTAGTCTGGTAGACCACGTTCCCGTTGTGATGGTCATTGGGAGACCGTCTTCTATTTCTGCGTTGGGGTTTTGTTGGTTCGCGAGTAGCGACCTCGCGACTAACCACCACCTGAGGTAGCGATCAGGGTGGAGACCGCCACTTACTTGGCTTTGCATCTGGGGTAGGCCCCCAGAACACAATCGTCTACCCGACTACGTTCTGGTAGTTGTAGCCCTTATGGTGATCGCGTTCTTGGGTAGCGGTCCTGATGAAGACCACCACCTTCTAGGTTGTCTGGTAGCGATTCTATTGAGACCGTCACCTTATGGTAGTGGCCATTAGGGTGACCGCCACATGCCCAGAGTGTTCTTTTCGACGATTTGGCTTTTGGTTGGCTTGGCTTCAACCCCTTGGTTAGCCCATTGTTTCGTGAATGTTGTGGACGTCCTATGAGGGCTGTGATAAGGTTATTGGGTGTTCAGAAGTGTCGTAATACCGAGTAGTGTGCCGTGTTGTTTTGAGGATCATTTGGTCTCCGGTCAACCCAGTTATGACCCAGTGGTTGACACGTGACCTCGTGAATGTCTCAGTTATCCCGTGGGGATCGAGACTGTATTTTGGACGCTTAGAGGTATCGTCTTACCTTGATTTGCATGTCCACGTGGCTCGAGAGCTTTGGTGATCCCTCGTGTTCCATGTTTTCTCATTATACAGATTCGAGAGTCTGATGTGCGGCCTAGGGGTCGAGAACTTGTGTTTTCCCATGGTTTTGACCCAGAGACTAGGCTGATTGAACGGCATGTTGTCGTGTTATGCAACGATCTTGACCCAAGTCGTGTGACTCAAGAATCGTTGTTTTAGTAGGTCTAGTTGGTTGTCCTGAGTCTGGTGGTGTGGTGCTACCTTCTATTCGAGTAATTGCGACAGGTGCACGTGTCGCTTGTCCGTACTTCGATATTTTGAATCTCTATGTCTAGTGAGCCTCCACTAGTTGTAGCCTGATGACACTTCGTGTCGGCCCACCTAGGAGTGGTGGCGGGACAGTTCCAAGTAGAGACAGTTTGTAGGTTGGTCGCTGTGGGCCCCTTTGTCTTGCCGTTAGAGTCCAACGAGAGAGTAAAATCAGCTAGAGGCCTGACTCAAGACATTTAGCTTGTGTGTGCACACGTGGTCAGGGGCGTTGGACCAGCGCCGACGGGCGTGACCCTGACTAGTCACTCATTTACTTGGTTACTTGTATGGTGTCTCAGTTACCGCGTTCGAGGCGAGTGGGAGACACCTGAGACGCAGTGTAAAATATTAGTGGACGCATCTAGCTTTTCTACTAGTAAGGAGGTACTCCTGTCACAGGACACTTGACTCTTGTGACTTTCATGACTAGTTTCCGTCATTGCTAGCGTGGTTCCTTGAGTAGTCAGTGTTGCGTACATGGCAGTGAGATAGTGTATATGTTTCTGCTCTTAGACTGTGTGGTCTTGTGTTGGGCTTTAGTCTTTGAGGACGAGCTTGCACAACAGAGGTGTCGAGATGTGTTCTGGCATTGTACCCAGAGTTTTCTTGTATCGGTTCGGTGATTCCCGACTGTGAGTGCAGGAATTTGTGTTTCTTGCCGAGTAGGAGTATTTTAGAGAGCCGAGGTTTTATCAGCTGCCGTGTTTTGTTCAGTACGACTTTCCTCGTTACTTTTACTATTGTTACTACTCCTGCTGTTACTGTTCCTATTGTTGTTACTACTATTGTTTCGTGGTGGGGATCTGCAGGACCCCTATTGAGCCAGCGAGACGAGACTCACCCCTGACTTTTCAGGTGTAGCTGCTCTTCTGCCTCGTGTTTTGGAGGTGCGATTCATGGTTCTTAGGGGCGCGGCAGTCGGAGCTAATACTAAGCAAGCAGGTGGAGTGGCGCACACATGTACCTAGCCGTTCGAAGGATCGGCTCCGGTCGGAGACGATGGCGAGCCGGGGAGCGTGCGCACCCGGCAGACACACTGCGTCGAGGAAACTTGGTGACGTCCCTGCTAGTACATGCACTACGCTCCACGCAGGGAGGGGGTTCACGGGGTGGGGGCGACCAATTACACACTACTACCCACAGTAGGGCTTTCCCTTAGAGCTATTCCCCTGGGTGTTCCGTTTTGGCCTCAGTGTGATGCCCATGGCCTATTTTAGGGACCGTTCCCTTGGTGGATGCATTCCCGCTTCTTTTTTGGCAATTTCCCGAGCTCGGGAGACTCTGCCAAAATTTTGTCAGAAATTCTATCTTGATCACTATTTTCTGACCTTGTTTATTTTTATTGATATGCCCTTTTGCAGATAAAATGGCATCTGGCCCTTCTTTCTCTGTATCTCGTGCTGTGGTTACATGAGAAAATGTTCACTCCTTGGACGAGGGCACGAGCAACTTGCTGTGGTTGCAGAATCTTCAGACTCGGAGATTGACACAGTAGACACCAGCTGCCTCCTGATCATCGAGGGTGATTCCTGCAAGTATGACCGTGGGGAAGCCGTCAGGAGGGATCATCCTAAGGACAAGCACATGATGGCCTTCCTTAAGCGGTTCAATATTCAAGGGAAGAGGGACTTGTTCCTCGTCCGTAAGGCTGAGCAGGCGTTACTTGTTGAAAGAGATAGCCTGACCAACTTTGTTGTGTCGGGGAGACCCATCTACCTCCACAGAGAAATCAGGAAGTGGAGCGCCGTGCTTGGACTGCAAGACCTGGCTCCAGAGGATGGGCTATTGACCAGAGCCCCTGAATTCATACCTGCTCGATGGAATGAGACAGGAGGCCGTGTTGATTGGGAAAAGCCAACCTTCGGCTTGTTTCTTGCCCCGTTGAAGTGGAGATATAGAGAAGAATCCTTCTTTCTAGACTACCTGGCGGTCCATTTCAAACATCAGATTTCTATGGGATGGTTTGCCGAGTTGAGAGCCACCGATGCCCACGCATTTAGACCTGGAGCTGTGGAGTTCACAGACTATGTACTACAGCATTATGATCCTATCCTGGTCAAAGCTGGCATGTATCTTAGCATGCACACTTCAAGGTACCGCTACCCTATGTCTAGGGGTCTATGCTGCAGTATGATTGAAGTATTCTGCCCCGAGTAGAATACTTTATGTACTTCGGAGGGAGAAACTTCTTTGGATCTTTGGAGTCTTTCGTAGCTCAGCGGGCTACCAATCAATAGAGAGCCATACGAAGAAGTCTGTTGGCCAGACTGGCTGAAGGATCAGACTGACGGCGAAGGCCGGTATTTGACAGGCTTTGATTATCGCTATCTAATGATGGCATATCGTACACTTTGCTACTCATTGTATGATACGAGGGAGGCACGCAAGCCTAGAGAGAAGAGGCGCGTGCGGATGGGCACTTGGCTCTAGCATTTCTTTAGTGAGGAGTAGAAGTCTGAAAGCCCCAAAGAAGAAAGAAATTGTTACCATGCACCCCAAGAGAAGGGGTAAGGAAGTTCAGATAAAAGAAGAGGAAGTGGAGGTGGTCACTCCAGTGGCTGCTCTGCCCATGCAGAGAGCCTACGCCAGGCAAGCAGATATATTTCGATACCCCCAGAAGATGTACCAGATTGCTCAGATGTCAAGACTGGCTCGCCAGCCAACGACACAGAACTGCCTGCAGCCTCGAGCTATTCCCCCGAGGTGCAGCCAGGAAGAGATGGACAAAGTAGTCCAAGATTATTTCCACTGCCTAGGGATTTCATCCCTAGGGCAACAAAGACTGCTCCGCGCCATGGGCATCGAAGTATGTCAGGGGTCTCATGCACAGACTCCAATGAGTTTGAAGATGGCCGAAGGGCTGGATATTTAGAAGATGCCCTGCAGAGGGGAGACGAAAGAAAAAGAGTGTCTGTATTTGATTGTTTAACCTTCCCTGGTCACGCTCGAAAAAAAGTTTGGAGGCAAAGAGGAAAATTGCAGATCTTTGCCTGCAACATGACAAGAGTAATCGGCGGGTAAGATACTCTGCCCGATCAATCTAAAGATGTAATCAGGATAGCTCAAAGGCCCGGGCCCATAACAAGATGAGGCCAGGCAGCAAAAGAAAAACTTGCAATAATTGATGATTTGCCAGAGATCACCACCTTGACTGCAAATGTGGTGACTTCAGAAGAAGAAATTGTACCGCTAATGATCCCAACTGAAGGGACATCCAGTCAAATGACAGAAGAAATGCCTATGGCTGTGACTCTGGACCCAACTATCTTGATGATGTTCAGAAGGTACCAGCAAGAGATTGAGTCCCTTAAAAGGCAATTGAATGAGAAGAATGAGCGAACCCCCATCTCCAAGCACACTGAACCAGTAAGGGAAATCTTCAGTTCGGCTGAGATTGTGATACCTATCGCTTCCCACCAAGCAGGCCACGGGAAAGCTCCCTGTCAGCCCCTCCCGCAACAGCCAACAGTACAGCCTCTGTCATCCCACATGCAACCCTCTCTATCAGGAGTGCAGCCAGGCTTGCATGCCACTGTCATGATGACACCCTTTACACAACAGCAAGTGAACTTCTACCCAGAGCTTGTGGATCCTGCTGTAGTGAATAAGGTGATGATTAAGAGGATGATAGAAATGAAGTTGTCCGAAAGAACTGATAGTGATTTCAGCACTTTTGATGTCTACCGGGTGTCGTACCCTCCACAATATGCTGCAAGGAGACTACCCCCAGGCATTAGCAAACCGCCAAAGTTTGAGAAATTCAACGGGCAAGGCTCCCCCAGTTTATTACAATCTGTAATCACCCAATTCACCCCCCCTCTTGGCTGTCATTGATCGCAGGACTTCGGAATCTACGAAAGAAATTAATCTCGGCACAGAGGACAACCCCAAGATCATATTGATAAGTGCCAATTTGAAGAGAGAAGAAGAAGCTTCCCTTGTGGCGGTTCTTAAGGAATTCTCAGATGCTTTCGCTTGGTCCTATGAGGACATGTCAGGGCTAGATCCATCATTGGTAGAACACCGCCTAGTTCTAAAGCTTGATGCTCGAGCTATCAAACAGAAATTGACGAGACTTCACCCAAAGCTCGCGCTCAAAGTCAAAGAGGAAATTGACAAGCTCTATAAAGCCAAGTTCATCCGGGTAGTCTTGTATCCGCAATGGGTAGCTAATATCATCCCTATGATGAAGAAAGATGGTGGGGTCTGAGTCTGTATAGATTTTCGCGACCTTAATCGTGCTTGTCCAAAGGATAATTTTCCTCTCCCACACATAGATGTCAAGGTAGATAATACCGCCAACTATGAGATGATGTCCTAGCAGAGGAAGACTAGGAGAAAACCTCTTTCACCACTCAGTGGGGGACTTATTGCTACGTTATCATGACCTTTGGGTTGAAAAATGCGAGAGTAATATATTAAAGGGCAATGATAGCCATCTTCCACGATATGATGCACATGCACATGTAAGTATATGTGGATGGCATCCTAGTCAAGTCCAAAACCAAGAGCGGCCATGCAGAGGTCCTCTAGGCAGTTCTCCAACGTTCTCGGGAGCATCAACTTAAGATGAACCCCAAGAAATATGTGTTTAGGGTTTCCTCAGGCAAGCTTTTAGGGTTCATAGTCAGCAAAGGAGGGATTGAGATTGACCCTAATAAAGCTAAGGCCATTGTCGAAATGCCTCCTCACAAGAACATCAATGAAGTCCATGGTCTAATTGGGTGTTTGCAATTCATCAGGAGATTTATATCTCACCACTCTCAACGATGCAAGCCCTTTTACGACATGTTGAAGGGAGAGGCTAAGTTTGATTGGAATGGTATATGTCAAAAGGCCTTCAATGACCTGAAGAGTTATCTTTAAAATCCTCCCGTTCTGGCACCCCCGGTCCTGGGTAGGCCCTTGCTGCTCTATGTGTCCACGACGAAGGAATCCGTTGGAGCAGTGTTGGCTCAATACGACGACACGAAAAAGGAATGGGTAGTCTACGTACTATTTATCCAAGTTGTTTAATGAAGTTGAGAAGAAGTACACTGCCATGGAAAAGACCTACGCGACTGTCGTCTGGGTCGCCCAAAAGCTAAAGCATTATTTTCTGGGAGCTCCAATTTGGATCCCACTTTCCGTTGGAAATAGAAATTTATATAAACAAGATCTAGTGTCCACTCCCCAAAATAACTGGGCTGAAAGCAGTGGAAGCAGAAACTGCTTCCCGTTGGAAGTTGGGCGAAACATGCCCTGTGCAATTTTGACTATTAACTGCACGGTGTTTCTTTTATTGTTGTCATGAAAGTTGGAACGATCCCGAGAGCAACTGTAGGAAAATGATATTGCAGAGCAACTGTAGATAGAGGATATTGCAGAGCAATTGTACAGATGGTAATACTAATACTCAGCATGTAGACAATCAAAGAGTGCTTTGGGGTAATGCTTTGTGTGTTGGAGCTCCCGGAGGCTACCAAACCCAAAGTGCATTTGACATTTCTAGTTATTTTTCCACATTGGTGAAAAACATTTGACTACTTGTGCTCGGTGAATCTTGTTACAACCATATCATCGTCATTTGAATAGTCTATTTCCCTTTGTGTTGCTTGTGTTTTTGTTTTGTCTGCATTCTTGTAGTTGGAACCACTAACGAGGAAGCAATGTTAATGTCATCTTTTCTTCCGTAGTTGCTCTTTATTAAGCCTGCACAAGAGTCTTCCCTGCTTTCTGAGTTCATTATTTTTTTGTCCTATTATGTGTGCTGAATTCATTTTTCCACAGTACAAGAATGCTCTTACTTCGTATGATTGTTTACGTAGCTCCTCGTCAATTGGATTAAATGACTCACCCCAACTTTCTTTTGCGTGATTTGATTAAGAACTTTAAGTTATTGCCAAAAGCATCTTGGTACCAATCTCCTTTATCTGATTTTATTGCAGAATCGTTGTGTGAATATTATAGCACATCTTTTCAATGCACCTATTGGAGAAGAAGAAACAGCCGTGGGAGTTGGGACAGTGGGCTCTTCAGAAGCAATAATGTTGGCTGGGCTGGCATTCAAAAGGAAGTGGCAGAACAAGAGAAAGGCAGAGGGGAAGCCCTATGACAAGCCGAACATAGTTACAGGAGCAAATGTCCAGGTAATACTCATGCCTAGGCACTAAAATGTTTCTTTCAAGTTTGCTTCTTGATGATCATTGTTACGTTTCTCCACATCCACATGTAGGTCTGTTGGGAGAAATTTGCACGGTACTTTGAAGTAGAACTCAAAGAGGTCAAGCTAAGAGAGGGGTATTATGTTATGGATCCTATGAAGGCTGTGGAACTGGTGGACGAAAACACAATCTGTGTTGCTGCTATTTTGGGTTCAACACTCACTGGAGAGTTTGAAGATGTTAAACTTCTCAACCAGCTCCTTATGGAGAAGAACAAGGAAACAATAATGACTTATAGTGTTAGCCAGTATCAAAACCATGATATACAAATGACCAATGACCACAGGGGCACAACAGTATTTTTATTTAATTTGGTCATTTGACCACATGGGGGAATCTCTCCCACGAAATTCCCAGCCCCTCCCCTTGCCATTCTCTATTTAAGGGTGTGTATAGTGTCATTTGTAGATTTAATGATGAATTAATGAGAAGAAAAATTGGAAGTTGCCATGAGAGCCCAAGGGGCGCCCCTCTCTCCTCCCTCCTCTCCCCTCTTGCAGATGGATTCCTGCCACTCCTCTAGGGTGTGAAGCCCATTCTACCTCCCCTCTGATCCTCTGTATTCATTCTCTGCCGTCGCCACCTCCGTTCGTGCTGCCACCGCCTCTCCGTCGCCACTTCTTCGGAGTTCTGTCCATCTTTGGATAGAACTAAATTGCGAGATTTTTAGCTCTTCATCAGGAGCTCAGGTTACACCTAAAATTGGAGGGTGATCTCCCAACATCTCCCCCATCCTCCACAAAAACAAATCTGGCCAGTAACCCTTTGTTTAGTATTTATCCCATATTTATTGTTCTCCCCCCTGTAATCTGCCATGCTGCAGATCCACGGGATGGAGTCACCTTGTTGTATTTTTCCCACCCACTTAGAACTTTTTAAATAAATCACAAATATTCTCCAGTGTTCCTCACATCCTACCCTGCCTCCCATAATTTTTTCAACCCCTAGAAAAATAATGTATCCCTTGGTTAAAAATCATCTTCAGGTAGATCCTTGTCTGTCCTAAGTGTCTATTCACAGATCCATAAAAAAACATAGTGTTGCAGAGCCTCTTATTTCTCATCCTTTCTTTGGATCAAGTTGAAAAATATGTATGCTGTAGATATAGGAGTCCTCGTTCTAACGTCACTGGTCTTGCCTCGATCTGATTCCGGATTTGAGAGAATTAATTCTTGCCGTCGAGGCGCGTAAATCCATTCCTTGTGTAGGTCGTAATAGCAGTCTGGGAGAAATCCATAAATAAATACCAAAAGTCAACTTCAGTGACCGCCACTTTAGGGAGTCATTCAGGGACGTCTAGCCATCGTCCCGGCCAAGCAGTACCTTCATAAGATCTTAGGAAAGCAGCGTTCCTTTGGAGGCAATGGCTTGCTACTCAGCTAGTCAGAACCGAGTCGGCGTAGCACCGAGTCGGCGCAGGACCGAGTCAGACCAGCAGGCCGAGTTCACCCCGAGAACCCTCCCAATTTGCTGCCCGTCAACCCAGGGTCTGTCCTCCCGGGCCCCACTTGTAGCCCTTCACCTCCCTGCGTTGAGTGGGCCAACGTTATGAGTCTATAGCCTGGCTAGTTGGAAGGCTAGATTGCTCTCATATGGGGGCAGGTTGGTATTATGCAGATTAGTTTTGGACAGCCTACCTATCTATTTTCTCTCCATGTTCTGGATCCCAAAGTCTGTGGCGCACAAGATTGAGTCTATTTAGGGAGATTCTTTTGGCATGGGAGTGAGAGGACTCGTAGGGGATGCCATGATATCAAGTGGGGAAAGGTAGTTGCTAGTAGGGAAGAGGGAGGTCTGGGGATCAAGAATATTAGATATTTCAATTTGACTCTCTTGTGCAAGTGGCTATGGAAGTTGGGGTAAGAGATGATGGGCTTTGCGCACAGGTTATCAGGCATGAATACTTCAGCAGGAGCAAAGTCTGGGATTTGGAGTCTGTAGCTCGATATCGGACCTCCCCGATTTGGCACAACATTGTCTTGCAGGGACATTATCTACTCCGGCGTTCGTGTCCTTCTAGGAAAAGGCGACCAATGCCTTTTCTGAAAGGACAATTGGTGGGGATTTCACGTTGGAGGTTTCCTTCCCCAGCCTTTTTGCCGCTTCAGTTGTTCATTTGGGTTCGGTCCCCCAGGCTTTTGACCCCCAGCTCTCAGGAGGCATTTGGGCATCGACCTTCAGGAGGGTCCTCAGGACTGTAGAGATGGAGCAGTTTCAGGATCTCTTACTCTTTCTTCTCATCTATACTCCTCATCCCGATAGGGAGGATGCGTGAACTGGGAGGTGGGGTAGGGAGGGGACCTTCTAAGTGAGGTCTACTTAATCCATTATCTTTGATGGAGGGCTGCGCCACAGCTTTGCCCCTCAGGTGTGGAGGCCGCGGAGGCCGTTGAAGGTGAAGCTGCTCATTTGGAGGATTTTCCACGAGAGATTGCCCACTCGGGACAGTCTGCTTCATTTCCTTCCGAGCATCTAGCCAGCCTGCTACTTATGTGGTCAGGAGGACGAGATCTTGGGCCACCTATGTTTAGGCTGTATCTAGTCACAGGAGGTGTGGGAGGGTCTTGCTAGGAGAGTCCACTATGCCATCAGTAGTTAGACAGAGGTGCATCACTTCATTAGGACGTGGGGCAGAAGGTGGCCCCATAGAGGTGGTAGAGTTGTTTGGTGGCTGATCCTGTATGCCACCTTATGGTCGTTGTGGGGCGAACGGAACAATAGGACTTTCAGGAGGGAGGCTAGAGCAATGGAAACTCTTGTATCTTTCATTTGTGATAGAGTGAGAGAATAGACAGAGTCGCTTTGTAATGTGAACTCTCTTGACTCCCCTATTTTTGTTCTGCTAGGTGGTTAGTCTCACACAGTTGACAGGGTCACAGGCATTCTCAAATCCAACTTGATGACTAGACCTCTTTTTTTGACATGATTCATACTATGTAGGCATTCATAAACCACCAGAGAATCCAACCAGATGACTAGACCACTTAAGGAAAGAAGTAGGCATTCATAAACTTCCAAAGAATTCTCCTAAATGGGACACCCCCCTTGATCAAAGCACTCTGATTGCAAGTAATGACTCTATGCACAACCTTCTCCAATCCCATTCAAGAAGCTGATAGGTTTATAATCCTGCAATTGGTCAGCTCCCTCTTTCTTAGGACTTAGCACCCTCAGGATCTTGTGGATGCATCTCAAATAAACCTTCCCTTGCTGGAATGCTCATGCAACATCTAAAATATCCCAGCAGACCACCTCCTAGGAGTGTTAGAAGAAGAACAAAGGAAATCCATCAGGTTGAAGGGCCTTATCCCCAGCAAGAACAAATATTGCTTCCTTCACCTCCTCTTCAGAAAAAGGCCTAGAAAGCTCAGCCTGCTCTTCCCAAGAAATCTGTGGTAGAACACCCTGGGCAACCATCAGCATCTGCCTTTCTTCCTCAACGAATGGCACCTCTTTAGAAAAAGGCTAGAAAACTCAGCCTGCTCTTCCTAGGAAATCTGTGGTAGAATACCCTCAGCCACCATCATGCTCTGCCCATCTTCATTAATGAACAGCCTAGAGTAAAAAGCCAACACATGCTCCTGAATATCTCTTTGCTGAGAGATGCAATAGTTCTTCATCTCTATGGCTCTTGGTGAGAGATTAAGTCTCCACCAACCAAAAACACCACCATGAAAATAAGCAATGTCTCCCTCCTTTGATCCATTTCTCTCTAGATCTCCGCTTTTAGATTATCTCCTTGTGGAGAATTTCTCCATACTCAGCTCTACGCTAGTCCCAACGAGCCCTATTCTCACCATCAAGTAAACCAGCACTCAAGAGAATCCAGAAACTGGAGACGCTGAAGTGCCCCATAACTCCCCATCTCCTTCAGCTTGACCACCTCCCTGGCCATGGTCGAGGACACAGGGTTTTGCCACACTTCATAAACAATGTCCATAATTTCATCCGCCCATGGCCGGTAATGTTTCAACCTGAACACGTGCTTCCTCCTCAGCTTGCCCCTAGCCCTAAGGAGAATTTGCTTGTGATCAGATATAGGCCTTGCCAAGCAAAGGGCATTAGCCCACAAGGATTGCAGACTTGAATCAAGCATGGCTGTCCCAATCTGGATCAGATCTGGCTGATTCCACTGAACTCAGGCCAATCCTGTATTGGCCTGATTAAAAAATTAACAAAAATGAGATAGCTTATTCAAGGCATTTATATGACAATTTGCACATATTCATTATTCTTGTATGGAGCTAATTTTCAAGATCTACTATTCTATGTCTCTCTAGATTATCAGTCTGAAACATCTGAACAACTTTTGGTTACCACACTTAATCCCTTAAGAGATGGTCCTGACAATTCCTATATCTGTAAATATACTATATCTGGTCTCTCTTGTTCCTACAAATTGTCCCTCTCTGCCAATTTTTTTTTGATGATGTTAAAGGGGGAGAGTGGTGAGTTATTCTTAATTCTTTCTTCTTATTTCAACTGTCGAGTGTCTTCGGTGTCAGTGTGTTCAACTGTCGAGTGTCTTCAGTGTTAGTGTGAGTGTCCTCAATGTCTTCAAGAGCGTTGGATAAGAAGTTGGTGTGGGGGAGAGACAGTTGTTGAAGTCATCCTAATAAATTGGTTTAGTCATCTTCTCTAATTGGTATCATGCTTTCTGATTGGTAACTTGTTTGTTGTCTTGGTATCAAGAAACATAAATTTTGCTCTATATGCAGCAATAAGGCTCAATAACTCATAGTGATTGCCATCATCAACAATGCAGTATGGTTCACTAGCTAATACAATAAGTCTTAATTGCAGGTGCTGTGGCTACTGGAGTTGTGTCAAAAAGAGTGAGGAAGATCTGAGAAATGACAGAGTAAATTCATTCTTGAATCAAGGGGGAACTTCCAGAAGTTAAGACAAGAACACAGAAGTTTTGATTGTTAATGGAGTGTCGAAACAGGATTACCACTACCTCGATGCAGTCACAACCACAGAAGTGATTTTTAGAGAGCTGCATCGACGCAACAGAGAGCTACACCGACGCATCAAGAACAAAACTAGCCATCAAGTCACACCACGTCGAAGCGTCAGAATAGTGCATCAACGCACTAAGCCCAGGATCGAATTTTGAATGCAACTACGTCAAAGCATCAAGAGACTGGATCGACGTACCAAGTTAGGAGCTAGAGTTTGAAGTCTATTTTTCAAAAGATTCTATCTTCACACTACATTGATGCATCTGAGGTGTGCATCGATGCACTCAACTCAGAACTAGCAATTGGAAGTCAACAATGTCGAAGCATCAAAGAGCTGTCTTGACGCACTAAAGGCCCCATGGCATTACGAGCTGGCTCGGCAACATCAAGTCCTGTATTCCCTCTGTATGCATTGTTACGATGTTACCTATGCTATTATAGCATGTCAAGGACCTTGTGGTTATGATAAACCTGGAATTTGAGTTCCCCTTCATCAAAAATAGTGATAGTTCCAGGGGAATCTTAATCGCACGGATAGGCGGCTATACGGTCTGAAGGGCGGCGAAGCCGAATTGAGTCTCCTGCCCGCCTTGTGCGCGGAAGACGATGTCGTCGTCGATGTCGGCGCCAATCACGGCACCTATACCAGCGCCATGCTGCGGCTGGCGCGTGCGGTGATCGCGGTCGAGCCCAATCCGCGCATGGTCGATCTGCTGCGCCGCCGCTTCGGGGGCGCGCTGGCCGACCGGCGGCTGACCATCGCCAATTGC